>CM018913.1:612420-622420 GCA_009663005.1 Actinidia chinensis | reverse complement strand
TTACTTACAGCTAGAACTTAAAAAAATGAAACAGCACTAGCACCTGGAAAAAAGATTACACGAATAAATTGAACTGAAAGGTGCATGTTTCAATAACTTTCCACTGCCCAGGAGTCAACATTCACCTGAATTACTATTTTGCCTTCAAAGTTTGAATTTAAGCTTGCTTATGAAGAGTGAAGAATAAGAAAATATAAGTCAGCGAGAGACACACACAATACATTCAAAATGAGAACAATCTGGGATGTTTTGACAGGATAGCAAACAAAACGAAAATAAGTCATCTAATTACCTTCTACAAAGAAGCACATCGATTCAAATATAGATAAGACACATTCGGATAGGAAAATCGGTGAACTGTTTCCAGGATGAAAGGAAAATACTAACACATACATCAGCAAACCTCACACAAGACAACATAGATTCTAGTTATAAAAATTGCTGAATCCATAAGCTTCAGAAATGAAACAGGAACGGTGTTCAATACCGCTTGAATCATAGTCACAAACGAACTGTACTCTCCTCCAAACTGCCTTTTCAAGAGAAGTCATCAAAAATAAGAAACCGTCGCTAGTTTACCCAAATTAAGTTGTACAAGCAATTAAAATATTTTCTCCAAACTCTTGCAAACCAGTTAACAAAACCCATCCATGATTGTGAATAACTGATGAAAACCCCTAGTTTAAGTATCTTTCAGATGGCGCATCCTTGCAACAGCAAAAAGCAACAGACAAACCAAGACACGCACAAAAAATAACTTACTAACAAAGATAGTTCTCATCAAGTACTCCAAAAGCAAGAACCAACAGTCATAAACACACATGAACTCTCACCAAATTACATTGAACCATCTCCACAATTGCACATTATTACAGAACACCCATCTATCTCCACAGACTCTCAAACAAAATTGCCAATATAATTGCAAGAAAAGGAAAAAAAAAACAGCACATGCCATCATACCAAAGTTCGTCCCCAAACATTGCACATTTATCGAAAATTTCTATCTGGGTATCTTAAGAAACACATGACTTGAAGAAAATTAACAGCTAAAATAGGTCAAGAATCAAGTGGGCTCACCAGTGGAGCTTGAACTCGAAAACCCCTCTGTGCATTTGGAGACGGTTGAAGGGTTTGGTCCATCTCACACACACAATTTGGTATACCAATTTCTGAATCAAAAAATCAAAGTCAAATTTGCTTTACAGACCCAGATCGAGAGCTCTATAATCTTCAATCTTCATATCTGATGCAAAAAAACAAGAAACCGCGCAAGAGTCCAAGACCCAAAATAAGAGCTTTTTGATTTTCCCTTTTTGTATCACTGCAAATGCAAACAAGAACTTTAGAAATTGGAGCAACAGCAACTACAAAACGCGAGGGGGCAGCTCCCTCACTCTCTCTCTCTCTAGAATATACTTCCTCTCTCTAAATTGACTCTGCAACTGAAGATTACAGCTGGACTTATATTGTCTTCACCAACTTCTAATTTTCTTTGCAGATTTGTTACGTAATTCATCGTCAATTTCATTTTATAACGTAAAATAAAATGTTATTCTTACAGAATTTGTTCCGATAAGTGGGAGTTTGTTAGAGCTAAATTTATGTTAAAAATTATTTATTTAAAAACGAAAGTTAAAAAATATGAAAATTGAACTTCTTCAAAAAATATTTTATATTTTTAATTTCTCTTAACAATTGTGAGTTTTTAAAAAAAAATATTTTAATCAAGTTCGAAAAAGTCCCTGAAGACAAAAAAAAATAATTATTTTTGGGTAGTTAAAATATATAGATTATTTATTGAATAAAAAATAGAATTTTTGATCTTTAGTTAATATTTTTTCAAATTAAATCAGTTTTTTTACATTTTTAAATCTTCCTCTAGTTTAGTTTTCAAAATAATTTATTATAATAATTTTTCATAAATCATTTTAGAAATTATTTTTAAGAACAAAAGCATTCATTATTTTTATACATTATTCATTTTTTATCAAAAAATATTTTTGAGAATGTAAATGTATTTTTTTATTTTTTTTTTAAAAATCCATTCCTTTTTATAAAAAAATTGCAAACAAGTTTTCAAAACTATCAACCAAAATAGATTTTCTGAAAACTATCATGCAAAACTAAGCATGAAAATTAAATCAAACTAAGTTTCTAAAAAATTAATTCTGTAAACCAAACCAAACTGGGTTATATAATTTATTTATTGACATGTCATTACTCTAATGTGATATCTCAAAATTAGTTTGGGTAAATTTCATTTTCCTCCCTTACTTTTGACATGTCTTAGGTTTCTGACAAATACAAACCACCTCTCTTGTGGTTTCAAAAGTCACATCAATCTCTCTTACTTTTGAAATTAATGTCAAGATTTCTCATATAAAATTATTTTTTATGCAAAAATAACAAGATTAACCTTTGATTTAGAGTTTTCAAAATACTTTTTCAATACACTAATTAAAATAAATAAAGATTCTCTCTTTTTCAAAAAAATAATAACAAAGTTTATTTTTTAAGTATGTTTAGATTAGGAGTACCTAAAAACTAAAATATTTAGATTAATTTTTTTAAAAAAGTTATTGATAAGAAAGTTTTACTTTTTAAGTTTTTAAAAAGTAAACTATTTAGATCAATTCTTTTTTTTTATAAAAAATTACTTACTGATAAAAAATATATAATTTAATAATTTATAAATAAATGATATTTAGAAAAAAAAAGACAAAAATTATTTATTTAATTTGTGCATTTAGAAAAAAAGTTTGGAAGACCTAAATCAAAGGAGATTAGTGTAATTTTTTAAAACTACAAAGGAATTGATATATTTGTCAGAAATATCAGGGGAGGTCAGTGAAATTTACCCAATTAGTTTTCAACTCTCACCCCATGACAGAGAAAGCTTATCAGGGCTCTCAATGCTACAATTAATAATAGTATTAATTAATTAGTCAAACTCTCCCCCTCTCTCTAATCTCTATCTCTAGAGAGAGAGAGAGAGATTCAAAACGTTTGGTGTGGCCATTTATGATGGTGCTATATAGAAATTGAATGTGGAGAAGAAAATCTAATACCTACCATTGAAATGTGAGGTTGAAAGATGGCCTCTTGTGATGATTAAGTTTATGGATAATAAGTGTTATTTAATTAAATTAATATTTATCATTAATTTTTTTCATACAAATATAATAAAATGTATGTCAATGGTTATTTAGACGACTTTAGTATATTTCTCTATAAATTTATAATCCAAACAGTCTTAAAATATTGTGAGGTGTTCGCTCACCTATTTGATGATTTTTCAAAATCTTGCAAAATTTGACTAATACGTAAAAGAATAATGATTGGTACACACCCAAAAGTGGGTTTGCGCTCTCACAAAATAAGAGGAACCCGCCTTAATTAGGATTTTTAGAAAAGTGTAAAAATTCTAATTAGCGCGAATCTCACTTATTTTGTGAGAGGATAAAAATTGATATATACAAAAGTGGGTATGTATCTATCACTATTATACATAAAAAAGTATATCTCCTTTAAAAAAAATGAATGAAACAAACAACAAGTCTATCATTTTTAGTAAGTATCAATCAACAAGTAGTTACTAATATATAATCATCATGCAATTAAAATGATGAACATATTTTAAAACCCTTGATAATGATATAAACAAGAAATATATAGCCAAAAAAGTCAAATGTGTAGCCGAACCGTGACCCATTGTTAATGGGAGCTTCTAAACGCAAACCAATTGGGTTTCAAGTCAACCCAACTCTAGATTTTTTTTTTTAATTTTTTTTTTTAGTTCCTAATTCGCCCCTCTATGGAATTACTAAAATTGTCGTCAACCTTAGAATTAGAAGTGAAAGCTCTCTCCTCCGGTTCTCCCTC
This sequence comes from Actinidia chinensis, assembly GCA_009663005.1. Taxonomy (NCBI): domain Eukaryota; kingdom Viridiplantae; phylum Streptophyta; class Magnoliopsida; order Ericales; family Actinidiaceae; genus Actinidia; species Actinidia chinensis. The sequence continues at coordinate 618,535 of CM018913.1, read as the reverse complement.
AAGACTGCCGCCACCAAGGCTCCCCATTAGCCATGGAAGTTAGGTGGTGGCTGATGATGGGCGTGCTGGTCACGGGAGGAGAGTTGGAAGGAGTGGTTGGGAGGGTTGTGGGATTAGGGTTTGGAGGTTGAAGGGGGGTGGGATAACTTTGAAATTAAGGGGTTTGTACTCGGAACAAATTAAACACTTAAAATTTGGGTGGGGTGTTCCTTGTATATTTTTGGAGCCTAAAATACCCACTTTACCCTTAAGTCCATGACATAGTCCTTGACATAGCTCAAATATCCAAATGGTACATAAGAATTTGTTGTCACTGTTATTGATGAACTTGGTTTCTCTAAAGTGCAGAAATGGATTGTATCGGTGCAGTTTAAGTATTTTTTGTTTTATTTTGGACTCATTTTAATAATTCAAATCGCTTATATTGTAGACTCCATCATAAATATCAATATTATAAAAAAAAAAACATTGATCGGACTATCCAATGTACTGTTTTATTACTAAATAAATGAGCGTGACACGCAAAATTATACACATTTATCTTGATATAAATTGATATTGATCAATTATTGATCTATATTGATCAACGTGATCTTTTATAGTATTAAAGTTCTCGATAAGGTTTACAGTATGAACAGTTTGATTATCAAAATAGGCTTAAAATATTTGAAATTCACTAATGCAATCCAAAAATAGATGGTAGAGAAGCATGGTTCTTATAAATTTCCTAATCATTGAAGAAATATAATAATATACATATACATGAAAAACATATATTACATACCTCCTCAAATAAGAGAGTTTTTAACAAGGTGATTAAAGTACAATTTTATTTAGTCCAAAATTTGTAACTAAACCACAACTACGATTAGAAAAATCTTGAAGAAAAAAAAGCCATACAATAAATTCCATAAGGACTAGGCCAAAAGGTTGAGAATTGTATATCTCATTCCTATCTTGGTTCCCATTTTCATAACTAATCCACTCAAAAATTTGTTCATGCAATGCTTGCTAAGACGAGTTTAAGTTTCTGCCGGTGGTTCACGGTGTCCAATTCTTAATATAATATATCCATTTAATTCCTAAGTGATCATGTCAATAAAAGCTCTTTGATATAGTAAAAATTAGTTAAAAGCTCTTTGATGTAGTAAAAATAAAAATACAACGGTGTTTGAGTAATTTTACCTAATAAAAAATAGTATAGTTGAAGAAAAAGATTATGTGAAAATCACTATCCTCATTCAATTCAAAACAAAAAACAGAAAAACAGTTATATTAGTCAGAAACTAATATAGTCTAGTTACGGAGTACATTATGGTTAAACAAACTTTAGGTCGTACGTTGGGAGTAACTAACATTTTTTAAAAAATGAAATACATACTCACAAATTTTATTAACTTTTCTAAATTGACGTGACGTAAAATAGTGATGTTTTAAAATCTAAAACATGACTCACTTGAATGATATGATAAATATCACAGTAAAAAAGAAAATTCCAAAATCTTTAATATTGGATACATTTACTTGCAAATTTCAAATACATTTTTCATACAATTCAATGTACTTTTGAGATCCTAACCACTTAGGCCGTATTTGTTGGTACGTCATCCGTCGACTGACGAGCCTGAGACCGCTGCGGCGAAGGCGGTGAACACTGGTTCTATGATCCACTAGCAAGTTCATTGGAGTAGTGAATGATCCCTTCTGCTACTATTTGTGTATTGGTTAGGTTGATTTCTCCTTCATGATCCACCCAAAACTCCTTGAGGCTATAAATATTGTCTACTGAAAATCTTTGTTAATGTTCATTTTCTCAGCCACACCACACCACACCACACCACTTATTGGTGCCTAGATAAGACATCACTTAGAAAACAAGTTCTCTCCCTTTTATAGATATGCATCAACTTCTCGAACACTCTTTAACATTTCCTAGAGAGTTAGGTTTCTTCCATTCTCTCTCATGTTCTAAAACTTTGGGTATAAGTCTAATGAATTCTTCTTCATCCCTTTAGAATCTTCTTGAGCATTCTGGAGTCTGGACTCTCCTCAAATTCTCTAGGATCTTCAAACCTTCTAGGAAGTTCTTCTACATTTTAGAATATTTAAGAATAATGTAAAACCTTCTGAAAACATTAACTCTCCATTTCTTCTTCAACCTCACCAGTGCAACCTTTGTTTTCTGATGCGATGTATTTCCAATATCAAATGCAACGATCCTTCTAGCGTCCGAAGCACAATGCAACAATCTAAACCTTCGTTGCAGTCCCTGACTGCACAACCTTCCAAGTGTCAGTGATCTAAACGAGCACTTCTATCAGCGCTCCTCGCAACTGAGTGTCATACCTTCCCAAGACCAAACTAGGCCTTTAAGTTTGAACTCTAATGAAACCTAGAACTTTTTACTGTATATATTATGTATACTTTAATTATTATTGATATCTTGCGTGGCATATTTTTTAGGAGAATATAGCACTTCGCACTTTCTATGCTCACATATTTTAAAAAAAATCAATGTCACAAGGGAAATCAAAATTAGCTTTGATTTTTTTATTAGAATATTTTTTTAGTTTATAAAGGAGCTCAACTTTAAAACAATAAATAAGTATATGTTTACATATAGATATATATAGGTACTATGAACTCTACATACATATATTTGTATTCAATTTATTGGTTCGTGCTAATTATATGTTTAAAACCTACTAATTATATTATATATAATTTCCTAGTAGAGGTATGTGTAATTTTAAAGAGAGATTTGAAGAACAGAGGGAAAGACATTATTGACATTAACACATAATAATTAACTGACATTAAAATATTTCGTTATTGTTTTTAACGGTTTGCTAACAATTAGGAGGTTTGTGTCTGTTATCAGATAAAGTAAGAGAGTGTAGAGTAATTTCAAAGACTACAAGGGAGAGGTCTGTGTAATTTTTTCCTTTGTATAATTATTTTACTAATAAAATAATTAAATTACGTTCAAAAATTAAATGAAAACAAACGTATTGCCAACTAAAGTGTGCATTAGATTAAAACTGAACAAATAATTAAATAAATAATTCTAAAACTGTAAACTTGTTCATAGCACGAGGCAATACAATTGTTTACACTATTTAACAGCAAATTAGTGACAAATTGGCATTATAAAAAAATTCAAATCTCTCCGGGAAGGGAAAACTCCACTGGTGAGGTGGCAATAGCAGTTCATGATGTCTGTCAATTACAAAGAGCAATACAAAATCGAAAAATTCCCTGACACACACTCCCTCTTCAATTGCACACACATTCAACCCCATCCCCCACCATAAGTCAGCAAGGAGAAAGAGGAAAAACAAAGTGAACCCTCCACGGTTTTGGTAGTTGCTCACCATCAGATACCACCTCTATATACCTCCTAACCTCACAGTGCCAACACCAAAACATCGGTAAAACTTCTAGGATCACAAACCTAACACGGATCTTAGCTTCAAACATTTTAAACACAATGTCAAAAACAACTACGAAAAAAACAAAACCAATAATATTTATCCTATGAAACAGGTGAGGTTAATTACCATAGCCTGAACTACTTTGTGAACGAAAAATGGGGATTTTAATCCCATGCACTTGTCACACCAGGGCCATATCCTCCACTGTACCCACCAGAAGTCACGTACCCAGCACTACCCCCACTATAGTAATCTGTGGCGCCCCTATTGAAAGAGGAGTCTCTTCGGATATCACGGCCGCCGAACCGGCCTCCCCCGAAGCGACGATTCTTCCCTCCGCCATACGAAGATCGGGCTGCATAGCGGGAAAGCCAAGCGGGTACTTCTTGATTTGATTCTTGCATTAATTCCGCTAATGACCTTGCCAGAGAAGCATTGTTCTCGTTGAAGAAGGCAGTTGCCACCCCCGTCTTCCCGGCTCTCCCTGTCCGTCCAATACGATGGACATAATCATCGATGTCGTTTGGAAGGTCAAAGTTGACCACATGTGCAACATGTGGGATATCAAGACCACGTGCTGCCACGTCTGTTGCAACCAGAATTGGAGTGTTACCACTTTTGAAGGATTTCAGGGCATGTTCTCTTTCCTGCAGACATGTCAAAATAGAACAGATTTTCAACATCACAATCCGGCCAACAATACTTGAGCCTAGATAAACACCAGAGCATTAATCAGAACTGACTCAAAGGAAATAATATCAGCAGTAGCAGGGGGAGGTTGGGGTTGGGATGTTGGGGTTGTGAAACAGGCCAAGCTGAGCCAAGTATCAACCAACTTGAGATTTTATCTCAAATAAACTTTGGCCGTCATCGAGCGCAACTCATGCATGAAATAATATTCTACATTTTGTTTTACTGGATAGTATATTCACTATTAAACTATTTTAGTTGTAATGTAGCGAGTCAAAATAGACTTACTTAAAAAAGAGAAAAGACTTAGTTTGCAATTCATTTGACTTAAACATTTGTTGTTTAAAAAGCCAAACATTGGGCTACCCTTTCTTTGTTGTAGTAACTTCATTGTATTTATTATTCCACTGAATTCTATGAAGTAAATTATACTTGGACCAAATTTGAGTTGCTATGCCATTTTTTGTATAAACATATTTTATTTATTTATTATATATCTCATATATTTTATTTAATGTGTCCCCGACTCGTCTAGAGAAATTAGGTCTCAAACGTGTCCGCGTCTCGTATCTGCATCCATGCTTCGTAGATTGTAATACACAGAATGCATTCACCTTTAATTGTTTCAATACATTTAGAGTCCGTCGGTAGCGTACAGAAGAACGTATAACATTGGTTCTGTGAAAAGATTCATTACATAGGACGTGTTCAGAGGGTTGAAGAAGTGTCGCTGAAATGTCCTTAAAGTTCAGTGTAGTGCCCAATATTATGAATCAACCTTTTTTATTAAGAGAGAGAGAGAGAGAGAGAGAGAGAGAGATAATGTCAGACACACTGTTAGGATTGTCCTAGGACTATCGCCGCCTCCTCTGTAAAAGTGTATGTGCTTCTTAGAGGCTATTCTTCTTCAACTACCATAGCACACCACTAAGCGACATGCTTGCATTTGTTTCATGTTACTTGCAAAATCATAGCACCATTAGAGTCAGTTTCAAGTTTCAAGTAGAATACAGTTCAGTTTCAAATTCATCGATTACTCTTGTAGGGAATACTTTATTAGGACTGTCATGGGTATGATTCGGTATGCAAGTATTTTCATATTCCATTGTTCTATACTTCTAGTCTCGGTATGTAGCTGCCAGCTGTCATTGTTTATTTACCATGTTGAAAATAATAGTGGACACAAAAACTTACTGAGCATATTATCGTGAAATATACTTATTATTACATGAATTCTTAATCTATTTTCCACAGTAGCAAGTATGCAAGAATTTGGAGTATCAAATACTCTCTGGTACACATACTGGGCATGTGTGTGAAGTATGCCAAGCACCCAGCCAAATCTCTAAAATACAAACATAGACATACATATGTGTTGGACAAAATATATGGACAAAGATTACTGGCAGGGAACATGTATGGAGAATTTCAATGGGGACCTATTTTACATGGGCTTTTCTATTTTTCCAAGTACCATGTCCGACGAATATGGCATGGCTATGGGTTTGGGATATCTGTCTAACACCTGCACCAAATTTAGACACTTGGATTCTTAAATTTTGTGATGTTTGAAGAAAAGAGGTTCACATTAGCTACAAAAGCAACATTTCTAGCCTTTCACACGGATGGACCTTGAGATTCTAGTTTTTTTATTAATCACATCAAGTACATTTCTAAATAATTTATGACTTATTATACAATATATAATATAAATAACTGTTGAGGACGTGTCCTCGTCCCCAACTTTGGACAGAATTCCCAATATCCCAAGATTTTAGTTTAGGAAGGTCTAATTCTTGGACTAGCAACCGCAGCCGATAATCGTACCCGAATCCATGTAACATAGCTGGGGACTTGATAGGTGTGTATACTGAAAGAAGAGAGGGACACACAACTTGTTTGTTTGTAGTTTCCAATGATATGTTAAAATCTGACCTCTTATGTGGGCTAGAATAGCTGTGTGACTGTGTGCTATGTCCATGAACCTGACC
>CM018913.1:599920-602420 GCA_009663005.1 Actinidia chinensis | reverse complement strand
CTCAAAACTGACCCAACCAACCCGTGAACAGCCCTACTTAGACCCAATTGGTTTGCTTTTAAGCTCGGTGTGAAATTGTAAGATTTATTTATTTATTTTTTAAATTTAGATTTAAATTTAAGAAAATGATATAAAAAATAAATAAATATTTGCAAAAGGGTGTGGTGGTAAAGAAAAAGCGAGGGCTTCCTCTTCATTAGGTTCACCACCACCGCACGCTCCCACTCCCTCTTCACTCTCTCTCCCTGTCTCTCTCTCTCACCACACTGCAGCCTTTCGCTCTAGACTCGTTCCTCTCTCCAAAGGTAGACGACGACGGAGTAGTAGTAGGAGGAGAAATCGTTGGTTCGAAGAATCTAGGGTTTCCGAAGGATCTCCGATCTGTGAAGATGACCTTTGATCCGGTCCCTTCAAGCACTCATGGCAACCTCGACGAGCAGATCTCTCAGCTTATGCAGTGCAAACCTCTCTCCGAGCAAGAGGTTTCCTTTTCTCCTTTCTTTATTGTCTTTCGCATTTCTTGTTGAATTCACCATAAATTCTCGTTGCGATAGAAGTGCTTTGTTTGATTGTTTTGAATCATCTGGATCAGAATTCATTTCGGAGGGTTTTCACCGAAAAGTTTGTGAATCTTTGTTGATTTTAGCGTTGATCTGAATGTTCAGATGATTTTTAGGAGATCCATGATTTTTTTCCCAAAATTAGTATGGTGCTTGAATCGGATCCACCATGAGATTTGTTGATTGAGTAAAAAGGACAGGAAAGGAGAAATCAAAAGATTTTGTTATATCACGAAACATGAATATCCCAGAATCTCTCTCCTATGAGAAACTACTTCACTCCAAGTCACAGTTCGCGTGAAAATAAAATATTGGGTACAATGGTGATACAATATCGCCAATCAACGAGAAATGTCAATTTGCGGTACCTAATACTACATGGTTGGGTTAGGTGGAGACAAATGGTGTTCACTAAGTCCCATTTGCGATTTTTTTTTATTGGCTGGTGATATTAAGTAGAATAGTGACATGACTAGGAAAAGGATTCTGTGACTTTAATTCGTTGTGAATTTTTATGTTCATTAGTTGAATTTTGTTGCAGTATTGTAGTGGGCCTGTTATAATGGCAACATGAATGGATGCAGGAACTTAATATTGGGGAGGCAATATATGTACAAAACCTAAAATTTGTTACTTACATAGGAAATGCAATATTAAGTTCAACTTTGTGGCGGCGAACTAATATAATTTGAAAATATTAGTGGCTAATATTACCATAAAACTAGAGTTTCTTGGAAACCTTGGGGTGGGTGTCGCCCGGGGTGGAGGCAGAACTTAGTTTTAGCGGGGTCAAAATTGTGGAATTTATAGAATTCAGGGCAAATTACTAATTTTTTGTGAGGACAAAATTGTATTTATGATAAATTCTATACCCACTTGCCCTATAGTGGCTCCGCTCATGGTGGTCGCCCACAACCGCCCCCCGGGTTCATCCCTGAATGGCGAGATAGTCCGTGGCTATTTATGGTTAGTTAATTCAGTATGGTTATATTTGTAAAATATTTAGCTATTGTTAACAAATGAAATGGTACATGTATGTTCATGCTGTACATTTTGATTCCATCCTATTTCTTGTTCTTTTTTCCTCAAGACTCGCAACCCATTATTGTTTACCAATGCAGCTTGTTGGAGTTTGTTAATTGTAATGACACTTGCTTCTTAGTGGCTCACTGTAGTCAAAAATAAAAAATAAAAAAATGCCTTTCTTCCCTAAATTGCAATAGAATTATAATATTGCGACTAAGTGATGTAGAATGTTCATGGTCACCACTCTGGTAATTCCAAATTACCTCTGTGCTAGATTACTGTTACGTTCCTCGCGGTATTTGCTTTAATTAGATAATGGTATTATATATTAGCTCATAAGTGGTGCCTCACAGTTTGAGTTGCATAATTACGCAGACAATTTTGGAATATACTCGTTGCTTCTTATTACGGTATTGAATAAATATCTATTTCTTTAATTTTTTGCCTCAGAGCCCTTTTTGCCAAAAGAAGGTCAAAGTATATGTTTTTGAATTGGAACACTTATAGTGATTTTTCTTGTTACTTTGATGTTTTTTGTGCATTTTTTCATACATGATGATGGTTTTCAAATGGCTCATATGTGATTTCTTTTGTTGTGGCGTTTTTTTGCGAGGTTTGTGTTTGGCAGCTGTGAAGTGGTTATATTTTAGTGCCTATCACTGTGTGTGAATAAGCACCACAGCTTGAGGATTCTTCTACCTTGATGAATGAATAATTATTTACTATGAAAAGGAGCTGTTTGTTTGAAGGTCCCACCTTAAGAAGGAGTCCTAGATTTGACTCATTCCCATGACTTAGATATCACATTATACATTGCCACATTGTTATTATTATTTTCTTGTTGAGGAAGTGTTGTTATCATTATGATCAAGAAGTCACTTCTTAGTGGATGTCCTTTTGTTTTGGAATAATAG
>CM018913.1:582420-594920 GCA_009663005.1 Actinidia chinensis | reverse complement strand
TTTATTGATTTTTATACTTAAATGTCTTACTGTGACTCTTGACGCTGTTAACTCCTTTTGTGACATTTTTGTACACAAAAATTGATCTATATGTTTTATCGGATGATCTTCTTGATGGAAAATCTTTCAAATGTTACAAACAGTCGTATAAGATTTTGTCATGTAATTTTGCTGCAAGGTGAAAAAAATGTCCATCAGAATCAGTATGGGAACATATATGCGTGAACCTTGAGTCGTAAGTTCCTTAAGTTGTGTGACCGGACTTTATTGGAGGTGACTGATGCTTTTTGGGAAGTGGCTTTGGTAGATTATTCATTTAGTTTTGGTAGGAATTTCATTAAATTTACCAAATTAAAGGTGAAGTTTGGTTCACCATAAGTGATGTGGACATGAGGAGCTGGAGAAAGCTTTTCCTGCCATATTACTTTTAGCTTCTTTAGACAAGCCTCTTGGACAGATTATTTTTGGGGATTTGACAATGGTGGATATTGGCTTGGGGAGGAATTTGCAAGATAGTAGGTGGGTTATCCATCTAATCTTAACTTTTCTATGAGCATAGGAGCAATGAAGATGGTGAAGAATCCTTGTGTTGGCTTGGAAATAGGAAAGAGAGGTTCGATGTGAAGTCCTTCTATGGAGAATCGCTGCAAATTGGAGGGCTATGAAGCACCAACATGCCTAATAGGACCCCATATCTGTGTTCGACACGTATGGGACACGGATACTCCGGGGACGATCCAAAATAAGTATGGGATACAAAAATAAGTATGTGGCGTGTCCCATTAATTATAAAATTTTTTTTATGGGGATACTTCGGGCCTCGGGGACACATTTGAGACACGGCGGAGTACTTTTTACAGTTTAATAAAGTTGTTTCAGGGGTCAAAATGACCACCAGTAGAAAACGTAGTTTTTATTTATACAAACCTCCATCTTTTATTAAGTAGAAGCGTACAAGGCTACAATATTGTCAAGGAGAGATTAATATGTGGGATATAGCTGGAGACAAATGTGACTCCCATGATGATGATGTATATGTGTATATATATATTCAAAAATATATAAAAATATTTTTTTGCCATGTCCCCACCATATCGGTATCTTGATTTTTTGAGGATTGTCATGTCCCGTGTTGGTGTCCATGTCGGTGTCTATATCTGTGCTTCTTAGCTGGAGGGGTGATTTTTCAGGGAGTGAGGGTGCCTCTTCATACGGTCAGATGTTTGTTGACCAGTTTGCATGATTAGCTTGGCTCTCTTGGAGGGTTATGCATAACTAACTGCCTAAGCCTAGATCATTTGATAGATTTTATTGATTCTCATTTATTTGTAAGAAGATGTAGGCCCTTTTCTGTCTTGTGCACGTACAGGCGCTATTGTTTGGGCAGTACAGGTTATCATGGTTTTTTTCCAGTCCTTGTTCTAGTTCCCCATGTTATCCCGTTCTTGGCTATATGTAGAAGGATAATGCGTGGTACGATAAACTTCTTTTTTTGTCGTGTGGAATTTGTTTGGTTTGGTGGCTTGGATGACTATGGTTTGGAGGTATCAAAATATCCTCTAGTGCAGTATGCTGCTTTGATTACCGCACATAAATAACTCATAGTGATATTTAGCCTGCATGCCTTTCTATTATGAAATCACTGAACTATTGATATATATGATGCCATTTCTTTTAATACTCACCATATCTGGATTGCAATATTCTTATCTTCCTTGTTCCATGTATATTAACTGTGTTGTTAAACCCTCTCTTGGTTTTGTTGGCAGATATGGTAATGCGAATGTTTGGAAAATCTTTACAGATTTGTTCGACTATTTTCCTCTTACAGCGTTGGTTAGTATGATTTTTAATTTGCATGAATTGTCTGCAATTCTTGCATTTGGAGGGAAGAAAAGCAATTAATTATTATTTTTGGTCTGCACTGCTCGAAGGAGTTGTACTTGTTACGTTGAAGGTTTAGAAAGAAAGAAGGGAGGGCAAAGCTGAATAAATGTATGCATATTTAATAGAATTTATAGCTTATACAGCATAAAGTTATGAAAGGATTGTTTGCACGGTGACCTTGAAGGTTGGCATTAGATTTATATGGAGCTGAATTGAGTTGATACTTGATAGTGCTCCTTGCTAGTATGTTTCTGGATGAAGGAGCAAATTGTTCATTTTGATAGTCATCTTTAGCCTGCTCTGTCTGCCATCATTGCCACCACCATAACAAGCAGCAGTGCAGTACTAAAACAAACAAAAAAGCATTGATGTATCTGGACCATCATAATTCCAGGACCTCTTCCATTTATATCCTAATATCACTACAACCATGTTTGTCACCTTGGAGTCACTAGCTAAACCACCATCACTAGCATGTTTTAACTTCATGACGCTACCCCCACTGTTGTTTTAATGGTTAGTGCCACCCTCTCCGCTAATGGTTTGTGCCACCATCTCCAAACCTTTGTTGCATCTGTACCCCAACTATTTCATTATCTGTACTGCTACTGTTGCATCTCTACCTCTCTTATTGTATCCGTTGTCCTGATTATTTGTGAATATCATTTCTGTCCAGAAACATGGATTCACCAATGCAACAAAGCAATAGTGCAGTTTCAATTTTTATTGTAGTAGTTTGCTCTTATATTCTTGTGTCAAGGTTTTGGTTTTCCGACCAAATTTAAGTCAGGTTTTCTAACTTCACTCTGAAGTGCTTGTGCACTTTTAACTCCCAAAAGTTCAAAGATTCAGTTAGCTACATTTAATTATTTTATAGTTCCATTTGGATGCTTTCTTCCGAATTTTTCAATGCATGCTTGTTCTGTTGTCATAGACTACATATGCCGTCGGGTAATCCTTTTTCAGATCGTCTTAATTTCCTTGCATAATGTTATGAGCCATAAGACGATTCCCTAAAAGGGCCTGAAAGCACATTATTATGATTATATTTCAAGCAATAATTGCAAAACTTTTCTTTCCCCTGTTCTCATACCCAGAAGGTTATCGATGAAAGGCACAAATAAGAAGTTGATATTTTGTTAAGTTTTTCTGTTTATGATGCCATATTCTTGTTAAAATTTTTTGTTCATTTTGATGTTGATTGGTGTTGTTTTCCAATTTTAGGTTGAATCAGAAATATTTTGTCTCCACGGTGGACTTTCCCCCTCCATTGAAACCCTTGATAACATACGCAACTTTGATCGTGTTCAAGAAGTTCCTCATGAGGGGCCTATGTGTGATCTTTTGTGGTCCGACCCTGATGATCGTTGCGGTTGGGGTATCTCACCCAGGGGTGCTGGATATACTTTTGGCCAAGTATCTTCTTGTTTCCTGTTTTCTTTCAGTGTATTTTTCTTCCCTGAAGAAAAAAAGACAGTGCTTTATTTCCTAATTACTTGTATGGTGCTTGCAGGACATATCTGAGCAGTTTAACCATACCAATAACTTAAAGCTAATTGCTAGAGCACACCAACTGGTTATGGAGGGATTTAACTGGGGACATGTAACTAATTTCCCTACCTTCGTGATTTGTTTGGTGTTTTTTTTTTTTATATTTGGTTTCAGGGTGAGATCTCTTGACTGATTGTGGATTTATTGTTACAGGAGCAAAAGGTTGTAACCATATTTAGTGCACCTAATTATTGTTACCGCTGTGGCAACATGGCTTCCATCCTGGAAGTTGATGACTGCAGAGGCCACACTTTTATTCAGGTCTCTCTCTCTCTCTCTCTCTCACACACACACACACACACACATACACACAGTATTGAGATAATGTGTGGAGATCCATTTGTCATGTGAGTCTGTCTCTCAGCATAGTTTTGGTTTGTTGCTGAATATATTATAATGTTACCATTTCTTCTATAGCTTAAGCTTTTAGACTAGTAAGTGGTCAACAATTTGATACAATTGATCCCGAATTAGGATATCACCGCCTTCCTGATATTTAAAATGCGTGTTGAGGATATAATTAAAAAAAGTTTATTTCCCATTTGGGCTAGGTGGGAATATTGTACTATAAAAAAAATTTTTTTTTGACCCCTCTCTACAACCTTAAGCTTTTGAACGAGTCAATGGTTACCAATTTTAATATGGTAGTAGTCTCACTACTACTGATGCCGTTGTAGCTCAAAACTATTATTTTCCGTTGTCGGTTGCAGTTTGAGCCTGCTCCCAGGAGGGGAGAGCCAGATGTAACACGGAGAACACCAGATTACTTCTTATAATGCAGTTTTGACTTGAATTATTACTGGATTCAAGTGGCAATTGTCTACCTGCTGGGTGCTATTTTCCAAACTTCAGAATCACATGATTTTGCAAGGATAGTGGTGGGTTGTTACAGAATGTATAATCAGCTGATAAGGCTTACTTCAATGTTCAGTTATTACCTGAAATTTTAGCGGTGAAGATGCTGCGGGGCTGTTGGCACATTAGCAGCATACGTATCGTTTCATGGAACAATCCGGTATTCTGTTCTGTTTCTTATTGTTTCTTGCTTGTTTTTTCCTTTTCACCCACCCCGAATTTTTTGCTCCTTTCTTGTAGGAGTATGGTTACTTTGGGGGTGGGGTTGTGTAGATGAAGGAGTATTTATTTTCTCTCTTTCTTTCCTCTTCTTAGGGATGGTTGCATAATTTTTGTCCTATTTGAACCAACTCTTTTCTAGTTTGGTGCTTTGATTCTAGCTGACTCCCACAGTAGCCCTCTTGAACTTGATGAGTTTAGTGGTTCTCTCTCTTTCAGTTACCTGGATGTAAAATAGGTTCTGCCAAATTAACATCTGTTCATCGAAGTAACTGTAAGGAAGTTTATAGTACGACTTTTGCATAATTTGATGTTGGCTCCTTGATTAGTTGGCTGCATTTCTTTACTTCAACTAAAAAAAGTTACTCTCGAGACCCGGTAAAGGAAATCAAAATGAACCCTATTAATAGTCTCATAAGATTTACTTGTAGTTGCTGAAAGAGCTAATGTGGTGGTGATCTATGAAAACCGCTTGGTGTTGATTGTGCTGTGTGGGGAATGTGGATGTAGTTTGCGGCTGTATGCTCGCTTGTGTGCCCCTTTTGGAGTATAAGAGAGTGATCCAAGTATGACCAATAAATGTATCTTCTTCTCAAGTTTAGTGAACATTTATGGTTAAATCTATCAAATTTGTGTTAAAACTGAAATCATATTGATCCAAATCAAAAAAATTTGGTGCGTGTTTGTTTCAATCAGGAAGTGAGGAGATAGGATTGATAAGTTTTTGAATGCTGGTCACGATATGGGTTTCTTATACTCAAGTCTGTATTTTCTTATTGTAATCTTTAGTGTTTTACGTCACGCAAAAAGGAATTATATTATGTTTTCTAATGGGGCTTGGCAACGTAGTGGAACGCAGGACTGTAAAGGAAGACACGTTATTTGAGTGCAGCTCATGTTTAGTTTGATGAGGCTCATTTGAGAAACTCAAAAATCCATTTTGAAGCACATAATTTTGGGCTTGGCTGAGTGCGATTAAAGTCCATTTTGAGATCAATTTGTAAGCTAATACACCTATAAAATGCTTCTGCCTGGAGAGTGCATCCCTGATGTTACAATCATTTTCATGGTTGTAAGAGTTCATCTATAATACTCTCAAACCCCAAATATACTCTCCCCTTATCTGCCAATCAAACTACTTTCTGCGTTTTTTGTGGGTATTTTGGTTGCAGAAAATGGAAATTTTAATTGAAGACCAGACTTGGAACTGATACAGATCTAGTTTAAGCCAATGGGAGCATGAGAAGCTTCTTGGTCCACCCAACATAAACTCTCTTTGTCAAGTTATCGTAATCGTTGTCCTTGATCGCATCCAAGCTCTTACGGTACAGCAACAGGGAAGACCAGACCTGCAAAAATCACCATGAAAATAACCCACAATGTGAAATGTGCATACACAAAATGCCATAGGGAATTAATGTACAGTTATGCATGAGAAAAGAAAATTTTCAAGGATTGAATCACTACATCTAAACATATCGACTATTTGGATGGGACCCACAATGTTTCAGGACGGATGCAAAAAATATAAGAAATGCAGAGCTAATGTCTTAGATGGGCCCACACACTACTAAAATAAATAGTCCTAGAAAAAAATGCAACCCCAGGGGTCTGATTTTTCGTCATTCCCAAGGAGGTGAATCCCAGCAAGGTGAGATCTCAAGTACATATATAACCAATTATAAATGATCGAAACTAAATCAAACATTGAAGTTACGAACCACTGAATAATTACTTCCTGCGACACTTCAATTTGTGCACTTTTCTGCATATGATGAACTTTTTGAAATTTTTTGGAAACAATATGTAGACCTTTGTTCCCACAAAAAAGCTCTTTTTGTCCACCCCACCCCCATATATATATATAATATATATATATATATATATATATATATGCAACAAAAAAGCTGTCATAAACACTCCTAGATCGTTTGAACCAAAATTTCTCAAACTATATACAATTTGTGTAAGGTTTTTGTTCAATATTTCTGTCAAGAAAATATAAATATATATTACGGATTTTTATCACAAGGGCTCCAGTTTCACGATCATCATCGATCCCACCCCTTTGGTGGTTAGGGAAAGAAAAGATGGCTCTGTCATGGCTTTTGAACACAGGATCCAGCAACAACTGCTTTCATGAGTTGCACAACAGCCATGGCCAAGATTTTATTCTCATTAGGTGTGTTTTGTATATCCTACTTGTAACAAAGACCCTATGATATACCTATTTGTAGTACATCAACAACTGCTTTAATGAGTTGTACTATAGCCATGGCCAAAACTTTATTCTCATTGGGTGTTGTAGAATCTGTATGGTTAGATGAGAATCAACATGAAGAATGTGGATTTGGATTTATTTGTAAACAATTACCCATAAAAGCCAAGTATCATAAAAATAATAAATAAAAAAAGGACCATTAAAAATGAGTCGTGTTGAAAGGACGACTTTTCTCTAAAAAGCATATGATAGGTTATTAGCCCGTCTAAATTGATTGGTAAAAATTAGATGTTTTCGTAGAAAGCTTTATTTTTATGCTTATATCAAAAAATAGCCGTTGAATCTCAATTTAATACTCTAACAATGCATGCATCAATAATATTGATTGGAATTATTTTATTCTCTTTCTTTCGTCGAATACCACATGAAGGCCACAAAAAAAAATAAATCAATCTTCATATGTTTTTTTGTAGTTTTATTATGAGATGGTGATACCAACAATATATAACTATCGTAACAAATTTTTAATAGACGTGGTCAGCTTCCTTGATGCCCTCGTCTAAAAATTCACTTTCATGATGTCAACCTGAAAAGATAATGTTTTACAAACTACAAAATTTTCAAAAGCCAAAACACACACGTGGCTCATAATTTAAAAGAATACAATTTCTGTAACATTCTAGAGATTGTTATTTCCTTTTTTGCATAAATATTCTGTTCAATTTGAATGTTCTTTTGGAAGATGTTAAAATCCAGTGAGATAACAATACTGACATTGAACGCGTATGAGGAAAGAGCGAGTGTTCTTGGCAATCTCTATTGCCATCAAGTAACAAGAAAAAGTCTCTGAGATAACCATACTGAGAATGAACTAGACTGAGGAAAGAGACCAAGTTTCTTTTTTTGGCAATTTCTCTTGTCATGAAGTAACAAGAAAAAGTATCTGCATAAGGAAAAAGTTATGGGCATTGTTTTCTTTCCTTGTTCAGTAAATACTTCTTATTTCCAAATATAAATGACAACAGCTTCAAACTATCAACCATGAAGGATCAGATTCAGAACTGCCAGCAAGTCGAACATTTTCTTGAAGATGGCATCTATCAATAGTTGCAAAGAAATTTCTCAGGAAGTACACTATTGTAGTGAGAATGTGTTGTAAGAGACGAGAACTAACAGAATAAGACATTTTCCACCATATGTATAGATGCTTTCTTGATGAATACAACTTCAGTATATGCTGTTTATCTGTCTCTCTCTCTATATATATATATATACATATGTACAAGACAATAGATGTGAAAATAGAATAATATACTCTTACTTGTTCTCCTCTAGACCGATTGGCATGGGTTTGAATGCTGCCAAAACCACAGCAACTTTACAAGCAAGAAATCCCAACATCCCAAACATGAGGTCCTTCGGTGTTAACGCCATATCAACATCTCCCGAGCCATATTTTGCCACAATAACAGCAAATGTTAAAGCTAATACTAGGCTCAACAATGGAACCTTAAATTTTCCGAATACTTGAGTGAATTTGTCCATCCCGTTTACGGTTGATGAAGGAGCTGGCAATCCATCAACAGACCTTTGAAGCAATAACAGATACAAAAATCCACCAATCCCACCAGTTAAGAATGCAAATGCAGCATTTTCTCCCGCTGAGAAGGATGTGATTGAAGAACCAGCAAGTATAAGTAAAGCATCGTAAAGTAACAAAGAGAACTTCAAACCTGCATACTCTCTCATGCTTTCTTCATTTGATATGTTATCGCTCATGACGGAAGTAGATTGCAAGAGGTATTTACTTAACAAGATCGAGTTGTCCCCAGAAAACTCTGAAATTAGGCAAGGTCTAAGTTCTACCATGGAAATGTCACTTCCCTCGCCGAGCAAGGTATCCTCGATCTCAAATTTGTATTCATAACCAGCATACTCAACTTCCTTTCTGCCATTTTCCTCCAATGTTGGTTGATACCGACAAGTGGCAATTAACGTAACACCTCCTAATCTCCACTGGCCTGACAATTGAAACAAGCAGAAAGGAAATAGAGTGGGTGAATAAAATTCTGAAGCTGAACAGAACTATTTTTAAACCAACTTCATTTCAATTGGTGGAGATATGTTGGATGGTTCTGACATATTGCTCCAAATTATTCTTTATTATTTTTCGGGGTTTTGATTAACAAGAAATTGGAAAGTGTAGTGGGATTGTGTTTTCTTGTTCCATTCTTTGGATTATATTGGTTGAGTGTAATGCTATCAATGAAGATTGAGAACGGATGTTGACTCTTTATGGATAGTTTTTGTTATTTGTCATGGATGTTGACTCTTTATGGACAGATTTTGTTATTTGTCATCTTTTTGGGTCCTCCTTTGAAGGGGATTCCTCTATTTTTTACTTATAGAGGTAGGGCAACAAGGTGCCACTGGTTTAGTGGTTACAACTCGACCTATTAACCTTGAGGTCATGGGTTTGAACCTAAGGCCAACCACGTTGTGCATATAATGGCAAATGTTAGGTTTGTATCCAATCTATCCCTCCTAAACCCCCATTAGGACTGTGTAGGGGTGTTTTTCTATTTTTAATTTTTACATATATGAGATCACATATAGTGAGAGATTTTGATTGCTTTTCTGTTTCCCTCTTTGGGGGACTCCTTGTCCTCCAACTACAAAATGGAACTCATGTTAAACGTTTACCTCTTGTGAGGCTTACTTTCGTTAAACAAAGCATTTGGAATAGGAGGTGGTTGTTGAGACTTTAATCCACATTTGTCGATAATCCTAGAGTAAACTGACTATTAGGATTGCAAAGGAATTATATACAATCATTTGCATATAATTGGAACTCCATACTTCAGGAAGATACTAACCTGATTCAACACCGATCCATAGAGCTTCAATTTTTCCTAGTTTAGGCCCTTCAAAGGTGAACTCATCAAACGAACCCCTTTGGAAATGGAGTGCATCAGAAACAACATTGTCCTCTAATTGATTGGAATGTTCTCTAATCAAACTCGCTGGTATTCTCTGTAAGATTGAGTCACCATTTTCATCTATCAAACAAAGCAATACAGCAGCATTTAAGTCACTCAGACCCGATCCATAGATACTACTTGTTTGTAGCTTGACTTTGTATAAACAATCCGATCCCCTCTCTTGGAAACATGTAAACACCTTCTTGAGTGAAGAATCCGTGCATACTTCTGGCTTTGTGGAGCGCAAAAGGCGTGAAGGTTTTGCATAGCCCTGAAAATCTGCATCAGATGTTGCAGAAAATGAGTGACATTTCAATGATGATAAATCAACAAATTTGGCTGCTCTAAATCAGGACAAATATAGGCAAATAATTCACTAGTTAATTGAATGAAGCACGTCCCCTTTTATTGTCACGCGAACATGGAATTTTGAGAGTCCAGAACCATAAGCTGTTGCATACAAAGGTTTTGAATGGATCAAATTATGACTTACGTTTGAAAGCAGTTATAAGTGGCATAGGTAGGTTGCATTGAAAAGAAAATTTGAGCCAATAGTGAATAGATACAAGGACAAGGAATTATGCATACCTCTGCGTGTGCATGCGTACGCGTCTCTAATTCATAAATCACTAATGTTATCTGTCATCCATGCTCTATAAATCATCACATGGTTTAACTTAAACTCTAGAAGTAAAAGTTTTTCAGATGGATAAGAGCTCTATAGCTGGTTTCTGTATGGTCAACAAAAGGTTGAATTGTTTTACAATCAATAAGATATCAATGCTTCTGCACAAAAGCTCTAAAGTTGCTTTCTGCTGAGCCCATGCCATGATTGCAAAACATAGACAAGGGGTCCGGCTATGGTTCCTTGAGATCAAAGATAGGCAGGGGAAGCATACCTTCTTCTCCATGGAAGGTTCCATACTTAAACCGAGGAAAGCTTAGAGAGATAGAAACTCTACACTGTAGAGAAAACCTGTGGGAATATAGCAACTTGGAGTCCCATGTTTTATTATCGCATGTGCCATGTCGTAATGTTTTTTCCTAAACACTAAGTCAATGTTTGGATCAAGGATTTGGTGAAGGAAATGGAAATGGAAAGGTAGATGATTCAATGGTCCCGAATGATTGGATCGTCTAACTTTTCCATTTTCATTTCCTTTACCCTCACCGAATCCTTGATCCAAATACATCCTAAAAGGTGATCCAGACATCTTGTCGTAAATAGCATCTTGCGCTTAGTACTGGCAGAGAATACAATTTTGAAAAGCAGTTAGATAAAAGTCAAGAGAAAACTCAACGTGACGTTTGAAGCAAACAGGACATAAAACCAGTGCAGTCCGTAGCACATCATATATAATGGTTTGTGGAACTTGTCTATCAAAGTAGCAAGTAACCTCTATGCACTGTTTTGCACAAAAATGGAAAATGAATAAATTAAGGACACTGAATTAGGCTTCCAATGGAGCAACTAATTTCAGTGATTTGAGCCCCCCTACAAAGACCATAGCTCAGAGAGAGAGAGAGAGAGAGAGAGAGAGAGGCCGATTGAGTTCCATCGTGAAAGATTTGTTTGCAAAAGAAACTGTTTATATTTAACTATAAACAAAAGTTAGAACTTCCAATTCTATTGAAGCCTCAAGTACCATGGACCCAAATGGAGTTACTAAAAAAACATAAAGGAATTCGCTGAAAGAGTGAATTCAATAGTTGGCTATTTACAGCGTTTGGATGGGGAAATTTGGTGTAATTGGTTTTTGAAAATGAAAATTTCAATATCTAGAATATATGGAATTTAAGGCTCCATTTGGATTGATGTG
This sequence comes from Actinidia chinensis, assembly GCA_009663005.1. Lineage (NCBI taxonomy): Eukaryota > Viridiplantae > Streptophyta > Magnoliopsida > Ericales > Actinidiaceae > Actinidia > Actinidia chinensis. The sequence goes on along the minus strand of CM018913.1, from coordinate 583,386 downwards.
GATTTCAATTCAAGGGATCTAGTAATTAATATCAACAAAATGCAAGAGATTTAGCCATGGGTGGTTTGTTAAACTAGTGGAAGGTGGATTAGAGGTCGATAAGTATTTCCTATATAATTAGGATAGAATTTCAAATCACTACTATTAAATAATCATTTCAAATCCATCATGATAATGCTCCAAAACTCAATGTCTAATCCATATGTAAACTAACATATCTACCTTTAAGCTATTCTCAATGAATATTAATGCCAAATTCTGAAATCCACATATATTCAAATGGAGCCTAAAATGTAAATTCATGTGGTGGAATTTGCAAGTAAAATTGACCTATCTCGATTCAGTGTCTTAACATTAATCTCCCTAATGAAGTCATACAATTATAACCTTTTTACAATTCCTAAAGTCCAAACCAAGCCCATTTGTTTCTCTGTCTCATCACTACGTTGGACTATCATCAGGCAAATCAAAAGCTACAAATCAAACCATTTTGAACCCTTTTACCATTATTTTTCAATTCTATTGCTTACCAAATCTTTGAAAAAACTAATTAAGAGGGACAACATCAACTTCATAGGAATTGGTATAAAAATATTGAGTTCTTATGAGACTATTGAGTTCAAAAACTTGAAATTGAAAACTTCAACAAAGTGATGCTAAAAAAACATGAGAGAGAGAGAGAGAGAGAGATTTCGCTACCTTGGAAAGCAGATTTTTTGGAGTAAAGAGAAAAGCGAAGGTGCCTGATTCTGGATTCGCGAATGGGTATTTGTGGGTATCTGATAAGGAAGCTATTTCGCGTTGCATATATCAGATGCCTCGTGGAAAGTGATTCCATTTCTGCAAAATCAACCCACCAGAGCAGAACAGGAGCTGATTCTATGTGGGATTTTTATTTTTTATTTTTGGAAAAATTTCACTTTGCCCCCTTATGTATATATCATATGGGGATTGCATCCCTCGTGT
>CM018913.1:574920-577420 GCA_009663005.1 Actinidia chinensis | reverse complement strand
TAAATATGGGAACAATGATCAACAATCCAAGCTCACGTTATGACTGGTCTAATATGGAAGAAGTTTTGTGTTGGTCTTGAGATTTTTTGACATGTTACACTTTATGATTGGACTTTGGAACAAATCAGGGGAGGAACTAACCATGCCCCCCCACCCCCACCCCCACCCCCAATTCTGTGCAACCCCTTTAGTATCTGTGTATTACTTATATGTCTAGAAGAAATTATGCTATTGGTACTATTGCATTTGACGAATCACATGCACCAATCATACGTGATGTGCAGGATAATGTGGTTAATTGCACATAAGGTGATACATGAGATGGTGCCCAAATGCTTGTGACCCCATAGCATTACTGTGAAAATTATTTATATGCTGCATTTTGTAATGTTTCCATATGCACGTGCAAATCGCAGTTGCACATGATTTTGGATAGCTTGTTATACATTGTTGGACCTATTTCCTAACAACTTAAGCTTTTTTGATCAATTGATGATCTAACAGTTTGCGTGTTTACTTCTGTGAACCAAAACAAGCTTTAATGTGTATAACATGAGTTATTGAGGTTAGTAGACCTACTAGCGCTCTGTCCTCATCAGATTATTCTTAACTAAATGAGTTTCTTGGTTATTTGATAAGCCGACGGCTAGTGGAGAGCCCCACTTCAAATAAATTGAAAGATTTACGTGGTGGAGGACTGGAGGCTTATATGTAGATCAAGGATGTTAGCCACTGCATCATCACTCAAATTATTATAGACTTTCTAGTTAGCTTGTTGTATTAGCCCTGGCAAATTTTGATTTGTTTGTTACCTTGGATTAGTTAATTTATGTGGTGGCCTAAAAATCTACCTTAGATCTTTTAAGTACCCCTTACGGTTAGTCTTTACCACTAATGTGCATCTCTTTATCTGGCTTTATTAGTTATATAATATAATGATGGTAAACCCTAAAAAATATGAACTCTGGAGGAATAATTAATGATCCCTATGATTATTGGGATGCTTGGTTACCTAGTTCTATCAAGGCAAGTTAGCAGGTTGTGATAAGACTTTGTTAAGAGTACTACTCCTGTTTGAATCATTTTGACCTGACATGGTTATGATATTTTTTTTTCCTCTGTGGAATTCTTAAAATGGTATACTACTTTCACATATAGTATTTGTGGAAGAAAGTTCATGCTACGGCCTTAACTAGTTTACAGAACACCTTGATAGGAATGATTAGTTCACCTCTTCAGGTATTGCTAGATGGTATGCACTCGACTTTTTACTAGTTTTGTCTTGGGTAATGGTGGGTATATTTAGTTGTGGTAGGGTGTTTGATTTGGGGAGATCTCATTTGTTCTTATATTCCCTCAGTTATATTGGGTTTTTGCTCTTATAATGCCTTGCTTCCACGGCTTGTTCTCATTTTGCCCCCATTTATTGGAATTTCAATTTCTTTAGAAATCTTAATAATGCCGAAGCTAATGAATTGACTTATTGTGTTATCCATTCTTGAGGGCGTTTTGTTGAGAAGTGATGTCATCGATAAGAGAAAGTGGTCTATTCATTATTCGGCTCTATTTTCTCGCAAGGTCTTTTTTGAACAGATTATTGATGATCGCAGTGAACCACTTATTGACCTTCATGTGTGCAACTTGAAAATAATAATATTTGCTTTATCACTTGCTCATAAGAAGCTTAATACCAATGAATTGAATCAGAAGAGGAGACCTAATTGCCTTCTGTTTCTATAGTGGTGTGTTTTGTGGAGAGGAAGATAAATTGCACAAATCCTAGTACTTTGAAGGGTCCTCCTTTGTATTATTTTTTCTTCATTGACATTAGATGAACATTGCAATGTATGAAGACCAAGTCCTTAGCTCTGTTGGTTGCCACTTGCCAATTTTGTTTCGATTAATGCTTTGACATAGAGAATAAATACTCCAATTCCTCCTACAACAAGGCGATGTTGTTGGGGAAATCAACTTAATAGCTAGCCCTTGTAACCAATGATTGACCCACCAAGAGTTAGGCTCCTCGTACATTCTTGCTTCAATAACATGGGGCTGATTGAAAACCCTGTTTTTCCATAGAAAGCATCATATTCGACAAAACCATTTTGGAGATAACTTTAGTTTTGAAAAAACCATTTGCAGCACTTACTTTGGTTCATTCATACACTCCTCGATCAACAAGTGTTGTCAGTCCCCAAACTCCACTACTTCGACCTTGAAGCCAAGACTCGTGATAATCTTTAATGACGAAGGTATCTTCCCATGGAATGCCAGATAGCCGGAAAAATTTGGAACACGTCAATTTTAAAGAAAATTAATAAAGAAAAGAAACCCTAGCAATGATAATAATCCCAACTAAATATTAATCTCAATGTCACAAGTGTTTAACAATGATAATAAGCCTAGGATTTATAGGCTAACTAAAATGTTCCCAAATTGGAAATAAACAAAAAATTCCGTAATTACATATTTGATTCCTATACCAAGCCAAAATTAAATA
>CM018913.1:544920-564920 GCA_009663005.1 Actinidia chinensis | reverse complement strand
CCAACGGAAGCAAGAATAGGGTTTCAATTCCAATTTTTGTGAATCCAAGACCTAGTGAAGTCATTGGCCCTTTGCCGGAAGTGATAGAGAGGGGAGAGAAGCCGGCGTACAGGCAAGTTCTCTACTCGGATTATGTCAAGTATTTCTTCAAGAAAGCTCATGATGGGAAGGACACCGTGGAATTTGCAAAGATAGGATGAAGTTTCAAAGTTGAATTTGCTCATTTCCGGTAATCTATAAGAAAAGAATAATATGAAGAGAATAAAGGCTGATTGAAAGGTTAAGGCAATGTTTAAGAGAAGAGAAACTAGGACTTCAAATGGAAGACCCATGTCATATGTAACAGAGTTTACCTAATGTTTATGTGTTTTTTATTGTTTGTTTCTCATCTTCTTCTTCAGTTAAAGAATAACTTGAAAGGTAATAGTAATTCTACTGAAATAGGCCAGAGAGAGAGGGTTAATTTTGCGACCATCTGTGCTTTTACCCAACTCCGCCACAACAAACAAGGCAGAGACTTGTTTACTTGGCAACCACAATTTGGCAAACGAGGACAGCATAGCCATCAAAGCCCCTGACAGCTAGTACAGACTACAGAGAAGGCCACTAATTTTGGTACACAAAATCAGAATGCAGGCCAAAACTATGACGTCTTTAATATGAAACAATATTTGTAAAATTGTGTCACCGACCAATGAGAAACCCCAATAGGATTTAAGGGGGGCCCGCCTTGGTTCACACCTAACTGAGCAAGTGGTCCCACCCACAACCCATTTAAAGCCTCCTATTGGTTGGTGGCTTTGCCGCACAGTGTCACTATTGCATGCAATATATTGGGCTAATTTCTCTGACAAGGGCGTTTTTTAGTCTTTATTCCCAAAATGAAGACTGTTTAAACTTAATTTCAGAACCATGTTAAGCGATTTTTGAAAAAGCGTTTTCATTTAGTATTCATACCGTATATGTAAACAGTATAAAATGCCTTTTCTTAATATTTTTATTAAAACGCTTTTTGAAAGGCGTTATCATAAAAAACGTTTTAATTTATGAAAACACTTTTTGAAAAAACGTTTTAATAAAAATATTAAGAAAAAACTAAAAAGCTTTTTGAAAAAGTGTTTTTACGCCGTTGTCTAAAATATAACTTCAGCCTTGTGGGTAGTAGGTTCTAGCCTTTGAGAGATCAATTCACAGTTAAACATAACTTTTTAAAAAAGTGCTTAACATGAGTTCCAGAATCAAGTTTAAACGGCCCCATTTTGGAAATAATAACCCAATATATTGCCCTAACATGCATGTTCCATCTCCTAGGTACAATACATGATGGCCCATATCATCCAGTGTGAAGATGTTAATCAAAACAAAGCTGAAATACATGAGACATTCATATCATAGTTTGCATTGCTTGAGCAATTATTCCTCACTTTTGTTACAAGAAAACACATCAAATCTCACAATGAATATTGATGCTATATGTTTCACCCAACAGAATGAAAGTGAAGAATTTAAATCTGTCTTTTTTGGCCGAAATAATTGGCTTTCAAAGAATTTTAACCGCCTAAAGTTCTTATTCATCCATCTCAGAAATAAAACACAAGCACGATACAAGTTGAAAACCGGCATACCAAGAATTATGGGAGTTGCTGTTACATTTTACTCTGAATGTGAAGCTCACGCTTCAGTTGATCCCTCAGAACTCTCCTAAGTAATTTATTTGAAGCTGTTCGAGGAAACTCTGGCACAATCTTTACAAAGCTCACCTGTGAAATAAAGATACAAAACCCAAATCATAAGTTCATCATGCAGGTTATTCTTATTTTATTTATTTTTTTATGAATTCAGTCCATTTTGGATTGAAGATTGTGGCAACACCTTTAAGCAACTTGCCATATACATATTGGCCAAAACTGCGACTGAAAGGATTGAGCCAGATGCAGCAATTTTATCATGCATATGTACATATTCTAATATACAATTTGGAGGGACCTATAATCCATCTAATCTCCAAGAGAGAGAGAGAGAGAGAGGTCTTTGTATTGTTGGATTCTTAAAACACTTCTACATATGCAGCTTAAGTGGAACTTTTTTTCCGCTTCTGTATATTTTCATTTTGCTCTAAATTTATTGGGATTTGTCTTCAGAATTTTTTTTTTATAAAAGTTAAAGGAGGGCAGGCAAACATTTACTTTTTTGCTTCCCAACCTTATTTGATAAATTATGGCAAAACTTGTTTTGAATATACTCTGAATCCACCAACAGAAAATAATTTCTTAGATACTAACTGCTGAATACTTGTAATAATCATGCCTTCATGTCTCGTGGAAAAAGCAGAATAAAGTAGGTTCATTATTATGAATCCAAATACCCTAAACCTGTACAGATGTACAAGTCAACCAAAAAGGAAAGTGGCAATATGTTCACGGTCATGAAAAAGAGGCACAAACCTTAAACAAAGGGTTAAGACTGCTTTGAATGGCTCTTGAAAATAGCATCTTCAGCTTATCTCGTTCATGGTGAAATCCTTTCTTCAGTACCACGAATATAGCTAGCTGTTCTGGACCACCACTTACTGGTGCAACACTGACTGCAGCCGTTTCCATGACACTTTCATCAGCTTGGTCACACACACGCTCAATTTCAACTGAGCTCGTCTGTATGTTAAAGGAACTCAAAGTTATTTTTCAGTTTTGTAATTAGTCAAAGCAAATAGATACCAAGTGATGCAATGATTGATCAATTCAAGATCATTCAAAGGTCAATAAAATTACGAGCATATTTGGAGAGGGCACAAAGTCGGGAAGTCACTATTGTTAAGCAGACTCCAAGAAATTCCATTGCCGAATAATTTAATGCGTTTGGGTGTATAATGTGAGTCAACACGACTCTGAAAGGAGAGAGATGATCATAGGAGAGTGTGATACCTTTATGCCACCGAGATTCATGGTGTCATCAGCCCTCCCCTGTACAACAATATAGCCACCAACAGTTCTCTTGATGATGTCTCCGTGCCTCCTTAGTTGCTGTAAGAAGCAAATCATGTTAGAAAGGCACTTTTAGGCACCAGATCATAGCATTTGTACAGTATGCTGATTATTATCCACTACTCATATCTGGACAAGACTGCATGGCAATCACAGTTGAACCCCAAGAAAAAAATTATATTTGTTATCCCAAGTGGTTTCTTACTCAAGTTTTGATTCTTGGAAAGGTATGATGTCATAAAGCATCACAAGATAGGAACAGAAAATCAATGAGAAGACAAGAAGAGTTATTAAATTCAGCATGTCTCAAGGATAAGAGGTTAGATGAGGATATTGGCCTAATAGCTTTATTTATGTCTAGAAAATTTCATGATGCCCTACATTGAGAACACAACCTATTCTAAATCGTTTATGTTTAACCAAGTTAATTAGAATTTTTTAAAGAACAGCTCTTATGTTATTTGTAAAAACTAGAACTAGGGTTATACAATTGAGAAATTCTATTCTTTATGCAAAAACTGCATTTCTTTCGTGATATTAAAACCAGGGATCGAAAGATTGATACCTGATGCATATAACACCAATCAGGCAACCAAAAATATAACTCACCCATTAATCCTGGTGCCTGGAGGCTGCAAGAATATCTTTTCACAGTTGGACATGCATGACCTGAACTACATTGTGCACTTCCATTTTCTTTATGGGTCTTTATATTTGGTCCACAGGTTCGCGACTCATTTCACTATGAATGATCTAATGCATCTGGAATGGGATTCCTAATTGTTTTTACCACTGCAAAGCGTAATGTGCATTAAACTTGACTAATACTTGTAACTAAGAACTCAGAGAAAGGTAACTCCACATAAGCATACCATTCCTTTATGCATGGGCATTCCTTTGAAGTACACTTCCTCATGATCAGCATTAAGCAATCTATCAATAGCCCCCATGTATAGAGGAAATAAACCCACTTCACCAACACAAGCTTGATCATCTGGCTGTCACATATTTCAAATATATCAATCAAATGATAATGCAGGAATCGCCAAAGTGGAAATCAAGTAGATTAAACTTGTCTTGATGGTTAAGTTTTTACAACTACCATTATATCACTAACATTACAACCAGTCACTACCATCACATTCATAGCAGAAAACAGGGCAGATAATACTGCCAACATTTCACTTTTTTTTTTTTTGATCAACCTGTCAACATTTCACTTGAAAAGGCTTAGCAAGTGAAATATCAGAATAATCCCTACATGGAGGTGAAATTCCAGCGGTAACCCTCCTGCCATGGTCTGTTCCAGTGATAAAATTGCGATCGTAACAATTACCCAGAATCTAAAATTTAGTCAGAAAAAAACTCTAGAAAGTTTCTTACATAAGGAACCCCATTTTCGTCGAGGATGACAAAGCCTGTTGCCATTGATGCAGAACTAAATGCTCCAAAAGCTTGTGGTTGCAGAAGACTACCTTGGATGTAGGATGATGCGAGCTCAGTGCCCCCACAACATTCAATGATGGGATTGTAGTAAGCTCTCGAAGAAAGCCAAAGGTCATCATCAACATTAGAGGCTTCTCCAGTAGAAGCAAATGAGCTGCAGATACTCGTATTTAAATATGTTTTCAAGTGAATCTTGCAATCATGAATAATTGAAATTCAAACAGAAGATTGCCTTATTTTTGTCCAATCCAGGCCTTCCATACACTTTGTACTCTTCCATGCCTTGACCAAGCTCGGGACCGTGCCCAATTTAGTAACACCTGCATCCTGAAAATATGTAACAAAGAGAAAGGTGGTGTCTGTAGAACAAGAGTCAACTACTTGAATGTGGCCTATTAGAAGCAAAGTAAAACTTGAGTTCCTTTCTCACTTAACTATTCTGATTTATGTTTTATAACCATTGTCCAAACAGAAATTAAAAGGAATACAAATCCCAAGGAACAGATAGCAGAAGGAATAATTTATTGCATAAATTCAGAATGCGTCTAACAGTATAAAACAGCAAAAGATTTCCATTCTAGATGCACATAAAGGAAAATGTTCATTTGGGAACCTGAACAAATTTGCCAAAACCACGGCTGAGAGGAGATCCATGATAAAGAGCAAGAGTTGTCCCTGTTAGAAAGGATGAATAGAGCAAAATTGGCCCCATAACCCATCCAAGATTTGTGGGCCAGCAGAAGACATCACCAGGTTGACCATCAATATGTGCCCAGGAATCAGCAGCACATCGAATGGGAGAAAGTTGGGTCCATGGTATAGCTTTTGGATCCCCTGATGAAGCAAGGAAAAAAAAACATAGAGAATCAATGGATAAGAAAACACCAAAATTGAAGTGTTACGAAACAAGTGGTCATGCCAAAGAATTTACCTGTGGTTCCGGATGAGAAGAGTATATTAGTCGTGGAATCTATTGGTAGATAGACTGGAGAATAGTAAATTGGTCTGGCAGAAAAGGAAAAATGCGGTGAAAGAAGTCTGTTAGTAAAGTGCAAAACAAAGTAAATATGACTTCAATACAGGGTATTGGCTTTAAGGAGTGGAATTTTATTACAATATCCCCCATTCCAAAGAATGCTAGTAATTCTTCTCTGAAAAAGTATAGGACCATAGCATGCTGTAATGTTCCTTACAAATGCATTCCTAAAATCCCGGATAATAGGTTGCAATTGTCTTGCCTCTATCGGTAAACCAGACTCAATCTGCCTTCATTACTGGAAGGTCTATAGCTGATAAGATCCTACTTATGTGAGAATTAGTTAGGAATTATCACAGGGATGAAGAAAGCCTTATTGAAAGCCTACGATTCAATAGATTGAGATTTCTCATTTGAAATTTGAAACTATGGCTGCCTTGGAGTGTCCTGAGCAATTCATTGGTTGGATAAGGCAATGTGTTACCACTTCTAGGTTTTGCATTGTTATAAATGGGAACTTGAAGGTTATTTTCAAGGACCGAGAGGCCTTAAACAGGGGATCCTGTTTTCCCATATTGTTCATTTGCTAGTGATAGAAGCCTTTTCTGTTATTTCACGAGTTAATGTGGAAGAGTTAACCACCAACTCATCTAAAAGCTTAAGTTGTTAGAAAGAGGGGCAACTTCATTATTTATATTATTCTCAACACGTCCCCTCACGCGTGGCTGGACTTTCCTCTATAAGCTAGCAATGGACTTTTCTCTATAAGCCGGTCAAACAAGTGCAAATATTTTTAATTAGGTAGGCGGTGAGATTTGAACACAAGATCTATTGCCTACTCTGATACCACGTGAAAGAGATAACCACCAACTCATCTAAAAACTTAAACTGTTAGAGAGAGGGGCAAATTTATTATTTATATTATTCTCAATAGTTAACAATGAGAATAGGAGCTTTACTGACACTCTAGATGCCAGAACCTAAAAGTCGTCACAGTTGGCATTGGCAGATGATTTATTCATCTTACGCGGAGTTGATGTTGAGCCTTTCCGGAATATTGGCAAATCATTACAGAAGTTCCATCTATTTCAGGTCTTAAGCCTTCTTTGCGGGTATTAGTGAGGATAGGAAAAATTTTGTGAGAAATATCTTACCTATACCGGAGGGGTTATTCTAGTGATGTAGCTGAAGACCGTATGCAGATCAAAGAGAGAATCTTGAAGAGAATTCAGGGGTGGTCTAATAGACTGGTTTCCTATGCTGGAAGATCCCAACTTACTCAGGCTATTCTCTTTAGTTCAAAGGATTATTGGAGTTCATATCATAAGGTTATTGAAGACATCGAGAGCACCTTGATGGCTTTCCTTTGGTCTGGGGCTGATTTTAAACACTCTTGTGCTAAAGTGAAATGGATAGATGTTTGCATGCCTAAGGAAGAAAGATTAGAATAAAGCCACCATGCTTAGGCATCTTTGGGCCATAAGCAAGAAGGCTGACTCAAAAAGAGTGAAATGGGTGGATAAGTATGTGACAATATAAAGCAGCAGTTCTGGTGGACTATGGTTCCTCCTGCTGACCGCTCTTGGACCATGAAAAAGCTATATAACATGATATCTTTCGATGCCTTTGATGAGGCATACTATTTTGGGGATGACCAGTTGACTTTCCTATCGGGTAGGGTAGTAATGGCATCCATTAGTTAATTGATAGATTTGGGGAAAGGGTAGCATAAAACCTGGGAAAATCATTGGTAGCTAAAGTAGAAAATATCATCCATCACAGGCCTTGGAAGTGGCCTAAGAGCAGGAATAGGGTCACTATTGAGATCTTGAATAACACCACTGCTACTTTCCTGCCTCATCCTAACAGATGTGATAGAGTTGCTTGGGTTCCAAGTTCCAACTTCTAATGGCGAATAGACTGCTAGATCTGCTTGAAGCAGCGAGAGTGGTCCATCCCACTGTCCGTTGGTATAAATTTATCTGTCTTAGTCATAATGCCCCCAGGAGGGCTTTCATTCAATGGCTTACTTTCCAAAGCAGGTTGTCTTCTAGAGATAGGTTGGCTGAATGGCGATTAGTGGCTGAACCTTGGTGTCCTCAGTGCAATGCTGATGTAGAGTTCCATAATCATCTATTCTTCGATAGTGCCTTCTCTAGTCAGGTATGGCAAACATTTTCTGAAGAATATGAAAATTGTTAGAGTCCCTTTGATACTTGAGGAGATATCTTGGGCAGTGTTGAATTGTAATATGAAATCCTTTAGAATGCAGTGTATAAATTGGCTTTTGTTGCTGTCATCTGTTACTTGTGTGAGAGAAATGCTTGGATCTTCCAACACAAGTCTATGGATTTGTTCACCAAACTTGCTAAAATGGAGAATGACATTAGGATGAAGGTGCGCTATAGTTCTCCAGAAGAAATGTTATGCCTTGGATGAAATTTTACTATTAGGTTTTGAGGAATAGTCCTTGACCTAATTTTGTTTTATGTGGTTTAGTTTCCTATGTGGACTCTGGTTGTGAGACCTATAATGTTTTCTTGATTGTTTTGGCTGGCTGTTTGTTCTGGGACTTGTTCCAGCCTTCTTGTAAGATTTGCTTTTTGCTACTGAAATCTTAATTACCAAAGAAAAGTAAATAACAAACTCCGCTAACCATTGCATGTGGCATAACAGACCTTTTAGTTGCGAAAAATAAAAGTACAAACAAAACTTCGAGAACAAAAGTGCTTACATTACCTAGGAAGATGACTAACACTGGAAAGAAAATCGTTCCATGATAAGTCCTGTTTCCGCAATCGAACATCCAAATCCTTTCCAGACACAGGAATCACAATAGCTTTCGGTGGAATAGCTTCTACTACTCGACTGCAAGAAAAAAAGGAAAACAGCCATAATTGTGCCATAATTACTTTCAGAAGCATGTTTTCTGGCATATAATTATGCAATTATAGGAAATGCTGCTGTTATGCCTTTAGTGGCTTCTATACCAAGTGCTTCAAGGCAAATCTCTCAGCATTGAAATTGCTGTTTGCAAGTTTTAACAGAACAATGACCTGTCTACATGTCTGAAACTTTAACTACAATGTTCCACAAATTATTGTTAGGCAGTTTGAGTGCGGAGTTGCCTATGAAGATAAATTCAGCGAATGATGGAAATTGCAACTTTGAACCAAAATTATTCAAAAGTCATCTGCTCCCAGCCTCCCATTTCCAGGGTTTGTATGCATAACTCATTCAGAGATAAGTTCAGAGCTAAAAGTTCATTTGGAAGGTTATGAAGCTGCCCCAAGCACTCCCTTACTTGCAATTTTTTTTTCTTCAATATGTAAGAGAAGAGTATGTCCATGTCCATCAATGCCTTGAATCCTAGACGTTCCTTTTTTTTGGGGGGGTGGGGGTGGGGGTGGGGAAGAAGCTGCCACTCAAGCAAACAACTGGTTGTTTTCAACAATTTCCACTCATCCCTGAGCTACTGGCGAGAGCTAATAACACGTAAAATAAAATAGACTATACTATTGACTTCAAAATAGGTTAACATTAATTCTAATTCTCCATTCTGCTCTACATACAGCATATTTTTTACTTACGAACATAAGTTATATGGCATATTAAACGAGAAATCCCCAGGACATAGATATGGTCTTTGGCAGTAAATTATTTTATGCAGTCTGTGCAAATGATGAGTCTTAAGTGAAACCCTTACCTGTATAAAGGAAATTTCCGACCCCCTCGTACTATAAAATCCTGATTTAAAATCAAGCAATAATCAATTTCCAATAAATAAAGATACACGTAAAAATACAAATTTTAATAAACTAGTTTATAGAATTCTAAATACCAACAGTTCAAATAGTTCTAGTGGACAAATTTTAGTTTTATATAATGAAATATTTCAATGAATGATGAAGAACTCATTTAAGTTACAAATACTTTTACCAGAGATCTGTAGTAAACTGTATACACACACAAACACACGTATGTATGGATCCATTAAGGTGGTTGGAGAAAAGGTATTTTTCCTTTCTGGTTTTTAGATAAAAGTTAAGGAAATATGTTCCGCATACAAGTGTAGTTCCATCCATAGAACCTGTGTTACCGTAATCTAATAGGGCACAGTGAAACTAGTGGCATAAACTCCACCAATACGTGCACTGCCACAACACATTCGTGAAACTGCTGCACATTCAACTTAAATTTTTATTTTTTCTTGATTTTCCTGACAAGTGTATATCAATACATCAAATCAGAACTCAATCTAATACTCTTAAATATTCACTTTCGTGAGAAATTGCATGCATTTGGAGATACAGAACTCAGCTTCAGTCATGTTAGTCGCATATGAAATCATGAAACAGAGATCTCTCTCATTAAGAGATGGAAACTATTAGAAGAAAAAGGAAAAAGAAGAAAGTAATTAAGTATGAAGTTAAACACAGAAATAATGAAATAAAGAAATGTAATTATATGACACAAAAGAGACTTTAAAAAGAAAAGAAATGAAATAACATAATTAAGGAACCATTAAATTCAAAAGAAGGTATTCAATATCTTTGAAGAACTACACATGGGACTAAATCTGAATATCAGCAATTGGTGAACTTATGACACATATGACATCTGATATGTGTATATACTAGTGTTGCATATAATAGGAAGTGCAGAGGAACAATCAACAAAACTCGGTAACAAGTATAATAATTTGTGTGAGGAATGTGTGGGGTTGAAGATAGAACACGCAGATATGCATTGATTAATGACATATCCCTCATGTTATTTCTTTTTTTCTTTTGGTTTTTCATCATAAAGTACTTTTGTACAGTGATGCTAGTCCCTTAACGAAAACAGGACCTTGTTGAACAAGGATATCCTTACCCTTCCACGAAACATTCATGTGTTTAAGACAAAAGGCTCCTCATATTCTCTTGAATTAGAGAATAAAGATTTGTTTGGCTTGTTTTCACTGTATCTTGCCTGGCAACAACACAAGCAAATGAAAAGACATGCATTCTACTTTACAGGTCTTTACTACAAGAAGCAGCCATCCGTCATAGATCCAAGTTGGCTTCTTAAAGACTATTGTGTAAAAGATAATTAGTATTTTTAGATGTTCAAGAGGTAAAGAGCTTAAGGGTATGGAAATAATAAACATCCAAAAATGCTATGCAAATGCAATATACTGAAGTAGGATTTTAAGTGTTTGAATTCCAGAGATGAGTTCATTGACAACTACTGTATCTTTCATAGCAAAAGTGTGAGACACGATAACATTTTTGTAGTTCTATTTTTCCCTTTGAGACACGATAACATTTTTTTGTAGCTTTACTTTCCCCTCACTTCTAAGCATCTCATGATAGCTTAGGTTGTTGAATGCATGAACCATTCACGAGGAAGATGTGCCAGCCAATTTAGGGCCAAACTCTGTAATAGAATATGAAAAAAACCTAGCTAATGACATTGGGTAAACATGCCAACCTCCTTTATGCAATCCAATAATTTTCATCTATGGGTTTATAAGTAATCACCTGAGTAAAGATAGCCTTTGCTCCAGACACACGCAAACGAGTGGCAATTTCCTTGGGAGCAAAGCTGTCAGCTATCGATACAACAACAAATCCTGCTAGTATAATTGCCAGGTATATAATGACTGCAGTGACTGTCATGGGCATATCAATTGCAATTGTATCTCCTTTAGAGAATACCGTGTCCAGAGCACTTGCCACCAACCTGTTTGGCATTTGTAAATACACCAACAAACGAAGAAAATAAAATGATAAGGACAACAAAGTGAACAATTATAAAGTGAGCAACAAGGTGGTTGAAGGTGAATGATATGTTATTACTAAAATAGTGTTCTTTCTACATGTGTTTATGTCATATTCAGTGGCGGATGCAAGTAGGGACCAGGAGAGGCACACAGCCTTTCTAAAAAATCAAGAACAGAAACGGATGCATAGCCAATAACGGTTTGCATTTAAAATAAAAATATGCTCTGCGCATCCGTGCTTCTCACTCCTAAAAAGTCATACAGCTCAAACCAGAACCAGAACCAGAAAGACAAAGATAGAGGTAGAAAATGTTGGAATCTATTATTTGTTCCAGAGTTCTTGAAATTTCATCTGATTTAGCATGGGAATCATTACAAACCCTATTATTCATAGAATGGTTAAACTGCCATCCTGATTTATCGGACACTTGGTTTTATGTAAAACGAGAGCAACTGAGCAATAGAATTTGTGATGACAGAAACATGTCATGCAAATCCATGCACCAAGATAAATAAGGGTGAATGGTCAATATTGAGGGAAACAGAGGAAAATAAGTGAATGCATACATTACTTGCTCTCGGAGCTCTTTTAATGTCATCTGATTAACTTGGGAATCATCACAACCTTCATCTCTCCACACAATGGCTAAACTATCATCCTGCTTGCTTGGATAGTTGGTTGGCAGTATACAACACTCCGCAATATTCAAAACTGAACCAGGAAGCCATGTTCCCCCATGTTTTGATTTGTCAGAAGTATCCAGAATGCACTTTGGGGGTTCACGAAATTGAATGGAAAGCTCTTTTAGTATGAAGGACCAGTAAACCTGAAAATCAAAGGCATTATTAATTTGAAATGAAAACGAAGACCAACTGTACACATGTTAAGAGGGCCTTACCTCAGGATGCTGTACAGCGAACTTCTGAAATAGACTGAAGCTTGTTATGGGATCTTTGTAGGATGCTCCTAAAAGCTTTGACCCGTGAGTTTCCATGACGCGACCCAAGTTTGTGTATTTGGCCTGATATCTGGCAAATAATGGAAACCAAGGTCAGTAGGAAACAGAAATGCATATAATAATTTGAATCGATTTTTGGGTTTTGTTGAGATTTTTGAACAGATGGGAGCTATAGATTATATATATTTCCTTTTATTTTCCTCGACAATATACATAGCTGGAAGCCCGAACTCTTTCTATTTTTATAGTTCAAGTGGCTTCTCTCCATTACATAATACGTGAGAGCGGCTATTGGCCTCACCTATGTTGTATTAGGTGCGGACTTTATCTAAACATAAATCTTAGCACATTGGGATATAACTTAAACATTAAGATATTAGGATATGGTTTTAAAATTGAGTATGAATACAGAATACATCCTAAATACTTATTTTTAGTACATATTGCATAAAAATATATAAAAAAAAGTAACAAATTATTTAAAAATGTATTTAAAACCAAATGGGATTAAAGAAAACATAGAATTTCTAATTGTCACCCATGTAAAAGGCTATTTTTTCTTTGATAACGTGAGTTTCTTTTTCTTCAAATATCATACGAGCTTCGAATGCATATCGCACGTCCATACTCATGTCATATCCGCTCGGACAAGAAAACAAAGCAACTAAACACGTGCACTGTACTTCATTGTGACATATCCAGATTCCTACTTAATCAATGAAATAAATGCCAGTAGTGTCATTTTTTGTGCAAAACACACCAGAGAAATGTACACGCCAAAAGTTCATACAAAATGTATGCACAACACCCAAATGATTTCACTTCAAAACAGAACATTCATCAAAATAAAAATGAATTTAAACAAAATTTCTATATTTTTAAATCAATTTTGATTAAATAGAACTAACGATGATAAATGACCTCAAAAAATAGCTAACGCAAACGGAAAAATGCCCCCAAAGTGAACACCTTCAAAAAGTTCATGAATTTAGCCCAGTTTGCTTAGTTTTTTTTGAGATTTTTTATGATTTGGATTTTAAAATTTTTTCGTCTTTAGTTATATTTTCCAATTAAAATTTTATATTTTTTCGATTTTACAAGAGACTCTCAAAATATAAAAATTCTCATCTTATTTGAAAAAAAAAATCTCTAAAATAAAAAAAAAAAAATTTACTCAACATATTAGCTAAATTTTAACTTGGATTTTTTTTTCTAAGTTTGAGTAAAATTTTTATATTTTCGCATTTTTTTTTTAAGAAAAATTACAAAATTACAAAATTTTGATTAAAAATTTATAATTGACGAAAAAACTCAAATATTAATTTAAAAAAAAAAAAAACACTAATGCGAAACAGGGGTACTTTTCTGTTGGAAAGAATAAGTCACGAGTCTTACAGAGAAGGGAACCAATAGAGAGGAGGGCCATTGGAGGACGCATCGTAGTCGGCGTAGACTGCATAGTAGACGAGCTGGTGCACGGCGTGTGGGTGCGACGGTCGCAGCAACCGCCGAGCCGTGAGCTCGCGCCATAAGTCCCTGGGGTTGGACCCACCACCTGTTCGATCAATTGCCACTTTGAGGCCTCTCTCGATCACCTTGGCCTCTTCCGCACCCAAGCCAGCCTTCACCAATTCTTCCACTCCCACTTCACTTATTCTTATTCCCATCTCTCTCTCTCTTTGTGTGTATATGCCGTATAGACCTATAATATATATATATATATATATATATATATATATATATATTTTATTTAATTGAAATGGTTCTAGTTATGTGAGTAGGTAGGAGTATGACTGAGAGGAGAGAGAATGGGAAGGGAAGTTGGGGCATGTGATTAGAAGAAGGAATCTAACCTTATTTTGGTTTTATTAAAAAAAGGTTAAAATGATTATAATAACGTCATTATAACCGACACATTCAAACACTAGCATAATCTATTCTAAATAACTTGTTTGAGTGATTTGAAATTGTAAATATTGAATGATATTTATACAAAAAAAATAATTTAGATCGAGGGTTGATAAATAGAATCCATAAAATAAGCATAAAGATTCATAAAATTCATTAAAAAAATTATTTATAACAAAATATCTCATAACAATAATAAAAAAAATTATAACAAAATTAATACGATTCATAATCAAACTAATATATTTCGTAACAAAACCAACACGATTCATAAAAATAAGTTTTACTGGCTATTCAAGTTGTCATTATTAGTTATTAATTTATTTAAATGTTTATATTAAAAAAATTATTTAATAATTATTAAATAAGATGTACATCATACATCTCAAATAAAAAATTTCTAGTATAGGTTTCCCTCAAAATAAATCGGTATTCCATTTAATGTATCAGTTTTGTAAACTAAAGAAAGAAAAGAAAATCCAGTAAGATCCAATTGAGGTATATTTGGATTCCCCGTGTTAAATTCATGGAATTCCAAATTAGGTTAGACCAATAAGGCCACTGCTCTATTTTTTTTTAATTGTTTAAAATTAAATTTTTTTAGCTAAGCCAAACGGGACTTAACGCCGAAAAGATACTACGTTTGGGCTTCCAATTCCAAGTTTTTTGTTATTGTTTAAAACTGGGCCTCCTATTGTGCTCTATTGTTCATAGAGACTCTTATCTGGTTTGGCCCAAATGCATGCGAGGCCTCAATTTGGTGACTGGAGCCCAAGAAAACAAACAAAAGCAAGGTTTAAGACACTTTTTTCTTTTTCATTTTTTGAAAAATCTCCCAAATTTTCCTTGATTTTTTTTATAAAAAAAATTGAATCCTTATTTTAAAATGATTAATTCATGCAATTTTATAAAAAAATTCCTAATTTCCCAAATATTATGGAAAATCCCTAAATTTGTACATTTTTTTCCTGAAGTTTATATATATATATATATATAATATATATATATATATATATATATATATATATTTGTGATGAACCATAAATCACCTAATATGTAGTTTTAAAATGCCTAATCTACAAATAATTGGGGCATGCATTGCTGGTTTGAAGAAGATGCCGGCTTGATGAGAGTTGTTTATATATATATATATATATATATGTATATGTAATTTGGATTTGTTGAAGCTATGTTTGATTATTTGGATTTGGATCATATATTTCAATTTACCAGTTAATTTTGAATGTGTTGATCTTACGTGCTACCAAATTATTTTCAGTGCCATTAATTAGTTTAGTAATCCACCAAATTACAAGATCAACAAAATTAATCGTCAAATAAATACTCATTTGAGATCAACTCAATAAACAACACAATTAAACCTGAACACATGCTTAAAGCTTGTTAAGTTATAAAACCAAGCTTAAACAACCTCTTACTTGATTTCACTTGTTTGCAACCTAAACAAATTAAAGGTAATTTAGATATAGGTATATTTATTTAGCCATTTACAAATAATTAAGACAAGGGAAGACTCTTATGATTTCATTCTATAAATTGTCAAACACTTTCTATATTTAATATGTACAAGTAACTAAAGTCAAAAACCTTGTTGGAAAGGACCAAGGAAGTATCCTTTATACATCTAGTCCATAATTTTGTGCCTATGTGGGTGTGGGTGTGGGTGTGTGCCTGCAACAACCATTGATGAAGCAAATGAAAGAAATAAAAACATGCCATGGCTACGTACATGTGGGCCAACTAGCTGCTTTTGACTCCCATTATATGTTTCTAATATAGATATATAGATGTAACAATAGAGCAAAAAATTAGAAACAAGGTGCCACAACACACCTAGCCCAACCCTATTATCTAGGATTGATGCCATAAAAAATTAATACAAGATTAGTAATCATATGCAAGTTGGCAACCCAAATAGCTTAATTGATTATGACCCATATATACAATTTTAGTACTTATCCATCTGCTCTAAACTCTATGAAGAAAAAAAAACAAAAAAATCAAATCATTTTAGTAGGTGGTCACTTTTAGGGAAAATGAATAACAAAATAATGAGCTAGATTTCATCTAATTCGGGTTAATGGAACCTCCTTGCTATTTTTGACTAGGGCTTGTCCAAGCTTTGTATGAAACTTGAGGTGTTTTTGCCCAAATCGAACCCAAGCTTCATATATTGAACTAGGTCAAGCACGACCCACACGTGGTTGTCTATAAAAATTAAGTGCCTAGTTGCTCAGAAAAATCGCGACGAAAGTCATTCTGAAACTATTCTCGCAAAATCTTTATTTACATAACTATTTTGTATTTGGTGGTAAACTATCTTTGAATATCTATCTAGCACTTTTGAGATGAGTCCATGCATGCGTGTTATTATTTTTTTTATGTTTAGGGATGTAATCCATTACGTATTTGATAAATTATCTTAATTTTAATATCCATCTAGCTACAAGTCATAAATTATCTGAATTTTATTATTATTTTAATTACTTTTTTAAAACTTTTCTAGTAATTGTAGAAAGTGCTCCAGTTGGACGAAAACCTAATCCATGATTGAATTAAATTATAAAAAAATAAAAAAAATAAATTAGTTTTTCAAGATTCTTAAAACATTTTCTGTCAAATTGTTAGTCTGGTATTTTTTATTTTGCACCCTTCAACTTTTATCCATATTCCACTTCCGTCCCTCACATTTTAATTTGGACAAATCAAACCTTTAACTTTGGAATCAGTTGTAATGTGGACCATTCGTCTATATCTATTAGTAGTTGTGAACGAAAATAATCACGTGTCACTCACGTGATCACATTGGAGGTTTTAAATTAGTTTAAACATAATATTATTGTTGTCTTTAATATTTTTTTTAGAATTTAATCGAAATTTTATAATTTTCTGATTTCTCTTGATGAGGGGAGTCTAAATATATATATATATATATTATCTAATTTTAGATAAAATTTCACTAAAATAGAAAAAAAATCATTTTTATCGCCAATATACTATTTTTTCCTTTGTATAGGTCAATTGCATGACACATGACTATTTTCGTTTACAAATTCTAACAGATGTGGACGGAAGGTCCACATTGCAACTGTCTCAAAAGTTTATGGTTAAATATGTTCAAATTAAAACATAAAAAGAGATAAAAATGAAATTCAGGTGAAAGTTAGAGGGTATAAAATGAAAATCACCCTTATTGTTATTATAATTACATTTACAGCTAACACTGCATTGATTCGTATTCGTTTGAATGGTTAAGTATCAAACAACTAGTCGACCTCTTCGGGAACTTTAAGTTATTCGTCAAACCATCCATATTCTAGACATTGATTAAAGACTAGTCAACACATTAGATAACGTAACCTTTATAGACAATTCAAAACCTAAACTCATAATTTTTTTAGGGAAATGATGGACAAACAAACTTGCTTTTTTACTTATTATGTAAAATTACAAAATTATATATCTTCGTTACCAAATTCCGGTGCACTTTTTTCAAAATGCAAGAATTGTTTTATAATGACAAAATGGAGAGTGAAAATCATGTCTTTTATATTCGTGTTTGGTTTTCTTGCAGTTGCTAGAGCCTATAACAATTACATAATGTGTGCATGTTGCATACAGACCCGGCCCTGGGTTGAATTGAGTTTTAGGCTCACCTTAAAAGCTCAAAATTTAGGGTTCCAATTCGAAAAACAAAAATCTATTCTCCAGTTGTAATTTATAAAAATATAAAAAACGGAAACATAAATATATAATTGCAAACCTGGTCAAATGGTTTATGATAGTTAGTATTATCCTTAAAGTTCACGTTCCGATTCTATGCATCCACTTGCAGACATTTTTTTCTCCCATTAATCTACCTTTTTGTATTAAATTACAAGATATACCCTAGAGTATTAAACTATCTTCAAACTAGGTCTAAGTTCCTAATTTTCTTTAACACCACAAACTTTTTAAATTCTATTAATAAGAATCTCAATTCATGTCTGTATAAATGCTTGATAGATTGAAAAATGTGTGCCTATTTTACACAAATAAATATTTCTTACAAAGAATTCAAAATTGACCAATTTACTACAAAATTGTAAGGATTTTTTTTCTTATTAAAACCATATAATCTTTTAATTATGTCAATGTAAACCATTTATATATGTTCGTTTGATGTGTAACGCTAATATTCTTCTCTCTCTCCCTAGATACATAACCAAAATGTCATTTTATATGTTTTTAAATTCTCATAATAATGATGTCTTTTTACGTTTACATTTATCTTTTAAAAAATTTCAAAAATATATAAAGACCTCATATTATAAATTTGTTAAGGACCCAAGAAACTCAGAGCCGACCCTAGTTGCAGGCGGAGAGTTTAATTATGTCTGGATGCAGGTTGTGTCTCACATGAAGAAGTATATGCAAATGAATGCCCGCCCATGTTGGTGCAAATTAAGAAACTTGTTTAATTTTCAATCTGAACAAACGAGCTAAGAAAAATTTGTAGGGTGGGTGGGTTGGCTGGTTCCAGTAATAAAATGTCAAACACTCGTGGGAAGTGAAGTGGAGAAAGTAATGAAGAGTCAACAACTTGTGGGAAGGAACTAACAGTACTGAACTTATTCGGCAACGTGTAAACTGGTGGTGAAAAATTCTACAAATACGAGAAATTATAAAATGAGGCATGTTAGGAAACGGAAACTCTTTTCCGGTGAGGTAAGAAAACTCTCACTAAAGACGAAAAAAGAACTCATATTGAACGTGAAAAATAGATTTTCTATTTTTTTTCTCTAGCTAGTGAACTTTTTTTCAAATAAATAACAAATTTTACACTGTTAGATTACTCGTTTCAAGAGAAAGAATTTGATAAAGAAAATATATAAAAATCAATAAATACAAAAAAAAAATTAAAAGCTTTTAATTACGTTTAAAAACTTTTCAATTAAATTTAAAGTTTCCTTTCAATTTTCAATATTTCAAAGTCTGGCAACGATCACGTGGTCGGCGAGAAAGATTCGTATTTCAAATTTCTTGAATATTTTGGACTCTTCAACCTTTGTATTCAAATTAGTCTTTTCTGTTGAGTTCATATTTGAAAAGGAAAAGGAAAACTAAAATATAAGAAAATATAATTAAGAGGAAAAAAAAAAGAACGAGAGTGGTTTAAATTGTTATTGGATTAAAACTACATAGTTCAATTTGTTACAATTGAAACTGATAGATTCAATTTGTTTCTGTGGTCAAATCTTGGTTTTTTTTGTAATTTTTTGTAATTTTTTTATTCTAATTTAAAAAAAATCACTGGAAATAAAAATATATTTTTACTCAATAAAGATCAGGAACAAATTGAAAAGATACTATCAAATTTTAATTTTTTTATTTCCAATAAAACACAGATCATGTTATAAGTAGTTTAATTTCTTGTTTACTCTTCTTTCTAGACAAATTCAAGATTAAAAAAAAAAAATCTTCGAGATGCAAAAATACTGTCATATATATATGCTTCAAAATTTCTAGTCCTTAACATGATTCACCTACTATCCATTAAAACCAAATATTTTCTTATGTTGATATTATTAAATAGTCTCATGAATAAAAGAAAATAGATGAATTAGATTGACCGTATTTATTATGGTCACGTGGATAAAATTGACTTCATAAATCACGTAATTAGGCTCAGACTTGTCAAATTAGATCAATTTTGAATTAATTTAGCTACATTAGTTTCTGAGTTTTTTTCGTCTTTAGTGAATTATTTTAAATGTTTCATCAAAATTTATATTTTTTAACTCCTCTTAGAAATAAATTTGATAATGTTATAATTTTGACATAATTTAAAATAAAACTATTAAAAATAAAAATTATTTTTACTTGACAAATAACATCTTCCGTTTTTTTTTTGGGAGGGGGGTTAACCCAATCTTTTGCTCATTAAATGTAGATATGTTAGA
>CM018913.1:537420-539920 GCA_009663005.1 Actinidia chinensis | reverse complement strand
CAAGTAATGCAAGCTCAAATAACAGTGATTCATTTCCTAGCTCAGAAAGACTATCTTGGTCTGAACTATCACGCCTTGCACACTTAAGATTTATTTAAATCAAGAAATTTGAGAAGAATTTGTGAAAGAAAAAAAAAATTTGGAAATGTTAGTTGTTGGATGTATCAATTTTTCTACTTTTTTTTCTCTTTTCATTTCATAAATCCATTAATCCAAAGAAATTAGAGGATTCAAAAAAGCAAAAATAAATTATTTTTTAAAATAAAACCATTAATCCAAAATTAGATTATTTTTTAATTTTATTTTGGAATAATTTGAATTATAGGATTTTTTTTATAAAAAAATAATTTTAAGACGAATTGAAAAAATAAAATGAAAAATTAATTAAAAGATAAAAAAAATTCACTACAAATAAAAATAATTTAAGTTATGTTGAACGGAACCTATTTTCGTGACTTGCACGGAAACTAGCTACAATAATGTTAGCCATACAATTTCCGATATAAATTATTTACAATGAAATAGGGGAAAATGAGAAAAGAAAAAAAGGGAAAAATTATAAGTTGCTGCGAAATGTACAACGGTCAACAAAATAAAAAATGTTGACTTGGAAGTCCAGCTGTATGGTACCGTACGCAGAGGAAAGAATTTTAAGCCTTGGACTTTGTAGCGTTAGCGTGTTTTGAATCGGATCATTGTTCGTCGGTGCTCCTGAAGTGTAAGCGCGTTTTCTCGGAATTCGTGCACCCATCAATTAAAAAGCGTCTCATGAATTTAATAAGGGACCCACAGTTGCAGTACAGCTGCATTTTGACGGTTACTAGGTTGAAATAAATTAGATTATTTTAGGCTTCATTTAGATACATAAATTTTAAATTTATAAAATTCAAATCTCTAAAAATTTTAAATTTGAATTTCAAATCCTTCATTTATATGTATTTTTTTCTAAGATTTCACTTATATAGATTTTAATTAACACATTTTGGTGAGAGAGAGGGGATGAAGAGAAGAGGAGAGGAGAGGAGAGAGAAGAGAAGAGAAGAGAAAGAGATGACATAGAGGAGAGAGAAGATAATGAATTATTGAATTTTTTTATTTTGCTCTTGAAATTCAAAAGGTGATATTTTCTTGATCAAAAATTATTTAATCTATTTGTCATTTAAACATACTCGATGAATTTGAGATAAGTATTTGAAATTACTAGATTTGAAATTCATGTATCCAAATAAAACCTTAAATTCTTTAATTTTTAGTTATTTGTTTTAAATTTTTTTACATTTTTTTTTACTTTTTTCAATTTGTCTCCATTAGAGGAATTAGAAAAGTAAAATTATTTTTTTTATCAAAAAACTAAAACGCAAATTATTCAAGCATAAAATCAAAAATAATCTAATTTTTAATTAATTTGGATGTTTGTAGTTATTGAAATAAAAATATATGTTTATCTTTTCTAGTCCTCTATTCGAGATGAAACCAAAAAAGTAAAAAAATAATAATTAAAAATAAAAAAAAAACTCATTAAAAATAAAAATAATTAAATTTATCTTAAACATGGCCTTTGTTAAGTCTGGTGGGTTTGTAATCCAATTTTATTCCCGCTTGAGAAAAAATATTTTTCTAAGTAGTTACAAGAGTTTAATATATTGATTTAATTGATACATAATCCATTGCAAATTTTAAGTTATTTTCTTCTCATATTCGTTATGAAAAATTAAAGTACAATATCTTTGCAATAGTTTCTAATAGAATTCATATATTGACTTTTAACTCAGTTCTTAAATAATAATAATAATGATGATAATAATAATGAACTTCATGTTTCTCTTTTTTTCAATTTTGAATTTTGAGTTCGAGTTTGAGTAAAATCATAAAATAAAGAAAAAATGAAGTTGATTTAAATATTCTTAAAAAAAGGAAAAAAACGTCGGAGAGAAGAACGTGGGGAACCAACAACGTGAATATACCACAAGATAGGTTGTCCCGCGGTTAGATATGTTTGTCTCAATTGTAAAACGTGGCTCAATGAAAACTCTACACGTGGACATGGGAACCGGACCAGCTCGTACGGTGCAAAGTACCCCTCCGTTGAACTTTTCTAGTTTGCATGGAGATCTGAACTGGACAGTTGGACCTCACGATGGCATGTCTGATTTCTTTTGATTTGTTTGGTTTTAAAATGGAAACACTACCATCGAACATCTAGAATTGGATAAAAAAAAGTTTTTAAAATTCATAATAAGTAATTTATATTTATTTATATGTAAATTCAAGTAAATTTGAATTATTATTTTTTTTTAAAATATAAATTTTGAGATCGTAGTAATGTTTTTTATTTTCCTAAAAATATTTCACTTATCCTTAATTGTGGGACTTTTTTAAAAAAATAACTTTTTTCCTATAATAGTTATATTTAAAATTAAAGGGCACATTTCAGGTGGCTCCTTTCAAATTTCACCCAAATATCACTTTAATCCATCTTCTTTTAATTTGACCAATATAA
>CM018913.1:529920-532420 GCA_009663005.1 Actinidia chinensis | reverse complement strand
TTATTACTAAAAATTCAAAAACTAGCTAATACTTCAATCAAATACACGCATGACATAGAAAATTACATACTTATGATTAAAATAGGCCGTATCGTAAAATGACCAATGGTACGGTTCGTATAGTCAAGGTCAATTTTTCCCTTTTAAATATACATTTTTTTTGGAATTGTGTTATAATTAGTAAATTGGAAAGCTTGCAAGTTAAGCTATGCTACGAATTACTTGGAGGAAGGGAGTCAGTGACATAAGCAGTGGCGACCATGAATGAATGGGTCCACGTAGTTGAATTTGAAAATTACTTGAATTTCACTTCAATAACTTTCTTAGAAAACATTTGGGATCTTACTAGAAAATTTAATTTTTAAAAGAAGAATTAAATGTGAAAGTTTTTTGGGAAAATTAAAAAGAAAAATCTAAAGCTTGGTTTCGGTAACAAATTAAATTGTATATTTTCAATTATTACAAATTAAACTCTATAATTTTAATCTGCTCGCAATTGAAATCATTCCATTTTGGCCAAAATAATTGAGAAAATAATGTTGCTCGATGTCATAGCCCTTCAAAATTCTTAATCGATGCAATTAGAGCTCATTTTCAAGTAAAGCTTTAGAAAATGAATTGAATCTTTAACTTGAAATTGTGCTCTAATTGCATCCAAAAATAACCCCTAAGTGCAATGATTAAAGCTTTCAAAGGGCAATAATATCGAACGATATCGTTTTTTTAAAAAAAAAAATTGAAAAGAATAAGTTATTTCTGTCAACCCTAGTAAAACGGAGACCGGTTAATGTTTTTAATTTGTGACTAGATCAAAACTCTATGATTTAATTTGTTACAATTGAAATTATAGAATTTAATTTGCTACTAAGTTAAATCCTGATTTTTTTTTTAAATTTTCCTAATTTTATTTCTTTTCTTCTTTTTCCAAGAAAAAAATGAATAGACTTTTTGAGCATTCATATATACTTGGTACCTCCTAGTCTACCATATGCCAAGTAAAAGAATAATGAGAAAAAAAAGAAGAAAACAAAAAGTGTCACAAAATTGAAGAGTCGTCAATTTTGTTTGCTCACGTGAAGTGAAAATTACTGTTAATTATAATTGATTGAAGTAGTATGATATGTCCATTGTAGTAGATCCGACTTGAAGTAATTGTTTCAACGTTCTGGGTGAACAAATTTTTTTTGTGTGTGATTGCAAGATCATGAAATAGTCTTGCCATGAGTTAGGAAAATGAGATGAAAGTAATTATATATATCTATATATAAATATACTATATTTCTTTTTCTCAAAGTTAATCAGAAGTTCTAGAAGTAATTTATTTTATTTTTTCTTGACAAACCTTATATTCATACATAGCTTAAAGTATTCCACCTCCATCATCTATCATACAATAATTTTAAATCTCTTCACATTGGTTTTTTTTAATATTTGGATAACTGAAAACATTTCATTGGTAAATAATTTTATTAAAATTGGAGTACAAGTAAATGATAAAGTGGTAAGTAAAAATTTGGTTTTGAATTACTAAAGAAATAAATTGTTTAATAAATTCATTAAAAAGTTAAAAATTACAGTAACTATGACTATAGCAAAAATAAATTAGAAAGACGGTTTATTTATCAGCTCTAAAAGGAATAAAAGAAACAAAAAAGAAAGGAAATAAACAATAAGAGTTTGCAGAATGGAGTAGTACTAACAAAACTAATAGGAATACAAGGTGAAAAATTAAATTTTCAGAAATTAAAATAATTTATTTTTAAAAAAATAAAAATTATATTTACCTATAAAAGAAAATCAAAAGAATAAAAGGAGTGAAAAAAAAAAAAAAGGGCCACGGGACTTGAAATTACCTCCTGCCCAACGTCCAAACCACGTGCAAGCAGACTCTCTCTCTCTCTGACTAAACCTCTGTTCATCTGCCCTATAAATGAAACGAGCAGTGGAGGAGCACTGCAACATTTGGTCTTTAGGAGCTATTGATAAAAGCGTTAAGCATAAGCCCAGCTTTTGTGAAAACAGAGCAAAACCACTTTTCGCTACCCCCTCCCCATTCAATTTCGGACAACCCATTAATACCCACCAATTCCTCTCTCTCTCTCTCCCCCCTGATTTCTCGGCTCACACAGACTGCCACATTAAGGTAAAGTCTCTTCTCTCCAAAAGTCTCTGGGAATTCTTGCTCTGTTTGTGTTTCCTAGTTCTAGGCAAGATGGTATTTTTCTTCTTACGAGTAATTAATTTTCCTAGTTTTACTTGGTCTTTTGTTGAATGAAGCTTCAGGTTTTTTATGTCTTGGTTTGAATATTTGGATATTGCAAATGGGTTTTGTAAATCTAGGCTCTTTTCTTTATTGGTTCTGTGAGACATTTTATCGAACACCATGTCGGTTCGGAGATTTAGCTCTTCACCCAGACCGCGTTTTTGATTCACCAGCAAATGCCATCTGATGAAATGGCTCATGGGATTCATGTATCGGAGTTGGTTTCGATATTTTCTC
>CM018913.1:516434-527320 GCA_009663005.1 Actinidia chinensis | reverse complement strand
AAACCCCTAAACCCTAACCCCTAAACCCTAAACCCTAACCCCTAAACCCTAAACCTAAACCCTTAAACCCTAAAACCCTAACCCTAGACCCTAAAACCTAGACCCTAACCCCTAACCCCGAACCCGAAACCCGAAACCCAATAAACCCGAAACCCCAAACCCCAAAACCCGAAAACCCCCAAAACCGAAAAAAAAAACCCTAAACCCTTAAAACCCCAAAACCCCTAACCCCTAACCCTAACCCCTAAACCCCTAAACTCTAAAACCCCTAAACCTTAACAAACCCCAAAGCCCAAGCCCTAAGCCCTCACGCCCAACCCTAACGCCTAAGCCAACCCCTAAACCCTAATCCCTAAACCCTAACCCCTAAACCCTAACCCCTAAACAAAACCCCTAAACCCTAACCCCAAAACCCTAAACCCAATCCCCAAACCGCAAACCCCGAAACCCCAAACCCCAAACCCCAAAACCCCGAAACCCCAAACCCTGAACCCCAAACCCTAAACCCCAAACCCTAAAACCCTAACCCCTAAACCCTAACCCCTAAAACCGAAACCCCAAACCCCAAGCCCAAAGCCCGAAACCCGAAGCCCGAAACCCCGAAGCCCAAACCCCAAACCCTAAACCCTAAACCTTAAACTCTAAACCCCAAACCCCAAACCCCAAACCTCATTCCTAACCCTAAACCTTAACCCCCGAACCCTTAAACCCCGAAACCCCGAAACCCAAAACCCTAAATCCAAAACCCTAAACCCTAACCCCAAAACCGTAACCCCAAAACCCAAAACTCTAACCCCGAAACCCAAAACCGAAACCCCGAAACTCATAAACCCCGAAACCCGAAACCCATAATCCAAAACCCCGAAACTCCTAAGCCCCTAAATCCTAAACCCAAAACTCAATACTCTGAACTCAAAACCGTGAACCCTTGAACCCTAAATCCTAGACCTTAAACCCAAAAACCCAAAACCCAAGAACCATAAACCCTAGAACCTAGACCCTAGACACTAAAACCCAAAACCCAAAAACCATAAAACCATAAATCCTAAGCTTTAAGCCCTAAGTCCGAAGCCTGAAGCCCGAAATCCCCAACCCCCCCAACCCCTAAATCCTTAACTCTAAACCTGAAGCCCAAAGCCCGAAACCCAATACCCAAAACCCCCAAACCCAAAACCGAAACCCCCTGAACCCTGAAACCTAAAGCCCTAAAACCCTTAAACCCTAAAATCCTAAAACTCGAAACCCTTAACTCGAAAACGTTAACCCTATGCCCTAAACCCAAAACCCTAACCCCTAAACCCAAACCCTAAACCCCATTCCCAAAACCTAAAACCCAAAACCCTAGACCGTTATTTATTACATTGAAATTTGGTCTACTCCCCCATCTAAGAAAAATTCCAAAAGTGAGAGCAAATTGATATATTAATCCGTTTTGATGAAATACTTATGTGGCTCTATTGTTTATGAATAGCTCACTTTGATTTTAAAATCAACTTTTCTCTTGAGTTAAAAGAATTAATATGTCAATTTGCTCTCACTTTTCGTTCCTTTCATATTTGTTTGCTTGGGCTTTTTTTCTTTCTTTTTCTTTCCTTAATAGTGAACATTATCTATGTTCCTTCTTATAATCTTTTGGTGCTTTTTTTTTACTGCTATTAGATTAATGCCATGGATTAATTGCCTGGTTTGAGTTAGCACTTACAATCCGTTAGCCATGAAAACATATTCAACCAAAGCAGTACATAGCACGAGTTTGAATACTTGTTCTAATCAGCTAAAGTTTAAACTCTAGGCCTTACTTTGATGTTGTTGTTTGATTAAATTTTAATCGGGTGAAGTATATTTTAATTTTATATTTTTTTTTTAATATTGAAATGCTTTCTTATTCTAGATTAAATTAAAAGGATTAACTATTACTTTGGAAAATTAATATTTAAATACTAAAAGGCCTCGCATTGAGATTTCACCTTAGGGCCTCAAAAGGGTTGAGCTGCCCCTGAACTGCATAATGTCTGAAATTAAAATGTACAATTACAACATATTAAGTTATGAAAAATGGAAGCAATTATTTGTTTACAGCGGTTGGAACTGAGAAAAATATTTTCTTTACAGCTCTTGGAATCGATGAGGACTATAGAAGGACCATCACCATCCCAATTTCAAAATCCCCAGCTTTCTGCATTTTTGAACCGGCCTGATCAGCTAGATGGGAGGGGGATAACTTTTGGAGGGGGATAACTTTTAACTGATAAGGAAGAAAATATATAGAAAATATATAATATTAGATATTAAGCTATATATTGTATTTATATATATATAATATATAATATATAATTATACATTTTATTTCCTCTTTATATATTTTTTTTTTATCCCCACCCCTTATCCATCCGGCTAAATTTTAGTTAGAGATCTAGGCCACCAAAAAAATTATCCGCCTCCATACCACAACCGGGGGGAAAAGTTATCCCCCTCCAAATCCGTCAGCCAAACATACATTAGTGTTATATAAAATGAGACGTGGATATCTATCTCAACCATCGATCTCATGGGAAATTAAGGGAAATTAACAAAAATAAAACCCAACAATTAATGCATGTGCACAAATTAAAATGATTAATATATTGGAAAAGTAGATAAATACAATAGCCAAAATTCAGTGACAAATATCGTAAAGGGTGGTTGATACATGTAGCCGCAGGAAGGCAGGAAAGCATTATCGGCCATTGATTACAATAATTAGCTACATGTATATGCTGTAGTGTTCCACCCCCTTACATACACATACTGATCTTTTTAACATATATATATATGTGTGTGTGTGTGTACGCGCGCGCATGCATGATATGGTCGGATGGAGAGTAGTAATCAATTTAGATGATGTAAGGAGGAGGCTTAGGAAGGTTGGAGACCATGCACAAGTGAGCAGGGCGTTAGGCAGGGAGATTGTATTCGTCCCTGAGGGAGCGTTTGCGGCGAAAGTACGCTCAGATAAAGCTGTTTGTCCCAGGTATAGCTCTCTACCCATCTCCGACCTCAGGTTTCCACATTCACGTTTTCCAAGTGGTCCTGACCGCCTGGCCACGATCCTGGGTACACCGATGAGTGTTCCGGCTCACTGCGTCCACCCGGTTGTAGTTCTTCCTCGTATCAGTAAGGGCCTCCACCATCCTGGCTTCTATGCCACGCGAAGAATGAGTTAGCCATCCAAATGCCATGTGGGCATAGTCTTCTCCTGTTCTCAAATACAATTTCCACAAAGTTAAGGAAGGTGGCGTTGACACACGTGGAGGTCACCAGAACATTTAATGTTGTTTTGGCTGATTCAGGGACTTTATCAGGCTCGTCCTTCATGGCTGTCATACTTGAACACCTTATCCTGGGACTCGTAGTACTCTGCCAACTTAAACGGAGTGACCGCCGTCTGGGTGGGAGAGCACCAGTTCACGGCCGTAACGAAGCTTTCCGTCCACGCGCGGCCACTCGATAGTTGGAGAGCTTGAAGGTGGGGTAATATTGATCTGACCGTAGTGGTTAGGATCCCTGAGGGTTGGGGCGGGCCGCGCTAGCCGTCAGGTTCCATCAGGAATGACCGGAACTGGTTGATGCGACCAGGCAATGCGGTTTCTCAGTCTCAGGTGGAGGTGGGGGGTGGAAGCTCTGGAGAAGCGGGTCCCTGCCATTGGCATATGGACTGAGGGCAACGGTGGTGAGGAAGCTTCTTGGTGAACCTGCTGGAAACCACCATGAAGTAGTCCTTGGGGTCTGGTTGGCGGTGACCAGAACAGACAAGCCAACTGGCCAACGTGGACACGGGGAGTCGTACACGTTCTGGACGGTGTGAGAACCTTCACATATAAACAAGCTTAAGGTGTGTGGTTTTGGATCTGAAGTTGAGGGAGGGCGTCTCATTCCAACATTGCAAACCCTGTATCTGTAGGTCTTTCCAGCCTCCATGGTGAAGAGGGGTTCATCTTCGTGTAGGATTACCGTTG
This sequence comes from Actinidia chinensis, assembly GCA_009663005.1. Classification (NCBI taxonomy): domain Eukaryota; kingdom Viridiplantae; phylum Streptophyta; class Magnoliopsida; order Ericales; family Actinidiaceae; genus Actinidia; species Actinidia chinensis. The sequence goes on along the minus strand of CM018913.1, from coordinate 523,325 downwards.
ATCTGGATGCATCAGGCATGCCATGGGGGCGCCCGCAGTCCAAAAGCCTCTTAAGAGATTTGTGTCTTTGGTTTATACCCAACTCCCGTTGGAGGACAGCTGAAGTCATTCAGCGGGTGGATCGAAGGGGACTGGGAGGAGAAGACGGCTGTGGATTTGAAAGGCACGCAATGCCACCTGATGCCTTTTGCAAGGAAGTGGTGGGGTAGTAGAAGGAGAGCTTCCGATCTGGTCCTTGACAATGGAAGCGGTAGGTGAAGGTTGTGCCAGGGGCGATGGGGCACATGGGATAACGGGTTACCATCTGCCACGAGTTCTTCCTTGCTGAACGCCGTACCAGGTGAAGGAGTAAAGGCTCATCGAGGGGTGTTGAAGACGTTGACCCGAGTGTGTTGGAGGTGCAGTTGATCTTTGGACCAGGGAATTGGCCGTTGTGTTGATGAGGATGCCGTGTGGGGGGGACACCCAGGGGGGAGATCATCCCGTAAGTCACGTTCCAGTCGAAGAGAACAAATAAGGATCTCGCCTTGTACTGCAACGCACAACGGCAAACCAAAACCAGCCAACGAACGACTTGATACAACCCAGCTGGCTGGCTCATTGCCTAATTATTATATAACAAGACGTAAGTTTTTTTATCTCGATCGATCCCTAACTATGTACTATCACCCTCTATTGTTTAGATTTTGGATATTATATATAATATATTTCTTCTTCTTGTAGTTGTTATTGAGTTTGAAAGACAAGAAGAAGAACCGGGGATTTCTTCTTCAGATTTGGATCCAACAGGAATTATCACAAACTTATAGGAGAGGGGAGTTTGAATTGTAACCTACAAATCCTCCCCGCAAATTGCTCTACGGTAAACCCTGTCTTGCACTTCCTTTGCGTCCTATCCTCTCCTTTTCGTTGTTTTAGTTAATTCATTAATTAATAAAAAGACTAGGCTGGTCTTCCTTCTCTTTCTAATTATGCATGCGGATGGGATTTTTCCTCGTTGTGGGCTACTACTATTATTAGTACTACTGTTTGTAACTATTATTAGCTAGGGCCTAGGGGGATCGGATCAATAACATAACGTAGTTTTTAACTAACTACTAGTATATCTGCACACTCTTTCAGGTGTTTAGGTCACCTACGTGTTAATGCGCAAGGTTCTTATAGTAGTATAAATGCGCAGAATATATATGGTAACGATAAGATAGATATGAAAAATGTTATTCTTGCATTATATATGTCTATAAGAATGATTGAATAAGCCACAATGGATTTTGGTAAATGAAAATTATGTTAATAAGTGTTTGTTTTGAAAGTGAAATTCTCGTGCTCGACCATAGTATTATATCATTAATAGAGATAATATAGTGTCCTAGTGTGGGTGGACCCTAGGACTAGCCATGCTTTCGTGTTTGAAGTTTCCGATGGCTAAACTAGTCTACCTGAAGTGTTTGCAACACACCTCCGTGATTAGTGAAACCAGCTATTTCATTTTATTTTTGTTTTTTTCGGTTAAATCTAGTCTTATTTTTGTTTTTTTGGGTTAAATCTAGTCTAAACAAATTTTTCTTCAATGAGCATCTAGTCTTGAATTTTAATTCACTTCTCAAGCTTCCTTGAATGAGACACTCGCTTACTAGGTATTGCCAGTTGTGTGCTGCAAGTTTTCCATTCCCTTATTCCCCTTCTCCCAAATGTTAAAAATGTTTTTATTTCATGTCTACATGCCTTTTATCCTATCGTGAATCGAAGGTGTTGCAAATGTTTTTCTCGTCTTTCATAATTAAAGAGAGAGTGGAAGCTGTATCTTTGGATTTCCACAGTGCTTGGTTGCCTTGAGATAAAATTAAGTTATGAGACCCAGATGGCAAATTCAAGATTTATCCAAGCATTAGACGGAACAAACTTCTTCAACTTCTAAATTGTAGGAAGAAAATAAGAGAACAGAAAATGGCTGAGTGAACTAATCAGTTCCACAATCCATAAGGCATGCTACCACCATTACAAAAACTTAAAAATGCATGAATAGTTTATTCTTTCCACACTAACAATTTTGTTTCATGTAGACACAGATGCCACCCTACCATACTGACATTTGCAGCATGGCTAAATTATTTCTCCATTATTCCCTTAATTGAAACAAAGCTGGACAATCAACTCCTTTAATTCTCCTTAATCAAACTGAAATTTAAAAAAAATAATAATAAAAGCAAATGTGTACCACAATGAGAACATAATTGCACCATTAGTCAAACAAACAGCTACAAGCGGAGCAATTGCTTGCACCTTATCACACCAAAAGAACAAACCATTAACACTCATTTCAATTTCATCTTTGAGGAGGGTCAACTGTCCTAACATTTGCACCAGTCAGTCCTTCAATACGATCTTTTGTGATCTCTACGAAATGACCCACCATTTCATAAAAGTGCTTCAGCCCTGAAAGCGGGAGAATGATGGACGAGCGATCGGAACCTGCCACCTGCAATTTTGAGACCATTAAAACATAAGATGACCTTATTTGAGATAAGCATCCTCTGATATGTTCCAAACAATACATGCTCCTCATCAATTACACCATCTTTAGAAACCATTCAAGTCCCACCTCGGATATTCTTAGGAAATGGCCCCTGTTGTTGCTCCCAAGATCAAAGAAGAACCTCTTTTGATCAACCCTGATCACCTTCGAGACGGCCAAGTTACCAATTTCATCTGTTGGTGGCATATCAACAGACCTGTCTACATTTAAATCAGAAGCTGGGGCAGGTTGGGAACTGTGTCCTGCTATGAAACCAGCCCCCACATCATCCGATAGTCCAACAAGACGCTCTGAGGACTCAGAATTTTGCTGTTTTGGACATGCACACAATCCAAAGAAAAAAGAGGAAAAGAAAAAAATGAAGCATTAGTTAAGCACCTCTTAAATAAGACATGCATGCAACCTGACAAAGGGTGGGGGATGGGGGGCTTGTGTGTGTGTGAATTAGTGCATGAAATGCAAAGACACCTGATTGGGCAGGATAAAAAGGTTTGCTGCTTCATTTATCTCTGCCAAGATGTTCCTGAATGCTGCCCACCCTTCATCCTGAGCAGTTCCCGCTGGAACAATAATAGTGCTGCGGTTTCGGCTAACAGAAGCTTCAGATACCTGCATACATGATTCTATTAATAACAATATAGTTCAAAGAACAGATAAAAGCTTTCAACATATAAGAGAAATAAGTATGTGCGTGATGTAGGACAGCATGGGGTTTAGTATTTAGGTGCAGAAAATTGCAAGAAATAGAAGAAAAGTAGAAGATATTTCTAGAAATCACTCCTAAAAATCCTTGGGCATCACACCTAGGGTTCCAAAGGCATCACACCTAAAGCTTGAATTGCATCATACAGCTCAAAAAGAAGCATTAAAGCTCTGGAATTTTTTAATAAACTCAACTCTATCATTTTAAAGCATTACATGGTTTTATATAGACTTTGAAGACTTCATATATCAACTAGGGCTAGGATTCCAAAATAAAAAAAGACACTACTACACATTAGACTTCTAAAACCTATCCTATACCAGAAAGAACTCATAAATAAAACCCAAATAAAAATCTTAACTCATACGATGACCCATTCCAGTAATTATCAAAAATTACCAAAATACTCTTGATCCCAAAAAAAATTAAATAAAACACATAAAAAGAGAACAAGATGAATTCCTAACATAGAAACCACTAATATAAGACTTTAATACTACTTAAAACTTAATGACAACCTAATCTCGTTGGTTCTAAGCATGTTTGGCATGAACCCAAGCAATTTCCAAACTTGATTGCATCATTAGTTTTGGCTTCTTTTGCTCCTATTGTGGACTGCAACATTATCCCCTGGTTGGAGAAAACTCGACCTCGAATTTTGAAATACCGAAGTATGAAATCCACAAGTTTTGTGATTGCATCCATGCAGACCATGAGTTCATATTAAAATCTTCGAGTTGACACTTGCCTTTTCATCATCATTGGAGATAGCAACTAACATGGTAAGAGATGGATCCTTTCAATCTTACCACTAAGTTTTTCTAGAATAACGAAATCGATTGGCATAAAAAACGAACCCTTGAACTGGTTCAAATCTTGGATTGCAAGATTCTTTGCATCAATTGTAAAATCTTTTGACTTCGCGATGCTCCGTTGTTGCTCAATTCGAATACTCCCTTTTGCATCAACAAGATTGGAATCGTCATCCTCAATCCCTACTTTAGTTGCAATAACTTCTGGCAAGTCGACATTGAATTCTTTGGACAGTTCAACAATGGGACACTTTTCCTGCCATGATTGCTTGATTCTTCTTCAAAAACATGCAAAAGAATTAGGCAATTGCAGTCTCTGTGCAGAAGTTTCTGGCGGTTGAAGACTCCGTGAGAGAATCCATTGGAGAGCTTTGGCAAGGAATACCTAACTACTAAAGGCTTATTAGCATCAGGATCAGCAGCTAGTTGTGTTAGATCTTCTGTCCCCATAGCTGGTGTGGCATCTAATTTCTTGCTTTGGACTCTACCCTCTTTTGGAGTTATAACTGGATCCTGCTGGGGTGCCATTGCATGCAGTGTTGACAATTCAACTTTTTGTTTAGGCTTGGAAACTTTAGATTTCTCCATGAATTTAACGAAAACTCAAACTGAATAGCCATTTCGACAGCATCTTCAAGATCTTCGAAATATACATGAGATATTTCTTTCTTAATTTCATATCTCAATCTACTTTATCAAGCAATAGCCATGCGCTCACTTTCCACTACCCCAGATTTAATAAATAATTCCTTGTATTTTCTTGCATAATCAGTCACGGGCATATTACCTTGCTCAAGAGTATAAAGTTGCTCAAGAAAATCATCTTGAAGATCTCGGAAAAGAAATTATACTTTAAGAAGCTTTTTACTCTCTTGTCAAGTCAATCCACTGGTATAGGATCTCCCACGATTTGAAAACATCATGGCGAAACCTTAGGCTCTGATACCAAAACTGATGTACAAGTACAGGATTTAAGGGTTTCAAAATGCCAAGGTTTTGAGATTGAAAACATTAGATTTTAGGGCTGTATTACAGCTCAGTAATGCTGATTTTTACACGTGAAAACAAGAAAAAAGAGAGAGAAATTCTAGAAATCACTCCTAGAAGCCTTAGACATCCAACCTAGAGTTTGATTGCATAATTTGCATCACACAATCTCACTTGAAGCACTGAAAATTAATTCCTAAAATCAACTCAACTATTATTTTGAAGCATTACATCGTTTTATATAGACTTTGAAGACATCCCATACCAACTACGACAAGGACTCCTTAGCATAAACTACTAAACTTTAGGTTCTATAACCTATCCTATGCCAACAAGAACTCATAAATAAAACCTCACTAAATAACTTGACTCATACTACGACCCATGGATCAGCATTAGGATCATTCCAGCAATTACAAAAAATACCGAAAGTAACCCGACCTAAAAAACTAAATTAAACGCGGCAAAAATAACCAGACCAATATTTATCCTGAAGAATCATACTATAAGACTCCTAAACCTAAAAAGTTAACTATAGGTTGTGCCAATTGATCACAAGTGTTGAACACCATGTTTACAACTATCGTTGGATTTTATTCAAGGACTTGCATTAATGGACAACAAGGGATATGCATTACATGATAGATTTCTCTTTAGCAGAAATCCCTTGTGCATACCAGATTGTTCCCTGTGAGAAAAAATCATCTTGGATATGCATAGTGGAGATTTGGGAAGATATTATGGGTAATGCAAGACTTATGCTATAATTGAGGATAAGCATTTCTGGTCAAAAATGAAGCGAGATATTTACAGGTTTGTTGATAGATGTCAAACACGCCAAGAGTCCAAAGGAGAGTACAAATACTAGCGTGTATAATCCGTTGCCTGTTCCTACAGCACCATGGGAGGACGCGAGCATGGACTTTGTTTTGGGGCTGCCTAGAAGTCAAAAGGGAATGGAATTCTGGTGGACCTGGTGGTTGATCAGTTTTCGAAAATGACTCCTTTCATTTGTTGCAAGACGACTATGGATGCATCTTGTATTGCTAACGGGTACTTCTGAGAAGTTGTTCGCTTTCATGTAATGACAGAAACCATCACATCAGATCAGTATCCCAAGTTCTTATCAAATTCTGGGAGAGCTTTGTGTAAAAGACTTGGAACTGGGCTCCAGTACAGCAGCTCTCACCATCCTTAAACTGATAGGAAGATATGAGCTATAAATAGAAGCTTGGGAAGTTTACTGTGTTGCTTAGTGGGGTGAGACCTGAAGCAATGGGAAGCAATTATTGCACCAACAGAAATTGCCTATAACCATTCCAAGAATAGGACCATTGGAAAAAGTCCCTTTGATATTATCTACGGGAGGCAGCCTAATCATATATACGATTTGGCTCCTTTACCGCAGATCGGCAAGGTAATTTGAAGACCGAGGCCATGGCTGAAACAATGAAGAAAATTGCATGAGATAAGATTGGAAATGGAAGAGCCAAATGCTAAATGTAAAGTTTGCATACAAGACAAGAAGATTCCAAAGCTTTCAAGAAGGAGATATGGTGATGGTTTACCTATGCAAGGAGAGATTTTCTGCTGGTTCTTATCCCCTGCTTAGCAAGAAAAGGAAATTGGACCTTATCAGATCATAAAGAAGATTGGGGACAGCGCTTACGAGATTGATTTGCCTGGACACATGGGTATTGACTCTACATTTACTGTTTCAGATATATATCTGTTAAAGACGATCGATGGGTCCAACCCAAAGCCAATTGGCAATAGGTAGAACAGCCTCTAGATTATATATGCTAAGCTTGGGATGCTTAACTAAGCGATGTGGGATTAACACTTCTAACACC
>CM018913.1:506434-513934 GCA_009663005.1 Actinidia chinensis | reverse complement strand
GACATAGATTTCTCTGCATAAAGCCCTCTAACCTTCTCTTTATCTCTCTACCTTACAAGGTTTAGAAGACATTTCTCCACACACACACTTGAAGTGGATCAAATTTTAGGACATTTTAGGACTTAGAACCTTCAGACTAGCCGAACTAGGCAAAGGCCAACAAAACGCACTTGATCGGATTAGGTCTAATTGGAGCGGACTATCCTAGAGGGCCGAGTGCTCAAGCCCAACAATGAAACCTTATCGCATCGAGGACGTTCTAAAAGGTGCTTAAGACAGTGGAAATAGGAGCCTCGCTTGGGAAAAGGAATTAGTTGGATTGGGAGGCCGATACTTACAAGGGGAGGACTGTCACGCCCCGGTCAAACCAAGACCCGGCCACATAAGCAACACTCACATGCGAAAAACTCAACAAAAAATGACAATACACTGTCATTTACATCAGAGTACGGAATAAATATTACAACATCAATTACACTTTTATATGTTTATCAAATAAACACACAACTGGCATCCACATGCCCTCAAGACTCAGAACAACCCTCGGTCCTAAAAAATCATTTTTTTATAGTAAAGGTGATTACCTTGAAAAGATTTAACAATGGACTTGAAGTTCAAGCCAAAACCATGATACATAACTATACATGCAAAACATGAGCACTAAAGTATTCTTTCATTTTATATCAAATAATCTTTTGATTTCATTCCGTGATTTCCTCAAATCAACAGTTTTCCCAAAATTCGACTTTTCTCACAAGGCATGACTCCATAATTAGAAGACACACTTTGACGCAATACCTACCCACTTCATTATGCACTAAGCACATGAGATAACACCCGTCAACTTTCCGGACTTTCCCGTGGGCTATGATATTCCCTCCGGATCGTTTTTTTGGCCGCCAAATCCCCCTAAAATGACTTTTCTTTTGTCAACTTCCGGACTTTCCCAGGGGCTATGACATTCCCTCCGTATCGTTGCCATCTGGACTTTCATTTTGTCAATTTTTTCGGACTTTCCACCGTGGCTATGACATTCCTCTTATCTTTGCCATCTAGGACTTTATTATCAACTTCCGACTTTCACCGTGGCTATACATTCCTCTGTATCTTTGCCATCTAGGACTTTTTGTGTGCTTAATCTAAGCCATCTAATTCTGGTATAATTTTGATGTCATTCCTACACAAGCTCATTCCAATTCCAATTCCATTTCTAAACCCAATTTCATGTCTTTTTGAAACTTTTTATTTAACAATCACTTTCGCAATATACATAAAAATCACATTTATCAATCAATTCAATGTAACCAACATAATTCATTAAGAGACATTTCAATTGTAATTAGTGTCAATTATTTTGCATAGGCATTTATGAATATTAATTTGACAATAAATTCTGATATTAAATCAAAAATTTCATTACTGTACAATGTCCAAATTTCTATCTTCATTTTCGCATAAAATAAATTCATGCTTATCAAACTAAATTTTTTCATTTCAAGTTTAATACCAAAAAATAATGTCCAATAGGACTTTATATAAGCTATTAACAAAAAAACCAAGTAAAAACCCAAATAAACTAACCCCCTTTCCCCTCAAGTAGAATTTGACACCGCGTATATGAAGATCAGGCTCCATGATCGGGCATACTAAAATTTTTTGCATTGATCCAACGTCATCTCACCGTTGATCTGCACCCTATCTTTCATGATCAAAACTTAACCACACCATATAATTTCCTCTCATTCTATTCTCTCTCTCTCTCTCTTCTCTTCTTTCCCTCTTCTCTCTTCATCCGAGCTTTCTTCCTCTCCTATTTATAGATTTTATAAAGTATATTTATTATATCAATTTATTATTTTATTATTTTATTATTTTTTTTGTCTTTTTTTTCTTTTTCTTTCTTTAATTCTTTCTTCGTCGGCCTCTTTCGCCGAATGCTTTCGGCGGGACAAATTACACTTCAGCCCCTCCAACTTCTAATTACATTATATCATCTCATTTAAATGTCCTCTTTAATTTAATCCCATAATTTATAAATCGTTCCATTTAACCAATACAACATAGCATGTCCCAAAATTTTATATATATAAAAAATTAAAACCTTACAAGGACTCTACAAAGCTCAGCGATAGTTGAAGGTACACACTCGTCTTGTCACTGACTTGAGCATCGCAGGTTATTCTGGCCAACCTGCAGTCGAGCAGCGTAATTTGTCAAGTCTTGCAGGATTCCTCGCCGGACCTCTACTCATTACGACTCAACAAGCCATGTTTTCCTAAGTGAAAACCTACATCACCACAAGAACGAAGTGTAAAACACCAATCAACTGTCTATCTCCATGGGGTGTGCTTTAGATGCTCGAAGTCATAACAACACATCAATGACAATCAAGTGAAAGAATTTTATAGGTAACACAGTTGGGTACCCAATGGGTCTTGTTTATCACCTCGTTTAAACTCGTTTACAAACAGGTATCTTTTAGGGATCCAACTACTATCCGTTTAGGTTAATTAGTTGGCCCAAACCCATTTATTGCAAGCGGGTAGGTGGTTCACGTGTTCGGCATGACATTGCCACCCCTACCAACTTCTTTAACCTTTTTTTAAGCTTGATTGTGTGTCATTCTCTAGAGTTGGTCATCAATCTTGATTGCATTAGAAAGAGAATGGATTTTGGGTTTTGTAGTGATTATGTTGTATGGTGGCATTGGGCTTATGCTTGGTTATGGTGGTAATACGTCTTTGTTGCATCTAGTCAGTGTTGAAGGAGACAAATTAATCATTTTATGGTGAATGATGCTATGGAAAAAAATGATTTGAAGCTGGAAGAAAAAGTGGGAACTTGGGATTGTTTGGTTACAAAGAGGGCAATGAATGCTGTGATTTGAAGTTGGAAAGAATTGTGGATGAATTTGTGATTGTTTGGATACAAAGAGGGCAATGAATGCGGCTATATTTAGGATGATCGGGATATTAGATAGACATTGTGGTGGAAATATGGTTTCATCAATGGGTAAAATAGTAAAATTGCAGATCTTGTTGACAGCAGTTAGCCGACAACTTTGCCAATGGAATTTATAGTAATTTCAAAAAATTCATCGGTCCCTGAAATTGTCAGAAATCTCAGAAGAGCACAGTGTAATTTATAAAGGGGCAGATACTACTAAGAACTTCATATGTGAGGCAAAACAAGTTGCACTTCTAGGTTTCCATACATTTTGAGGTGTGATAAAGATCATGGAAAAAGGTTAAAGCTTATGTATTTGGCACAGCCACAATTCCTTCATCAAGTATTCCATAAAACTATTACCATTTTGAGATATGGTTGTAATTAGTCAAACTTGGTTAATGCCTCCAAACGATTACCCGTAACGAGATGAAATTTGAAGCGACAAAAAAAGGATTATAGACCTGACAAAAAAATTAAAGATGTTGAGGGAAGACTTGAAGAGATTAAACATGGAAGAGTCTGGAAATATTGGGGGCTCGAGAAATGGTAAAACCGGTACCGGTACTTGCATGGTACTTCTAAATATGTATCGGTTACGCTAAAATGTGTACCGATGTTTTTTCCGTAATTTTTGTCATACCCCATAAGTACCCACTACATACCCTAGTCGTACCCTAGCCGGAATAGTTCATACTTTTATAGAGAGATGAAGTTAGCTTGATGGGACTTTTTTCTCTAGCTTAGCACTCTTATAATATTTAACATTTAGTGCGTAAGTCTTTTAGAATAGTAACACTAAACTCTAATTTGTGACTAATTTTCTTATTGATCTGTGTTTATAACTTGGATTCTTAATTAAATAAGTCATTAATTAATTTTTTGCAGTCCTTTATCTAATTATTACATATAATTCATTACTAAGACTTATAAAAACATATTTTTTTAGGAACGTACCATATTCGTACCCGTATTGGTACCCTTTTTTTTGTCTTTACCGTCCTAACGTACCTGAATCACAACGTAACAATACCCGCACCAGTGCGTTATAGTAATCTATACTTGCTCAAGGTAAAATTTATTGGTGTTTAAATTAGGGCCACATGAGAACTATCACTACATTTAATATGACTGGTCATAACTTCTAGACTTTTTTTTATAGGGGCAGTTGAGAACTAGTCATATTGACTTTTGTTTTATCAATTGGGAGGCATTTATAGGTTTTTTCACCAATTGCTCAACTAGAAAACTATCTACAAGATTTGAGACTACAAATTGTGCAAGTCCTTTTAATTTTTTTTTCTTGTTAATTATTTTTAGTTTTTTTCTTGTTACATTCTTTTTTTGTTGTTGTTGAAATCCTTTTAGTTTTTTTCTTGTTAAAGTCACTACTAAGGCTTTATGGCACAAGATACACATATAACTATTGAAACCTAACCAACCAAATAGATTTCTTCCCTTCAACTTGTTTCCGCTAGGGGTGATCATGGTTCGATTTGATCCGGTTTAGACTTTTTTGGACCCAACCGAACTGTGAGAATTACCGAACTATGAACAAACGGTTTTGGTTTGGTTCGGTTTGGTTTTTAGAACCCAAAATTCAAAATTCATGAAAACCCACATTAGGGCCAAACCGTAAACGACGGTTTAGGCTTTTTTGGACTGAAACTAACTATGAAAATTACCAAATCGAACCGTGAACAACAATTTGGTCCGTTCGGTTTTTCATGGTTTGAACCCTAAATTCAAGATTCATGAAAAGCCACATGGAGTTAATCAAGAAACCAGACAGAAAAGAAAAAATCAACATTTGTACTCATCAATTCATAGCTTACAGTACAAATCCACTGAGAGGTTAGAGGGAAGTTCTCGATGGTCGCCTCGGTGGTGGTGGTGTGGCGGACTGGTACTGTCGCAGTGGTGTGGCAAACTAGTGAAGAGGGAGAGGGAGAGGCGCAAGAGAAGAGAATAAGAGAAAGGGTTTCTGGGTTTGGGCCAAGGGGCTTTTAGTTTGGGCTGGGGATTTAGTTTGGGCTTTGGCATATCTAGTGTGTGTATGTGTGTGTATATGAAAACTCACGGTTCAGTTCGGTTTTTAACCGTCGTTGGATGAAAATCGAACTCCGGGGAACATTTGAAATATGATTTGATTTTTCGAAACGTAAACTAAATCCTTTGGAGAAAAACCGAACAGTACAGATTGGACAGCTTCTCAGTTCGATCGAATTTTTTTCTCACTCCTAGTTTTCGCACCCACTCAATTCCGAACAAACATACAAATTACTAGATAAACAAGGAATGAAGTTGGTATTTCAAGTGATGTGGGTCTACAATGACCAGTATTTTTACAATTTTATCAAATTTTAGTGCAAACCCTTGTAAACCCCACATAACTCGACCCGGTAGACAATGAAACTCATCCAAGTTACATCCTTCTCGTCCCTAGTAATGAAGCCTCTGTCGCATGTTTTGCTTCTTTATTCAGAACTTTTGTGGGTGGGGAGGGGGGGGGGTCCCTCACCCTTGTTACCCAAATATATTGCAACAATCAATTGTAATCTATTTGCACAAGGTTAAAGGTAGGTAAAGATTGAAGAGGCAGAACCTTAGGAAGCGACCCCTTCTATTTCACAATGTCAAAGTAACACACCTGCAAAAGAAAAAGAAAAAAATGTGCGTTAGGAATGTTTAAGGAGAAATGGCAAAACAATTAACTTATGAGAAGACAAGGAAGTGGAGAGAAAACAACAAGAAAAAAGAAAGATGGAACGTTGCCTTGTATCAAGCTGGAGTTCCTGCTAAAGACGTCCTGCTATCGGAATTGACGTAGTAATGAAAAGATCAAGAACCAGGGAGATACCGTTGAAGGGGACAATGATGGTGGACCTAGTAGCGGAAGTCGTCTCTCGGAGATCTTGAGGTTTTTTCTTCGTTTTTTTTTGGGGGGGGTTAGCGACCGCGAGATTCTCCTGAGATCAAAGTAGAATAGTCTTGTGCTCCACTTGTAATGTCTTACACAGGAGCTCCACATCATTCACCACCACCTCCCAGCGTTTCCGCCTGAATTCCCTACATACTAAATCACAAGCCTTTGCAATACACCAACCAACAGATCTACAACAATTGGTGGTGATGGTTGTAATCGAAGGAGATGGCTGTGCGGAGTATGCGGTGACGTTTGGGGACTGAAGAAGAGACCAGAGTCTCTCGGCATGGGTGGGTGGTGGGATGGTTGGGGCTAATCGTGGTTCATCAGCGAAATTAGGGTGTGGTGGTGCAGAGAAGAGGAGGAAGAAATTATTATTAGAGGAGAGGATTTGACGAATCCGATGCCAACTATTTTTAACGCCTCTCCGTAAAATCCGCCGACCGAATCAAAAGTTTAACAAAATAACGATATTTACGACCCCCATCCCCATCCTAAGTCAATTCGTTGTGTTTACGTTGCTTTGCTTCTCACTCCCACTTCAATCCTGCGCCTGATAAAGATTTCCCCCAAAGCTGGCTCCTCAAGCTTCCCCTCCGCATATTTCTACCTTTGGGCGGATTTTTTTGGGGAAATTTGGAAAGAAAAATAAAAGGGTTGACCACTGGTTACAAATTCAACCCCGATTATATCAGAGAGTTTTGCTAAATACAGTATATTTTGTGTAATGGACGGATAGTATATTTATATTAAATATTATTGCAAATGAAGTTGATTCTTTGAGCTTAAAAGTCTTGTCCTAATTATTCTAAGTTTTTTAAAATGCATCAATAATATAGTATATTTATATTTATATTAATCTAGGCTCAGGTAGACGCACAGTAGGTACGATCCCAGATACAATCTTTTTGTATAAGTCTGGTGGGAAAGATTTAGAACCGTGTTGCCTTTATCTGGAGTTTATGCGTCTCTCTCTTATCTTCTGGAAGCTTGTCATGTCGTATAAAATTCATGATTGGATCCATCCAGCTCGACCCCAACTCAGTATTGATTAAGATGGATTCTTGGGACGCTTCGTAATTGGGGGCCGAGATCAAATTAACTGCAATGGTTCGCCCTGTGTTCCATTTGAAAACAGATGCCAAGCTTGATAATGCATTTGCATGTGAATTTAGGTCTCTCCCCACTTGCTCAATTTTTACCACTTTGAATTCGGTAAGGATGGGCCTTTGCTATTTTCATACTTAGCCATCTTGGTTCCTCGAGTTTCAAATTTTTCTATGACTTGGTTGACTACGAGTTTTAAGTCACTAAAAATATGGAGCTCGAAAACCTTTAGTTTACTGGTAGATCGAAGTCCCACAATGAAGGTTTTGTATTCAGTTTCGTTGTTTGTTGTAGGGAAGTTCAACCTAAGGCAGTGCTCAAAAATTGCTCATTTAAAACTTTTTAGAACTACTCTTGCCCCTACTCTCAAGTTGTTTCTTGTTTCATCAATGAAACATTTTCCATGCTGAGGTGAGATCGACATGAGGTGGTTCTATGTTAACCTCTGGAACCTTAGTGATTTCTTCGGCAATGGTTGCTTCTGCACTTCGGGGTGGTTCTTTAATAACTTCGTGATCCCC
>CM018913.1:463934-496434 GCA_009663005.1 Actinidia chinensis | reverse complement strand
GAATCAGCAACAATCCAAATTAAATTTCAATTCCCACATTTGATTCTTAGCAACCAAACACGGCCTTGTATAGTTTAAGAATTGGAATATATCATGAAATAAAACAAAAATTCCAAACAATTCATAATGGCCTCCTGAATAAATCTAGATAAGAACTGTGACAGTTGACAATGCTCGGCCGTTGACATCTTCAAAATTGTACCAAAATAAAACTGAAATAAAAGCAAACCTGCCATGATATGACTAGGTTTCATCAAGCTACTCAAATTACATCACAAATGACTCGTACCACCAGTACCACAAAATATATCTTGCACAAACAACAAATCAAGAATCTTGGGGGAGCTTCAACCTAGTCGGAGTGTCAATACCCGCCATAACAACAAGGAGGCCTGATATCAAATTATTTAGCAAAACAATACCCTGAAAACATCACGAGAAACAATCAGTATTTGGTTAAGGTTATAATTGTAGTTATCAATACTTAGGGATGTCATAATTACTGTTTGATAAATCCCAAAGTAAGGCACAAAATCAGTAGAAAACACGGTGCTTAAAGGAATATTTTAGTGTTTTTTCACGCCCAATCCATGAAGCATTACAAATCTTTTGTTTTGTACTGGATTAACTGATCTTGCCAGCACATTAACATAAAATAAGCCACACAAACCATAAACTAATGCAATCACTGTTCTTAACTTCATATTGTTACTCCCTCCTATCAAAATCTCCCTTGATGCTTTCCTAAAAATAAAGTCGGTTTCAGATATTTTCCGTTTTCTGGTAGTCTCACCAGTAATCTAATATGTTCCGCTGCAATCTTCTTTGAACCTTTCCCAATTCAATTAGGGTCATTATTCGAGGTAGGATGAAAAAATAATTTGGTGGGAGAAGATTATACAAGAACAATATTGTATTTTAGATGCTCACCTATCATTACTTAACAAACCATTGGGATGAAAGTCTCATTAGAGAATCATCAAACTATAACCTTTCTTGCTATCTCTGCTTTTGCTTCCCTGCACTTCTTTCACCTTAGTATTTCATAGCATCTAGGTATTAACATAGAAGAACAAACCAAAATTTAAAACCTGACTGGTTATGAGGCACAATAACAAAGGTTGCACAGATTTAAGTGATTTTGGTTTTGTCCCCACACCACCCGTGAAGTTGGATCACATCCAAGATTTAAGTCCAGCAGGGAGGGAAAATGGACTTCCCTAGCAGAACCTCAGCCATTTTAGGTATTGATCATCCCGCAAAAATATTCGGTTCACATTTGCTCACTGCTGTGGCTGGCTTTTGGTAGGTTCAGACAAGGCCATAGCAAACAAAGTTCACAAGATTAATTCGGGCAGGCCCTTCCCCAAATCATCAAGCCCAATTTTTTTTCACCAGTTGACAACCCCCTACGGTTGCTCTACAAAGCAAATGGTTTCTTACATCAAAAAAAATGCACACTGACACCTAAAGCGTACACGATACTTATACGCCGATTAGATACGTTTTAACTTTGTTAAAACAAATTTTGGTCAGAATTACTTCCATGCCTCCTTTCTCTTTCCCTCCATTTTCCTCTTTCTCAACACCTGCCATTTTCCCGCGACACTGGTTGTGGTAATTTTGGAAGGTGAGTGATGATAGAGAGAAAAAGAATAGATAAATTAAAGAAAATAACAAGGGAATTTAAGGCATTTATCCAATCCATAAACATAGAAGGGTTACTTCTGTCCAGTCCAAGATACAGAAACATCTAGTCAATAAGTGTAGAAACATCATGTCAATAAAATATGTATATGGCGGTTACTTCTGTCCAGTCCAAGATACAGAAACATCTAGTCAATAAGTGTAGAAACATCATGTCAATAAAATATGTATATGGCCTGATGAATGCAGACAAGTGATGTGGACAATATGAGAAACACTTCTTTCCCTACGAATTGCAAGCCCAAAGCTAGCCTGGGGCAGCAATCAAGAGATTTGTTTAGGGATGGTTCGTTTCAATTTTGATTCTAGAAGGTAAATAAAGATGGGGAGTATTTTAGGGTTCAAATGCAGGAATAAGAGGGTAAGAGTATGTGAGGAGAAATTAGGGGTATCCATGATTCGGATTGGTTCGGGGTAAAACCAAGGACCGAACCGCCCTACGGTTCTGGAGATCTCAAGTCCAATCCGATCCGTCCAAAACCCGGTACCAAACCGATCCAAACCTAAAAATAACAGTTCGGTTCCGGTTTAGAACTACGGCTTTGGTGCGTAAACTTTCTACTAAACAATCACCATATTGCTTACTATATAATTCATTCACTCCATATCAAAAAACTAACAATTAAATAACTAAGAACTCATGACAAAAGAATATAATATAGTTAGATAATTGTTAAGATGTCCAGTTGTTAAGATGACATAAGCATATAATATAGTTTGACAATTGTTAAGATGTCCAAAATTAAGGGTTTCTTATTTATACAAACCAAACACTGATTAAGGTTCCCGGTTCGGTTGGGTTCAGAACTGGTAACATGGGAAGTAGACCCATCAGCAAATATAACACGGGAAGGACGACCAACGGGTAAAACATCAACCGGACTAGACGAGGTGCTAGTCCTATGAGCCGAGGCACCAGAATTAATGAAAGGACTAGAAGTAGCAACACACACAGCGGAAGCACTAGTCTACGCAAGAGTAGTAGTGACAGAAGAAAGACTGTGTAGCCAAGAGATGCTGGTACTCGTCAACGACAACCTAATGAGAAGTAGGACAGCCACAGAGATCCCAACAACGGTAGCAGTATCATTGTCTGGGCTACAATGAGTGCAAAGCCGAGGACTATGGCAACGATCACAACCACGACCAACGCCCCTTGAATCATCACCTCCACGACCAAAGCTACGACTGCCATGAGGAAAATCACTTGCAAGGCCGACTAGTCCGATTGCGACCAAACCAGGAGGGCAATAGGGCCCAGATGCACGAGAAGGCCCAACAAATGCAACCAAAACAGAGAAAAAGCAGCGGGGGTAACGTAGAACTAAAAACCTCACATAGAGAGGAGAGCTCCTTAGCTCCAAGAATTCGAGAACAGGCACCATCAAAGGACGATGGTAAACTAGAAAGGAAATAAGCCACTCATATGGACTCCCGTTGTTGCTTCATAATAGCAACATCGGAATAAATAGGCTCACTCAAATCAATCTCCTCACAACTCCCCGGAACCGGCCATAGTAATTCTCAAGAGACATATCACCAAGAGAGAGAAGAGGGTCCGATGAAGATCATAACTACGTTGCAAATTACCAACACCATAGAACATCTCCTTGGCTTGATCCCAAACCTATTTGGCCGTGGCCAAATAAACCAAACTACTACTAATCTGGGGCTCCATGCTAGGGCTCCATGCTATTCTACAAGGAAATACGAATCTTAGCATACCCGACTTTCCAATTAGCAAAAGAAGGAGAATCGCGATCTGGAGGAGCATCAATCACATACTTGTCCTGCCATTTTGCCGTCAAATAGACCTCAACTAATTTGGCCCTAAGGGGATAGTTATTCTCATTCAACCAAATAACCGTAATAGACGGGAAATCGTGGCTACACGTAGAACTAGAAACAACAGAAGCAGCAAAACCAGAGATAGTAGACACATTCGCAGATTTCGTATCCATATCAACGAACCAACAATCAAGAGACTAGCAACCAATAATGAGAGAGGGACGCAAATAACAAATAACCAATAGCGAACAACTATAACGAGAACAACAAACTAAATCATACCATACGAAGTGGACAACCAGCCACAATCAAACACCAGAGTTGATACAGATCTCCAAAACAACTCAAAATACAAGGGCCCAAGGCAAACAACGAACACAAGAAACGCAGTCATCACACGAACACATAAGCACAACAATCAGGACTGAAGAATCGCAGGGTGTGCAATTGAAGGGTAATCGAAGCTAGAAGGGGTCGTAAGTCAGCAACGAGAGGCCGGGTGGAATCGCAAGTGAGCGACGGGGGTCGGGGCGTGTGCAACTAGGGTTTGGATTGGGGTGACAAGATGCGACAGGATTTGAGTGGTGTAGCAAGGGTGGTAGGTGGGCTATCGAAGTGGGTTGTGGTTGTACGACAAGGTGCGACGGGAGCCTAGGTTGTGACTGAAGGGGCTGGACTTGTCTGGGTTGTGTGACTGAGGGGCTGGAGTTGTTGGAGTTGTGCGACTGAGGGCAAGGGTGAGTAAACACAAATGTTGTTCGCAGGGCTCAATCGATGGGGTTTGGTGGTGGCGTAAGAGATGGTGCAACGGCTGATAATGGTGGCAGATTATGATTTCCCACTCTCATAATGTGAACTCTGAAGAAAGTAAGAAATTGGCTATATTCTAATGGGGAGTTGAGTTGCAAGAGGAAGGGAGAAGGTAATTTGTTGACCTAGCCATGATTCATGAAGGCAAGGAATAATAGTTAGAATATGAGGGCTTGGAATGCCGGGGGGAGGGGGGGACTATATTCTACCTTCAAATGGTCAGTTGTTCTTGAGTATTTATAGCCCAATAGAGGATAGATTGAGGGAGGAGTTGTGGGAGGGTCTGTCATCTTTGGCTTTTAGATGGGACACTCCATGTTGTATTGCATTGATGTTAATGGGAGGTGTTCCCAAAAGAAAGGCGCAGGTACAGTACAATGAACAAAGCGATGAGGTATTTCTCATTTTTCTTTTCATAGGTTAAGGGACGAGTTGTGGGAGGATCTGTCATCTTTGGCTTTTAGATGGAATGCTCCATGTTGTATTGCGTTGACATTATTGGGTGTGCTTCCAAAAGAAAGGCATAGGTGCAGTACAATGAACAAAGCGATGAGGGGTTTTCATTTTCACTATAAATGCTGAGTTGGACTTGCCATTGGGGCTACAAAAGAAATATTACTAAGAAAGAAATAAAGGTATAAGAGAATCAAGGGACAAGAAGTCCACGAGAGGTAAAAAAATGAGAAAACAAATCCAACTACATTTTACACGCCACCCTCAGTGAAGACATTCACATTGTCTAACAATTAGAAAATTCTATTTATGAGAGCATTGATCGAATCTTGGTGTCCAAAGTTTGGAAGGAGCATTTATGGGCGTTAACAACATAATTTTCTCTTGTAAACACCGTTTTTGACCATGTTTCCTATTATGTTGATATGGTGGCATAAGGAGGGGGTAGTACCTCTTCGATCAAGAGTACATGGTTGCAGTAAGTGCGGCATAGAAAAGTTTTTCTAACACAGGGAAATCTTACAATTCATGAATTTTGGTTCACTAGTCCTTCATCGGTCATCATTAACAACAAATATGGCGGTGACGTTCTTTCTAGAATCGAATTGGTAATGAATATAAGGTTCGTGACTCATTTGAAGTTGCAATTACAGTGTTATCAAGGCGTAATTGGGGTTGGCCTTGAGACTTGCATCAAGGTTGAGGCCATCCCCAACTATGCTCAAGGTGTTCAACTTTGTGTACACCATAATAAACAAAAAAAAAGAACATAACATAAAAAAAAACCTTACCCTCCAAAGGCGTATTTCTTGTCTATGAGGCATTCGTCCAAGGTACACATTTTCCACCTTTTTTCGCATTTCATACCTCTTTGAAACAAAACAATTTCTCCCAAGAAAAAAAAATCAAACAAAACAAAAGAGACAGAGATCAGCAAAACCTAGGCACAATGTTAGTCTGAGGTATTGGGGACTCACAATACCAAGCTTCCAACTAGGGTTTGATCACAAGTAAGCTCTCTCGCTCGCTCTCCAGCATAAAGGGGGGAGGAAGGGAAAGAGGTGACTAAAGTCATTCACCCATAAGCTAAAAATAGCACAATTGGCACTATACTATCTTAAAAAATAGTATGACAGAGGAGTGACATATAGGTATAGCTTTAGCTTGTTAAGAGACTCAATCAAGACTCTCAGGCTGAGATTCTTCAGTAGAACTGACAATTGAAGACCTTTGATGGTGATCAAGGGCAATTGGTGATTTCATAGGACGTTTCCAGTGGGATTTGAGGCATGGCAAGCAAGCATGAAGTAGCAGCATACAAGGATTCAACATGAGATTCTAACGTCCATTGTGTGAGATGTAAGATCTCTTGTAACTACTCTTTATTTGATTAGTGAATGATTTGTTGGACTAGGTCCTATGGTTTTTTCACCCTTCAGTAGTTTCCACTTAAAAAAATCGCTATTGTTTTTCTTGTGTCCAAGAATTTGATTGTTCTATTATTTTCTTAGATTATGGATTCAGTTAAAATCGGTTGTGATTGGATTGAACTGGCAATAGATCTATCCTTAGATGTGATTTGATAGTTGGGTGTGTATCACTTCCCCAGTGATTGACAAAGTTACCAATTTAGATAGTAGCAGCAAATCAAACCCTTGTGCTAAGAGGCTTGTCAAAGGTCATTGCATTGCCATCCACATGGCCAGAAAACAGAGCAATATTGCTCACTGATCAATATCTACATCACAAACAAAACACCCTCACTGGTTTAATGCATATATCATTAAAGATGGAGATGGTGACTTTTTTTTTCCACATCATCAAATTGGTGGAGGAACAACCCAATACACCTCAGGGAAGAGGGAGATAGTTACTTACAACTTATTCCTTCCAAGTGGATTTTATCTGGCAAACTCCTCCAACTGTCGTACTGACTGATCCAGTTCGAAGGTCTTCTGCAGAACCTTTGTAGCTCTTGATAAGGATATCGCTTTGGCCTAAACTGTCAGAAACCATAAAGACCGTGTATCTTGCCCCGATTGCTCCATAGAACTAATAAGCTCGGAGAAAACCTACCTACTGTTTTGCTCAAACGTCTAGGTATCACCTCCATAATTCAGGTAAGACCTTTTTTGAGTAAGCTATCATGACGCATGTCACAACCCTCAAAACATTGGGTTTGAATAAAAAAATCTTCAGTACCCATCAAATATTCTGATTCAATATATATATACTTTGGAATTAACAACGTTCAGAACGTGATTTTCCTTGGCAGAATCCAACCAGATCTGCTTGCCCCTTGTTGTCTCTTATCTGTCCTTGAAACCACAATAGTCCTGTTTCGTTTTAAACAGTGAGAAAACAACAGTAAATCCTCACCAAACATTCAAATTTCCAACTGATCACCGGGTATCACTTACGTGCCATGAGGGACAGTCTGCAAGTTTTTCATAATTTCCACCATCCTATGAATGACCCAGGAATAATTGACTCCAAAATTATGCCCGCACGGTTTTTGGCAAAAACTCGAAATTCCACTTTGAACTCTCGATTGCCCTCTTCCTCCTCTGAAGCACAACGTATGGTGAATGCACGGAAAAATTGGCACTTGTGAAAGAGACCTGTTTCAACAGTATAGACAATTAACTGAGTGTTTGAACCTTGACCCACTGTTTCTAATGATCTGATTCAAGACAGTCAAAGAGGGGGGTGGGTGGGTGGGTGGGTGGAAGGTTCAACACAATCAGGGTTACCTCGAGCAAGTCAACAAATGATGAATCTACATATTTGGTTCCAGAAATATCCAAGACCTGTAACCACCAATGAGAGAGTATATATCATCACTAAGACACTAACCATTAACAATAAAAGGATAAAGTCTCAGGTTAAAATCGCTTCATCTGACGTGGACTTCTTAGGAAGGTTGAGTAATGCTCAAATTTTTAAAACTCCCCCTTAATGTGTAAGTTCCATGGACCTAAGGAATTTCGCTCTCTAAACATTTTTTGTTGGCAATAAGTAGCCTACAATGTTTAGGTTAGCCTAACATTGTTGAAGATTTGGAGCACCATTGGTTACTTGCTAGCCCATTTTGTAGACTTTGTTGATGATGATGATGTCATTACTTAGCTCATCATCTTCTATGGTTTGCCTATACATAGGCCCTTATGTAATGGTGATAATATCATTGAATACATATTTTTCTCTCTTCTATTTTTCCTACTTTTATATATCCGTTCATGTATCACTTGGTAAATGTTTGTCTTCCATAACCCAATAAGAGACTAAAAGTTCCGAGTCTACAGAAAAAAGCAAACAACCATGGCATAAGATTGGCCGCATGCTAACTTCATACACATCGGCTGGCCTATGAACATTTGCAGTTTGATTATCGAAAAAAAGCCACAACTTGCACTAGAGAGTAGTGAGGAGATGAAAACAAAACGTGAAGAAGTGTAATCTAATCCAGAGAAAGAAAATACAGGACAAAAGCATCCACTAGTTCCTTATTCTTTTCTCCTCTGGGATTACAGATTCTTACTTCTCTCCAACAAAAAGAAGTGGCCACGCTACAGATGTTTAGTTTCCTTCCTGAACACTGCCAAATATGAACCAGCATTAGAATCAAGAAGCAACAAATGTGTCCATTGCATTTCTTTTCTGTTTGTTTTTATAACTATCTGTTTTGGGTAAAGAAATATTAAGGAAAACTAAAATAGTGAAATTGCAGTCAACTTTTAAGGCCACAAGCAATACAGCAATTTTGACCAGCCCCTTCAGATCAACAGACTTGGCCAAATCCTTAGGAGAGAGAGTTTGATAATTTACTGCTTCCTTTACTTCGTTGTTTGAAGATCTGTAGCAATATAGATTAGATGGAGATTTACAATACTAATCCAGAAAAATAGAGAAAGCAGGAGAAATGCCTGTTTAAATATATTCCAGCAAAAGACTAAGTTGATTTTATGCTTTAAAATTTAATAGTATGACATGACTATAAAGGTAGCAATTCTAATCCGAACTCATCATTTGGCCCTAATCCACCTGACTAATTGGGAGTCCGGGCCAATTACTATATTATGGGGGTTCTGACCGGCATGTAAGCAGGTTAAGATTTGTTGGTTATTCAGTTTAAGTGGGTTAACAAAACAAGAAATGGTGAACCTGCTAGGGACTTCACCCGTGTAAAATCTCAAACAAACTAGAAAGCTAGAATATGCAAATCAAAGCCATTTCAAGACAAATAAGCAGGGTTTTTTTTAGTACAAAATGTATAGGCAATATGAATAACATATATAAAAAACTGTTCATTGTTGCATTTTAGTTCTCCAATTTCCCATTTAAATTTGTCTCAAATTGCCTGTGTGAACTGCTAGACTGCTACAATCTTTTGCCACCTTTCGCAAGTTCTCTTCCTTCACAAAATCAAGTAAGCACTTGGGTGTAGTTGTTTGGCAGGGAAAAGTTTGCAATATCTCAGTCTCTCTCTCTCTCCCAACATTCACCAGAAGATTGGAATGGCTGCAATACTACTGCAAGTAACACTTCATGATATTCATCTGACTTGGTGAATCGTCCTATAGAAATGATTTAAATTATCGTGAGGAATCCTGTGTCTTGCACCTTCTGCTGTCTCAAGAACCGAGCGCTAGTCTCAAAGTTCACTTGGGTGAGGATATAAATAACTTTCCCCAACCGGTAATTTAATCTCAATTGCCTCTCATAAGAAGGCAGTGCCAACAGTGGAGGGTATATTTACTTCTCATTTTGAAGAAAAAAATAATATAAGTGCATACTTAAATGAACTAGTATTTTGCGCACGTGCCAACCACATTACCCACTGTTTTTTACCAAACCAAAGCCCGTCCAAAACCTCCAACTTATCACTCATACATGAAGAATATCTCATGCACTAATGCAGTATGGTACAGTCACTACATATCATTCTTTACTATGATATGTACATAATAGATCCTTACTTCATATTTACATAGCTTCAAAGACACAAATATACTAAGTAGAAAACTTGGAAGATCTACCCTTTATGGACAGGGTATTATAAAAATCGGAAGGTGACACAGAAGCAGACTTCACAACAAAAAAAGAAAAGAAAAGAAAAGAAACTCCAAATTACAAACTTAGTTACGTTCACAATCCTTATATACCAGGAACAGGAAAGTTAAGTCTTCTTGATGCTAAAATATGTTAAGGAATGCATACCCATCTTCCTGAGGCGACCAGAGAAATGCAGGGACGGTGGATGGAAGGGTTAGTCCAGATGGGATTTGAACTGCCAGAATCAAAACCATCACCACTGCTACTGCAACTTCTCTCATCTTCCGACTCATCTTCCCAGTTCCTACTCCACATCAACAAACAAAAAATAAAAAATCCAGCAACCCAGAAATTTTACCCAAAAGTGAGGATTGCGGTGTAGATTCTGGTTATGTAGCATTGATGATGTAATTTTCTGGTTCAACAACAGAAACTTAACAAGCATCGTATGAGGTGCAAAAAACATTCTCGGATCACTCAAGAAAATAATAATGTGAGAATTCAAAACAAAAGACGATTCGAATTTCAATTTCGAAACGAAAACCTACGAAGGTATTTAGGGTCGATGGGTAGCGCAAAACAGAGAACAATTGATCGATCTGACCTTTTCGTTCTTCTTTCCTTTGGGGGGTGTTGTTGTTTGGTATATGTTGGGTCGACGATTCATATGAGACTGGCGAGGTGTTTGATTGTTGGAGAAACTGCACCCGGATGGGGTGGGTGGGTTTCTGCTTTGCCAAAAAAATAAAATGGTGGGCCACCCTGGATATAATGTGATCACAATTCATTTTTGTAAGCCACTTAGTTAGATTATTTATGAAAGAATATCGAATATTAATAATTATATAATTAAATTATATTATGATTTTGATAATTTATTAAAAAATATTTTGATCATAAGATTATCGATATCCAATAAATTTATATTTTTTTGTATGGGCTAATTACTTAATTCATCTTATCAGATGAATAGTTCAAACCAGGACAATATCAACATAAAATTTGAAGAATTGGGATTGCTCCGAATGATTAGAATCCTCTGCGGGATATTCTCTCTCCATATCCTATGAAATAAAGCCATGCACAAATTGATGTAGTTTTTAGTAAGATGATGTCGTTTGAATAAGTAGTTTAACGACTATTTTTGTAATTTATGTCTCTCTTCCCTCTCTCTCAATTCCTGTGCAATTTTCTCTCTCTTAAGTTATGTTTGGATAAAGAATTTAATGAGATAAATAAAAAAAATAAAAACATCTAATCATTTGAAACTATTTAATTTTTTGTTTTTTTTTTCTACACTTAAAGTGCAATAATATTGTTTTGGGCGTTTGGCTTTGCAAGTTTCTTAACATTAGGATTGTGTACTTTTAAAACATATTAAAAATTTGTCAAGTATCCTTAAAAAACTATATTTTTCGTGATTTTTTATTTTTCTTCAAACTCTTTACCTTCCCTTCAAACTCTCCCCCTTCTTTTTCTTACATGTTCTCTGCCTATTCCCACTTCTTAATTCCCTTAGCTTTATACATTTAGTTATGTTAGATGTCAGGATTTTTTGATGGAAAAATTGTTAATAAAAAAATTGAATTGAAAGTAAAATAAAGGGAATGCGTTCATTAGATAATGGAATTTGACGAGAAAACTAAAATTTAATTAATTACTTACCCCAAAATAAAAGTTGTGATTTTTTTTTTACTTGAATATATATTATACACATGATATTTATATAACAATCTAAATATATTTCTCTTTATATTTGATTTATCTAAAAAATATATTTAATTTTATATTTATAAAAAAAATATGAATGCAAAAAGTATATTTAATTTATATATGCATATTTATTTTACATATATATATATATGTAAATATTAATATATATAAAAAAATTATGGAGCGTGAATATCTAACGAAAATCATACAAAAAATATATGTCTTGTTTTTTGGGTATATATATGTGTATATTATCCTTTTTAGTTCTGATTGTGGTATATATATATATAAGTTTTTGTAAATATTTAGATTTATATATATTTTTAAGAAAACTCAATTATGATAGCTCAATTGTGGAGAAAAGTAGTTGAAAAATAAAGTTTTTTTTGTAAAATCTTATTTTTTTTGCAGATAATTTTAAAAAGAAAACTAATCCTAGTGAAAAATAAAAATAAGATTCTTGCAAGTTTACAAGTAATTGAACAATAAAAAAAGCTAAAAGCTAAAGTTTTTATGCACTTTTTTTTTATTTCCTAACAATTGAACCGGATTTTTGCGTTTTGTAGACTTATATATTTCTCAAACATGTTTTTTGTAATCCTTACATTATCCATAAAATGTTGGTTTTGCTATTCCATGTTTTGAGATTTGCCCAGTCTACTTATCAAATTGGCATAATGCATTGGCCAAATGAACAATATTATACAGGAGTCTATCCTATGTTTTATTTCTTCGATTTGCGCTACGATGAACAATCCCATTACCACAAACTTCTTGGTGCAAATTACCAAAGAATAAAATTAAAATACGATAAATTTTAGAAAATAAAGAACATACTCATAACCCAACTTTTAATTTGATGGGTACTCTTTATTTATCAATCAAAATTATTTATCAGTCCAACATTAAATATAAAAATAAGCACAAATAATTAATAATTAAATATAAAAAAATGTTAATCACCGCTCAATGGATGGTGGTTAATTAGTAAAAAAAATTATTGATAAGAGTGAAAAAATATATAAATATCTATAAACATATATTAAAACATATAAAAAATATATAAAAAATATTTGTAAAAAATATACATTCACCACTATCCAATAACTATAATTAACCGAAGCATTCAATATATCCTACAGGGCCAGACGTTAAATCTCCGTAAGGAAATTTCTTATCCTCCAAAGTTCCAAACATACAAGGACCCACCGAACTTGGCACCATGTAAGGCGACACTCAAAGCGCTGTGGTCTAAGCAAAATCCTCTGCAACACTTGAACAAATGGGAATGTCCTGTTGAAATCAATGTCCAATGTTTGTTTATACTTGGCGTGCGGGTCATCCAACCTAGACACATACTAGTAGTTTATTTTGAAATTTAGCTCCAATAGTTCGCAAATTGCTGAACAGAGATTGTACCTACAAAGAAATTTCGTGTACCACAAACCAAATAATAATTGACCGATTGGACCTTTTCTTTTCTTTTTTTCTTCTGTGTGACTTTCGAATTTACATCAAAAAATTGGGAACCGAATATTTTCCGCTATGTTAATGGCAGTATAAGAGCATCTCCAACAAAAACACTCAATTTTTTTAAATAAATTTTATCAAAAAAAAAACATTTTTTTTTTATTTTTGAGAATTACTTTTTGACAATCTTCTCCAAAACACTCCCTATTCTCTCTCTATTCTATTAAAAAATTATTTATTTAACTTTTTTAAAATTAAACTATATTCTATTCTCTCTCTATATTGATACTTCAAACATTGGGTCTCTACTCCTCAGTTAATGGCATCACCGTTATTTTGAAATATATGGCATCAAAAGTTACATTATTATTTTTTCGTAATTCTCGTGAATACGGACAATTAGTACAGGTAGATACTCATTTCGCTTCACTGCTGTCTCTAGGCAGGTGCGTCTCAAGCAGAAGCAGCGAAAACGCCCTAAACCCGTTCCAAAACCCCAGTAACAGCTACATAGGTTTGTCCTGAACCGCCGTATCAAACCGGAAACGTGAGGACTCACCAGACCTCCAAACTCTCTGCAGTCTGTCTGCACTCGACTTGTTGAAAGACCACAAACCCTAAAGTGTGCGTCTCTGTCCAGCAATCGGCATACCCCGCCGGCACCCTATTGATTCCTGAAAATTCCAATGGCAGAAACTGAGGACGATAATGGTATTATCGTTCAATTGGACGACGAAGTCGAAGGAGACCACCAAGGCTCCGATGAATACTGCTTCATTGGGTTAGGCGAACCTGTCCCCATCAATCCAGGGGGAGGGGATGATTCTGAATTTGACATTCAATGTCCTCCATCCCAGCCCCTCGCTGTCTCTCAACGATTCGCTCTTATATTTGTTGCCCATTCCACCGGTCCTCTCTCTCTCTAGCAATCATTTGTTTTCTGTATCTGTTGGCCTTTGATTTGTACGGAGTATCATTTATTTATTTATTTATTTTTTGTTAGGGTTTTGTGTTGCAAGGACCACGGACATTATAGAATCGGCCAAGGCGATCGAAGAGAAAGTGGGTGGCTCATCAGTAAAAGAGTTGAGTGTTGTGGATGTTCCCATTGGGAAGGTGTACATATTAGCTTTATCAGCCGACTCTTCCACTCTTGCTGCCTCTATTGATGGCAACATCCATTTCTTCTGTGTCACCTCACTCCTGAATAAGGTATGGCTTCATTTCCAATATGCACCGCATCCCTATCTCATGTAATGTTGCGAATGTTATGCCTTTGGGAGAAAATATTTGTGTGAGGTACTGCGAGTATTGCTACTATATGCTTTAATTGTAGTCATGAATTTTGAATGAAGGATTAGGTGTCATATCTTTCCTCACAGTGACATCCTTCAGATTTTTTTTGTCATTCCTTCGTCAATGGTGCAAGGTTTTGTAGTAGATTGCATCTTTTTGTTTACTTTATGTAATTGTATTCTCAAATATAATTCAATACCTGTGGGTTCATTTCTGGTTATTTTTGGAAAACCAAGTCTATAGCTAAATGCTGTGTAATTGAAGAAGATTTAGTATCTATCATTTAGTGTAAATGTTGTACAGAGGACTGGCTTGAAAATTGACAAATTAACAACAATTTTTTATTGTGAAGATCTGTGGTTAGCATGTTGCGAATGTTTCATAGGTACTCTTCCATATATTTCCAACTCACTAATTAAACTTGAAAACCACATTCGCTTGCAAATGCCAGGAGCCATTGCCTTGTAATCAACCTCTGCATTAAATCGAGCAACTACTAACTAGATTCCCTCCTAGGAGATTTTCTATGGTCAATTGAACACTACTTAGTAGACACTTCTAACCTCAAGTGACCATAGTTGGAAAACAAGAACCATTTCCTTGGAGATGGCTTGAGATACTTTAAAATGCAATAGCAACATAAAAGTGCATTATCTACTAAGGGTCATGTTTAGAGTCTTTAGACTGACTAACAGCCGTTGCTCATGCATAATTCATCTGGTTGAATTTCTCGTATCTTTCTTTATCTACTAGGTCACTATCAATAGTCAATAATCAGCGTCCACATGAAATCTCACTCATGGTCTACCTTCGACATGCCATTTTCCTAAAGAAGGTCAAGAATTAGATTCATCTTGGAGATAAAGATCCCCTTCCTCATCTGGAAACTATCTAGAGGGTAACGTTATAGACCTATATCCTTGATCTCAAATTGCTTGGCTAAACGTGCTTTGAGCTGCCACACTTCTTCCTCAATATTGCCTTTCATTTGTGTAAACAATAGGTGCAAAGCCTTCTCTGTACTTCATTTGACGAATATAGTATGACTACAATCTACATGGTTTTTGGTTGTATCTAAACCTCAACATAGTCTCAAGGAACCTGTCACACAAGTGTCGAGGTGACAGTGTTAACCCATATATAAGTCTTCTCCAGTCTACAAACCTTTCCTCCAGTAGTCTTTGTCTGAGGGCCCTGGCAGGAAATCCATTTACATATCATCACGGATGACATCATGAAGATATGCGTTTTTCACATCTAGCTGCTAGAAGGCCCAACTTAGGTTCACTGCACATGGGAAAAGGGCATGTGTGAAACTCACCTTGCCATAGAGAAGATGTCTCCTGATAGTCTGAGTGGATCCCTTAGCAATTATCCCTCCCTTTTTTCTCTTAATAGTTCCCTAATTGAACCTTGTTTATGGCCACACTATCTTCCTTTTTTTTTCCAGCTGTAAAGAAAAACTAATTCCCAAGTGTCTTTCTTGCCCATAGCATTCATCTAATCATCTCTTCTACCATGGCTTCTTTCCACATCAAGCAATGAAAGTAACAAACCAATGATACCAAGAAAGGGAGACAACATGGGAGGGCCACCATAAATAAGATAAGCATAAAGGGAAATTGCTTCGTTTATTAACTCAAAAGAAAAAGATTACAAGTGTATTTACTCTTGATAAGTTCACAAGCATCACAAACAAAATAACTTCATTACAATCATTAAGGCAGGAAAAAGTGTTCTAGAACTCTGAAAGCGGGATACCCTATATATTGGAAGAGATAAAGTAGTGGCTTGAAAAACTTGATGAGATGACAGTGCTGAAGAAGATGTGGCATTTAGAAAGTGCATACCACCTTGTGATTTACCACTGCTATTGTTCTCCTAGTCGACAGTTTTTCCAAAGGCACAATTTGTAGGGAAAAATGTTACTGGGCAATTGAGGAATTGGTAAAGCTACCAACAAACAATAGATTAGTACAAAATTTTGGAATGTGATTTAGGATCAAAGAAGATAATTTTAGGGTTTCAAAGAAAAAGGTTAAATGTGGCATTTTGATGGTGAAGAGACTTGCTAGAAACTTAAAAAAAATAAAAAAATATAGAGAAAAAGTGCAATAAAATAAAGATTCTTGAACCTATACATGCATGTAACCTTGGCTTCTTGTTCCTAAAAAAAGAAGAAAAGAAAATGCAAGAAAGTGGCTATCTTTCATTTGAGTTTCAAATTTTTCCCTCTATATTTTAAAAGAGTTTTCTCCTGATTTAGGCATATACATTTTTTTCTCTAAACTTCCTTGCAGTTTTTTCTTCCTAATCAAATGCATGCGATGGGAAAGGAACTTTTGACGATGTACAAATGGCAGTTCGTAGTTGGTACTGCTTAGAACCTTACATTTTTGGCTTAAGGAGGGCATATACAATTTTTTCTCCAAATTTCATTGCATTTTTTTTTATCCCAATCAAATGCATGCGATGGGAAAGGCAGTTCGTAGGTGGTATTGCTTAGATCCTTAGCTTTTTGGAGCGGGGAGTATTTTTGTCTTTCCTTTTTTTTTGTTGTTAGTGGACGTTATAGGAGAATTATACATAGGGGAGGACCGGGAGGGTTTCCTAATCTGACGGACCCTAAATGACTTAATAAAATCTCACAATTTATAGAATGCAAAACTGGTTTAGAACTCGGAAGTAATAGTAAGGAAGGACAGAGATAACAGAGTTAAACTGGTAATTCTAATTCTTCAAATACACCAGAGACAAACCTGACAGTGTACCTGTACGGTATGTCTTGTCTCTCTTTCTCTCTCTCTCTCTGCAGGTATGTATTTGTCGATCATTTGGAACTATGACAGTGCATAAACCTAAAGAAAGGAAAACAAAAAAGGGTTAATCCATTTCATAAACTGTTCCCAGCATATCTAGCAGTATGAGGCCCCCTACCGGACTTGGAGTGTTCTCTATAACTACCAAAATCTGGGTCTTATTTTGATTCAGTCTTAGTGAGAGCATCCACACACTGATTTACTTCCTCCCAAATGTGCTTGATTGTAAAGTTTGTAAAAGGAACCTATCGTCTTCAGCTAAAGTTCCGAGGGCATCATCTTCAACCATGTTTGCTGCTGTCTTACAGTCAGTTTCAATTGTTAATTCCTTCCAGCCTTTCTCCAGAATAACAGTCAATCCCCTATAAATTCCCCACAGCTCTACTTCTAGGCTTGTTCTGCTGTTTATATTTCCTGAGTAGCAACGGACCCAAGATCCAGATTTATTGAGGCTATCTGTTAAAGGTAAAAATAGTAATAAATCAAATAAAGGATCGAAATCATAATATAACTAAAATCTAAAGTATGTACTAGGTCTTCTCCCTTATTCGGTCTCAATAAAAAACTTGTAGAGATCTCATTAGTCAAAACCTTCTTTGTATCCCTAGATTGGGATTTTCTCTCTCTAATAAAACAAATCCTTCAGTCGATTACATCAGGAAGGTCTTCACATGGCTCATGATTGTAGGTACAACACATAGGAGAGTGTAAGTGGTATTTGTGCTTTCAGATTATGCAAAAATAGTTAGTTTCATCATTTTGGTTTGGTTATCTTAAAGTTGCGCCGCATATCGTAAAAATCATATTATCTAAATGTCTGAAATTTTCTCTTCGCATATAACAGGAGCAAAGCCCATCTTTCTCATGCTCGCTCAAGAATTCAAGTTGTGTCAAAGAAATTCAATGGACTAAAAAGTTGGAAAATTACTATGTTGTTCTTTCAAATCATGGGAAGTTATATTATGGAGCTAGGCAGGATCCTCTTAAACATGTAATGGACAATGTTGATGCTGGTAAGTTTATTTATCATGTCAACAACTTTTTCCACGTATATGTATATATTTTGGGGCTTCAGAATACCCCTTGATTAATATATGCATATGGATTGTCTACTTTATCAATGATCACCTCGTCGAGCCCTAGAATATGTTCTATTGGCATCCTTCGCTTTCAACAACACTTGGCAGGACATTTCTTTGGAACAGTCATTTTATGTTACCATTTTGGGACGGGAAGTACGCTACTTCTGGATTTGTTTGTGACAGGCGTTACAAACAAATCTTTTATAGTGCCTGTGTAAATGAGGAAGTTTGCATCACTTGTTCTTGCATGGTCTTACTGCATTTTTTGGCTTTATGGCATAGTTTATTCCAGCTAGTGGATAATTGTTGGGCAGCTCCTGCTTCTTGCACTCATATGCTCTTGATTAATTATAAAGGGACTTTGGTCTTTCCAAGAAGGAGGTGTTGTGTGTGGGTTTAGTATGCACTATCTTTAGGTTGATTGGAACATAATGCGATAACGTTTGAAGATAAAATCGATGATGTTGTTTTTATCTGTGATAGAATTTGCTACTTTTCCTCTTTTTTGGTCTTTCTATCATCACCTTTAAAGGAGATTCCTTTGCTTTTGCTTTCTAGGTATCGGAGAGTGGGGCACAATTTGTAATTTGGTTCTTTTTAGAAGTGTTAGTCCCACATCGCTTACTTAAGTCACCCAACCTTAGCATATATAATCTAGAGGTTACTCCCCTTAATGCCAATTGGTTTTAGGTTGGACCTCTCGATCCCCTATAACATTTTTTTCTATTTTTTTTGTTGTGTTTTTTTCTATTTGTTTTTTTCTCTTGGAAAAAAGTGCTACATGCAAACCTAATGTAGTATCTGTTCTGTACTGTCACTTGTATTAGCGTTTTTTAGAGGCTGACCTATAAAAATTTGTGCAGTTTATCACTTATATCTTATAAGTGTATGGTAATTTATCTTTGTTAATAATGAGGTGTTTGCAGTAATCTTCTTACATTTTTTTGGCTTTACTTTTCTAATTTATGATGTTATACAGTTGACTGGAGTGTGAAAGGAAATTTTGTTGCTATCGCAAGAAAGGATGTTCTTAGCATCCTTTCATCTAAATTCAAGAAAAAGTTTAGCATGTTATTATCATTCAAGTCGTGGATTGGTGATTCTGATTTGGATTCCACCGTAAAAGGTACTTGTCTCTTAGTACTTCCATATATGTGAATTATATTATGTTTGATATGACATAACCTTTATTGCCTCTCCTTGTTACACATAAATAGCTGCAGTTGGTAATGAAGATCTGCCTTTGTCCTTTGTTTAAATTACACAATTTCTTATTGATCTATTCCTGATTTCTGCTTCCGAATTCAACCATTATAGTTTTCCCCAACTGTAACTCAATGTGACATTCTCCGCCCTGCACCCTAAGGTTTGACCTTGAGGCATTGGATGATCTTCTGGATAGTAGCCGAACTTACCAAAGACCTCTACTGAAGCCAACTCAAATGTGAACCTAATTGAGGTTGATGATATGTAAATAGTGACAGAAGCTAACACATAAATTATCATTATGTAGTAAGATGGCAATGGAATCCCTATACATTCTCTGACCATAACAAGTGCTTAATAGAACCTGTCTATAAACATAGGAGGTTTTTTTATGCAACGAAATAACAAAAGTTTCTTGGGAAAAAATACATTTAATTTGGGAAACAAACCAAAAACGATGTACAAGCGTGGGTCCTCTATCCATAGGCCTCTTCACGTGAAAATGGGAAGCAACAGAAGGGTGAGTTTCAGGTTTAGTGAATATATAGCTGATGTGATATGGTCTGCAATGATGGTGGCATGATTTTACTACATTTTAGTTGTAGGGTAAATAGTAATTTTGTTATCTAGGGTTTGAAGAGCCTCTGTATAGCACTCATTCTCACCATTGGGAGGAGGTCAGGGTATGAAAACCTTGTGGGTGTGTTAAGGGTTTCAGTTATGTATCTCTTCCCTGTTCTCTATTCTTCTCCTTGTGGATTCAAGGTCCCTAGTGGACTCTAGGGTTTCTTTGCACTCTCTATCCCTCAATCTTCTGTCCAATGTATCCAAATATATTTAAGTGCAATACATGGACTGCAAGCTTCTTCTACTTTTTATGCAGTCTTTCAGGTTACTTCAATAGAACAAAAGCCATATCTTTTTTTTAACAGGAAAAAAGAAATTATTATTCGAGAAGAAAGAAAGGAGAAAGTACAAGAAGTACAAGTTTGACAAGAGATCCAAAAGGCAAAACCAAATTGAGAAACAAAAATATTATTCTAGCTTACATATGGCCTTCCAATCTTTAGAAATCAAAAATGGAGGAGTCTCATTGAAAGAGGGGGACATTGAAACCCAACATGAATCCAAATGATAAATTCTGTCCCATAATCCCTTGTGCCTTCAAATTTCTCCTCAAATACTCTAACATTTCTTTCTAACCATGCTACCCTCAAAACTGCAGAAACTGCAGATCTCCAGAGAGCCCAAGGTTTGGCATTAAAACTGAACTGGAGTAGGTACAGTTCTGAGTGATGGTAGAGTTACAAAAGAAGAGGTGAAAACTGGAGCTGGTAGCTCAAGCAAGGTACCCCTAGTTAGCACTCACTCTTAAAACACTCCAGCAACCTAGTACAAGTTTGAATAAAATGCGCTAATCATAACTAAAGCCTCATGCAATCATACTGAAGCCAGTTTTGATTGTAACAATTGAGGGTGATTGGCAACAAATAAATTTTGTTAAATAGAATAAGAAAAGGAGATAAAATGCATACACTGCCTCGTCATTTGTAACCCAAGTTGTACCCATTCTATCAAAAATCCATATCTCGGCTAAAGGTTCTCCACAAGCAAGGATTCATGAAAACAAGTTTTCTTCACTCACATGCACATGCTCATGATTTACTTCTTATTTCTATCAGTTAATGTAGGGTAACGAGTTCTTTTACAATTTTCTAGCAAGAATATAAGCATATTATTTGATATACTTGATCAAGCTTCACAAATTTTTCCTTTG
Source organism: Actinidia chinensis (assembly GCA_009663005.1). Classification (NCBI taxonomy): domain Eukaryota; kingdom Viridiplantae; phylum Streptophyta; class Magnoliopsida; order Ericales; family Actinidiaceae; genus Actinidia; species Actinidia chinensis. The sequence goes on along the minus strand of CM018913.1, from coordinate 475,258 downwards.
AATTTTTTGTTCTCAATTAAATTACCATATTGCATCTTCCTGACACTCCTACTTCTGTCTAATATTCAACTGACCCCCACGCAATGAGAGACCACACTATGTATACACTGCCCACTCGTGCACACGACTGGGTTTTTGCATTAATGGGACATATACCCCTTGCTAGTGTGTTTGTTACCCATAGAGCCTCTACACGCAATGTATCAAGTCTAATTAATCTTCCATTATCTCCCCAAATTTGTACAGTCCTTCTCAACCTAATTATCCCCAAAAATTATCTTACTGGGTGTGTGTTTACAAAAACATGTCTAAGCAATGGCTTAGGCGAAAAGCGAGAAGGAAAACCTCACGATTAAAGAGGGTAGACGCAGGGTGACCTCAGCGAGGTTAGGCAAGGCCAAATGACCTTGAATCTTCAGATGATGAGATCGATATAGTTAAGGGATGCAATGTTGGTCTTCCGATTCAGGCTTTGATTTGGGCTTTCAGCCAAGGGTTGGATAGATATAAGCTATAATATAATCTATACAATCATAAGCTATGATTTGGCATGCATACAAGATCGTGTGTTTTTTACAACTCAAAATATCGATGGTTGATGGAGTCTTGAGATTGAATCATAACTGTAAGAAAAAGGACGGAGCCACCAAACTTGATCGATAAAATTCTGACATTGTAAACTCACCAAACAATAACTTATGACTTAACCCTTAGCTAAAAGAGCTCCTCCTCCTCCTCCTTCTCTCTCTGAGACAATTGGTACTTATGTTGGACATTGAATTAGCCATTGCAACCCGCGAAAGAGATCAACGTTGGCCGCTGCCCTCTCTCTCAACTTGGTCCAATATTTGAGGTTGAGGTGTCTAATGTCAAAGCCTATCCATTTAGTTGTGTTTGGATTTTTTAGGTGAGGTTAAGAACTTTTTCTTGAGTTTCGATTTATTTGGATGTTTTATATTTTTGATTGATTTCTTGAACCCTAAGAAGCACAAATACGGACACGAACACGGACGCGACAATTCTCAAAAAATCAAGATACGGATATCGCGGGGACATGGCAAAAAAATATATTTTTATATATTTTGTATATATATTTGTATATACATCATCATCGGAGTCACATTTGTCTCCAGTTATATCCCACATCTTAGTCTCTCTTTAACAATATTGTGAGCTTCTCCTTAATAAAAGATGGAGGTAAGTATGAATAAAATTACATTCTCTCCCCATTTAGTGGTCATTTTGATTGTAGTGCCATGAAGTATGGGTACTTCAAAAAGCATGTCGTACCTGTACTGGGTACCGTTACTTGCATGATACTTGTGTGTGTACTGATTTTTTCTTAATTTTTGTCATACCTCAGAGGTACCCACTATACACCCCAATCGTACTCTAGCCGGAACAATTATTCCTTTTATATAGAGATGAAGTTAGCTTGTTGCGACTTTTTTCTCTAGCTTAGCATGCAAATGGTATTAGCCTTTGGCGTGTGTTCTTTAGGAAAATGGCATAAAACTCTGGTTTGAACCTAACTTTTTCATTAAACTGTGGTTTATAACTTGAATTCTTATTACTAAGCCACAAAAAAAAAAGGTTTTCTTCTCATTGCGTAAATATATACATTAGGAGAAAAATGCAGTTTACAATAAACCCGTAACTACAAACTAATTACATGAGTGAATATAAATCACCTACTAATATACATAATTACAGTACACCCATAACGTTAACCTCCCCTCAAGTTGGTGCGAAGATATCGCCTCAGCCCAACTTGACACAATGGGTGGAACTCTAGCTACGGAGCCCTTTTGTGAAAATATCGGCTAATTGATCTCGGATTTTCACAAAAGGTATACAGATCAATCCTTCGCTCAACTTCTCTTTGATGAAGTGTCTATCAATCTCTATATGCTTCGTTCTATCATGTTGAACTGGGTTGTGAGCGATATTTATAGCAACTTTATTGTCACAGTAAAGTTTTATAAGACCATCAATCGAAACACCCAAATCATGCAACAAGGTTTGGAGACGGAGATCGTAGATGAGGTGGTGGTGGGGGAGGAGACGTGCACGTGTGAACAATACCGTAGTCGATGATGAGTTTTGAAACTAATGCAGCACTATTTTAAGAAATAGTGGTAGTAATTTTGCCTTATTTTCAATTATAAATAGCAACACAAATAAATTTTTGTTTACATTTATACCAAAAAAACAAAACAAAAACAGAAAAAAATAAATAGTTACCAAACATCCCCTTATTGTCTATGACATAGCACTAGATCATTGTTGGTATGAATGCTGGATTTTTTGGACTCCCATCTTCTAGTCTATTCAACTACTTTATACCCATATGTTCCGAAATACTTTATTGCTTATCATAGAAATTTTTTTTCTGAAACTTAATTATTTCTCCCATCAGTGGATTCTATCAGGTGGGTACGCCCAGATTGTATAATTTTAGGATGCTTCCAACTAACTGCAGACGGCAAGGAGGAGAGTTACCTGGTTCAAGTCATCACAAGCAAGGATGGAAAAATCACTGATGTTACAGTTAGTACATGATCCCTGCATATTGAAAGTTCAATCTAAAAATTGCTTCCACGTACTTTTTGTATTCTTACAATTTTTGGCCATATATATATCTATATATTTTTTAATCTTTATTTTGGTTAATCATCCCGCAAGAACTTTCTCTACTTGGTGGAATGATGATCATAAATAAGAATGTCGTAGATTTATTTTTAGGGTATGACTGTCCTGGGCAATTAAAACACACTAGTTTCTATTTGTGACTTTTGAGTGCAACCAGCTAGAATAGTTCGTTGAGTCTTGGGATTTTTGTAAAACTTCCAACTGTCCAGAATGTCTGCAGCAGGATGGCTCTTTTGAGATGTTTAAGAAGATAATATGTTAAAATATGATTTGAGATTCATTTATCTGAAATATAAGTTGGTGGTAATGGAGCTATTGAATGTTAAGTGGCATCCAAACAGTCCATAGCATAATCCTTGTATGTTTGGTTTGAAAGTGGGAATAGCGGTTAAATTAGGCAAGAAATAAAGACAATTGTGGGACTATCTGGGGCTTTGAACAGTACCGTGAATAGTAATTTTGTGGTTTTATATGTTTGTTTGAGCACTAGGGTAGAGTGTTTGATCTAGTCAAAACCCAATTTCTAAACTTGGGAGAAAAGACTTCTACAAGGTGCAACTGTGAATAGTAATTTTATGGTTTTATATGTTTGTTTTGGTGCTAGGGTAGAGTGTATGATCTAGTCAAAACCTCTTTTCTTACAAGGTGCTGGCTTCGTCAAACCTAATTTTAGATAGCAAAATTTCATATTATCTAAAGACACTTGCAGAACTGATATAATTTATATTTATTAGTATAGGTAGGTTTGTAGTACGGCCACATGCCACGACTGCAAACCCACCTTTAGCAAAATAGGGACATGATTAGTCAAGAGCAGTGTGGGCTACTGAAGGCCTTCATGTACTTAGTGAATGGGTACTAGAGGAAGCATATGGTAACAAAACCTGCACATTCCACTGAGCAATAAAATCCCATCAGAGCTGATGCTTAACTTGAATGAGATGAACTTTGCTATGTTATGCTACGTTTGTAACCTGATATATGTACTATAAAGGACATAATGTACAACTCCAAAGTACAATAATGAAATCTTATTATTCTTTACATATATGATTAATGGTCTCAAGACATCTAAGCTGCAGTGCTTGCAAGTCTTCGACATAAATTGTACTTATAGTGGCCTCTTGGTTTCTTCTCAAGCAGCTTAACCTGAAAATATGGGAGGAACACTGGTTTGAGCTAAAAGCCCGGTGATTAATGGCATGCCAAGAACATGAGAAAGTGTTGCACCACGTGTCTTAAACGTGTCAGCCCTGGTCAACGCCCGCCATAGCGGCTTCATACATATCAGTGGACAACACGTCGCTTTGGGGGGTGCACGTGGAAGGACGTGTACTAAGCACCCAAAGGACCCAAGAATGCACCAAGTCCACGAGGGGCTTATCGTTGCATACTGCGTGAGGCACTACGAGGAAGGAAGCAAGCACAGTAGCGTGGAACTCACCGCCTCGCTCAAGGGACGTAATTCCAAAGGCAAGGCTTAGGAATATCGAACTATACTTGAGGGAGGCTAGAGAGGAAGGTGACATGTCATGCTGGGCCTTCATTGAGAAAGAGATCCGCGTCACTTTGGCTCTTGTCTAACATATAGAATCTCGAATACCACGACAAATTAGAGGATTACACTTCTAACATCATCCCAACAAATTGCCAGAATATCTGAATAGTCCAGAATGAGGTGCAGACCATGGTCCAATTATAAATTGGAGGATGATGCTCCCCTTACATTGCATTCCCTCTGTCCGTATTGCCTTTCTTAGTGGCCTGGTACTTGCGGAGAGTGGGTGGTTTTTCCAAGTTGCCACAATCTAAATCTTTAAATTTTGGGAAGACATTGATACATCCCCAAATGAAACCCCAAAATCAGCTAATCCAGATTCACAGTAATTGTAATATCACTTTGCTCACTCACTTTTGAATCCTTTTAATTAGAAATCTACTGAAACAACCTTAGTCAGAATGCAAAGCAGCTATTCCTATTGATTGTAAGATACCTTCATTAAGAGGTGTGGTGAAGAAAGATCTCACTAGAAGCAAACTTGAAAGAAACTTAAGATCACAAACACTAATGACTTCTGATTAGTTATTCGGTTGGGCCATGGGCTCTCTTTACTGGACTGCTAACTTCACTTCCTTGGTACGTCTCTGGACTTTCCTCTGTGACATATATACTATTCACTGGTGACCCATTGACCTTGTCTGTATCGTCCTACAATTAGAGGACTGTCGACGCTGCTTGACCTTAGTTATTGAATGGGTTTATTCTTAAACATATATACGACCATGCTAAAATGATGTAGAAATAGAAAATTAGGCCCTAAGAATATTGGTTACCGTACTCCTGACCTGCTACAATGATTCTACCAGTAAGGCTATAGCAAACTCTTAGTTATATTCTTCTCATTACTGAAAATTACTTGCACACCATGTTTGGTTTTAGGATTTACGATTTAGGATCACAGAGTATTGAAATTCTACCAAATATGTTGAGATGTGCTTCTGAGATTCCCAACTCTGAAGAGGTTTGTGAAATATTGATGAACTGTAGGTATAATATTTACTATTACCATTTGCCACTATGTTGTTGATTTTGTGTACTCTTTCTCGTAGGCTGGTTCCAAGCCAATTGTGCTATCATTCAGTGATGTGTTTGAAGGTTTCATAGATGATATTGTCCCCTTTGGAAGTGGACCCTATATGTCCTTGAGCTATTTGGATAGATGGTATGCAAACCTTTTCTTTCATAATTGACAATTCTTTATGTTTATTGTACTCTTAATGCTTGATTATTTTTGAGCATTCACATTTTATAAATTGTCTATTGTTGGTTCTCGATACCAGTTGTTGGTTTATTTAGTTGATGGTTAAAGTTGGGGAGTAGGGAGTTACATTATAGGTGTTTGTAGATTCTCGTTAACATGGTTCAAGCATGTTTTGTGCAAGTTCTTCATCCTTTTTTCCTTGTTAGTTGAAGTAGTGGAGACCAGTTAGTTTATGCCTTTTTTCCCTTGTTAATTTACCAAGTTCTAAGTAACTTTATACCAATTTCCCCTAATTTTGCTGTATTGAAATAGAACATGCTATATCAATCACCTCAAAACAATCAGAATCAACTAGTAGACAAGGCAGTTTATCTTGGAAAAGTAAGAATATATGTAGATAGATCAAGTTAGAAGCCTTGGCAAAGCAGAACACATTGGAAACAATGTGCATTCTCAAGGCTCAAAAACCATGTAGATACTTTAGTCATGTTGAGGAGAGAGTCTGAGTTGTTTATGGACTTGGTCATTTCTGTGATGCTTTCCTAGTTAATCAGTACCTGGTTTGCTTGCATGGTTTCATATACTCAAGCATACTTTTGTTGCGATGTGCTTTCACTTCTGCTCAACTTTGCACTCTTTTTGCTGGCAAGCAGTGGCGGAGCCACATAGGGGCAAGTGGGGTCAATTGACCCCACAAAAATTAGTAATTTACCTAAAAATTTATAAATTCTACAATTTTGATCCCCCTGAATATAAATTATGGCTCTTTTGACCTCACTGAACATTTATTCTGGCGCCACTGCTGGCACGCACAAGGTGACAGCATGCTTGCTTACATGGAGAGGTGCATGTAGCCAACTTAGTTGTTACTTTATCCACATACATAACAATAATATCTTCCATGCAAATAGAAAATAACATCATCTAAATATGTCAGCTAAAATCATATTTATCCCGATCTTTCAGTCTTCCCCTTTTTGTTAGGCGATGCCAAAGGGGTACAATATGAAAAATTGTTTTCTCAACATTGAAATTTTATTGGTTGCATGTGGTCTCCTTCAATTTTGGTTTTGCAGTTTTTCTCTATCTATTTTTTTATGGTGGTGGAAAATGGGAATGGGATGAGCAAGAATCAAACTATGGGTTCAAAGTTACATCTTAATAACAGACTATCTATCTCATGTCCATGGAGCATCTGTTTGGCTTGATATTGGGACCTGAGTTTCCATGCCCATTCTCTTCACTTTGGATGCAGTTGTCATCGTGTTGCGATCACCTTGTTGTCTATGGTCTGAACTTGCTTCTTTTATTATAACTTCAATTAAGACAATGGACCCAACGGGCATTTGTTGTCAGAACAAGCTGTCAACATATTCTTTACTGCTGTCCATCGTGATCGTGTGAAGCATATTCTGATTAATTGACACAAAAATAGGAACCAGCGATCGGTTAGCAGATGAATAAGGATTGGCAACATGAGATAATTTACAAGTTTATCATGACTAATAGCTTTGCATCCGTACAGAAAATAGCGATATTAGATAAATAAACGGAAAAGAAAAAGAAAAGAAAAAATTTTCAATGCCAAGTCTAGAGAAAGAACTGAAACATAAAATGTCATTATTTGACGCCACTGTTTCTTTCTTGAAAACAAAATCTTTTGAGTAATTCTCCTTGTCTATAAGGGACTGGAAATATTTACCACCTGTAATAACTTCCTTATATGAAATAGTGTCTGATTGAATATTAGTTATTCACTCTCTCTTAGTCTTCCCAAAAAACCCTAGTGATAGAACTAGACGTGGAAGCTCAAGATTCTTTGCTGGCTGGATAAATTCAGTTGAATAATGAAATACTTTTATTGATTTTAGTTCTTTGCTGGCAGATGTAAAAAATCTTCCCGTCCGTCTTTTGTTATCCCTCTGAGCACTGCTCACTGTTTTGAGCTTGTTTGCTCTAGGTATTCTTTTTTCTATTTTGTGTCTTATTTATTTGAATATCGGCCCTGCTAATGCACACTTTTCACAAATATCAATACATTTTTGTCCATTAACCACTTCCCATTGGGTGGTGGTGAGCATTATCCTTTAAATTTTACTTTATATTATGACGTGGATGGTTTTTTTTCTTGTGGCCTGACTACGCTAATGTATAGAATCTTTGTCATTCACTTTCCTTTTATGCTTTTATGCAAGTATGAGCTTAGAGTTGTTAGAGCAAGTACTTGCATTACTTCATACCACTCCTGTTGTTTGTAAAAAAATACTTACCTATCAATCCTGTTCAGACGAACTATCCCTAATTCAGTATGTTTTTGCACGACAGTGAGCTAGCAATTACTGCTAACCGGAAGAATACAGATCAGCACATCGTCTTGTTTGGTTGGTCTCAAGACGATAAGAAGGAAGCTGCAGTTATTGATATTCTGAGAGACACCTTGTGTCCGAAGATTGCCCTTCAAGGTGTTCAAACTTGTAGACTAAGCCAACTTCAAATGAATTGAATAGTTGTTTCCTTCTCAGCTTTCCTAAATTATATTGGCCATAAAGTATGCTGAGTAGGTTGATTGTCATATTGATGCTCTAACGAATATAGTTAGATCAAATTTAGATGATGGAGAGCACTTGCATGGTAATTTAAAGTTTTCTCCCTTTTCACTTATCATTAAGTGTTCCTTTAGTTATAAAAGGCCAATATTTACCAAAAGCTAGTTTGAGTGGTATTCTCCTTCTAGTTATAAACAAGAAACATGTTTGTTGCAGCTTATTAGTTGCAACTTGTGCTTTTTTCCTTTGTGCCACAACGTTTGCCACAGTTTCTGCTTCTGCATATGAGCTAAAAATAACTTTAAAAAGTTAGAAAAAAACTGATTTTTGGAAGCTACATTTTGAAGCTCTTCAACTTTTTCTTTTTAAACAACAATTTTAACATAAGTTCAGCTACAACAAACACCCTCAAGGAGATGTATGGCTGACATTGGCTCCGTTTGGAACCAGTTTTTTTTTCTTCTTTTCGGCTGGCTTTTTTTCAGCAAATAAGCACAAAAACTAGTCAGAATTGCCTTTTTTGTTTTTGCTTTTTTGCTTCTTTTTAGCTAAAGTAAAGTCAGAAAAGCAAAAAAGCCAAAAAATCTTCATTTTTTTGGTAGCAAGCATAAAAAAAACTTGGCTTTTAAGCATTACCAAACGGAGCCAATTCCGTATATTTTGCTGACTATTTTTGATAATAAAATGATGTATGAGGCTTTGGTATCCTGGTTTTGTCACCACTTAGCTGCTAGGTTAGCAAAACCTCATACATCAATTATTTAATTGGTGGTAGAAATATAATTGAAGCTATTGAAATTGGGTGGAAGGTTAATGACCAAAGAGAAGGTGAATAGGTACAACAAAGTTAATGACCAATTGCAAAAGTCCTTTTCTTGGCTGAAGTAAATTTCTTATGGCTCGCTAACCTTATCTAATTGCTATATTTTTTATCTTAGAAGCACATAAGCGTATGGACATGGCCGTGAACATGCATGTTAGGAAGGAGGACACGTGTGTCGGTAATGTGTCCCAAAAGTGTCCGATAAAAAAAATTTTAAAAATAGACACGCCACGTGGCGTGTCTGACATTGATACAGTGACTAATTTGAAGTGTCCATGCTTCATAGGCAACAAGAGAAGCAAAGAATGTGGTCTTTTTGCTTTGCATGATTGATATGGGGTAAAGGTATCAACTATTGTTTGAAGAAGAGGCTGTGCTTATAACAAGTGAATCAAATTTGTTTTGAGCCTTTATAATAGTTGTGTTCTGCAAAGTTCCAAATTTTTAGATAGTTTACATCATCGAAATCAGGTGTGGGGTTTACGTATGTTTTTTTTTTTTTCCCGTTTTCCATTTTTGCATGTCGTTTTCCTGTTTGCTTATGTGCTTGTTGAAGAAAAGCTTTTTATTTTTGTGATTGCCCTTTGTCCGTGAAATTTGACTCTCTTTTAGCATAAACACACTCATTTGTCAAGTCGGAATGCTTTTCTCTTTTGCTTAATGCTGTATTGTGCTTTCTTTTCTCTTCTTTCTTACGTGGAACCTTCATGGGAATATTTCCTTTTTATCTCCAAAAAAAAAAAACCCCAGCCCAAACAATAAAAAAAAGGAAAGCCATATTGAGTTAAGTTTACAACAGCCACCTTCTTTTACAGGAAATGGTGATGATAACATGGTCCTGGGGCTCTGTTTGGTCAATATTTCCCACAATGAGAAAGTTGAAGTCAAGCTTGGTGCCGAATATAAGGAACTTTCACCTTTTTGCATTCTTCTCTGTCTGTCTTTGGATGGAAAGCTTTTTATGTTCCAAGTTGCCAGGTACTTAATCAAATTATTTATATTCTCCTTCCTCCTCTAATGAGTTTCTTCTTTCATTATCTGAGCTGGACGTTAAGTTTTTTTTCCCCCCAGATAATTGCTAAGTATCCTCTCCACTATAAAAGCTGCGTATTTACTTGTCCAAAAAAAGGTAAAAGTGGTGTATTAGATAGTGAATGAATTTCTTCTGTAGTGTCACAGGACCTTCAGTTCCATCTGGCGTCGTCTCTCTGCTTTCTGATGAGGAAGATGATACTCTGACATTGGAATCTTCAGGAGATGGAATGCCTAAGACTTCTTCTGGGTTGGCAGTAAAAAGTCGTTCAAGAAGTAGGTCGGGGTTTTCAATTCCAGGACGTAAATAAGAATGAGCTTCACATGAAAGGAGGTTACGGAATTCCTGTTAAAAATGTGCCAATGCTTCCTGCAGTGAAAAACTTTCCAACGACCGTCCCCTTTGCAGATGAAGTGTCTCTTAAGGAAACTATTACAGGAAAAGGAGTGACTCCTGTCGATGTTGAAATATTTAAAACCAATGGGCAGCAGAAGTTTCCTGTAACCAAGTTGAATCAAGATACAGATGGTCAACGCTCACTGCTTTCTGACCACCAAGGTACAAATGTAGGACATTCCTATCTTAAGACTTCTTACCTAGAGGGACCTGCCCCTGTGTTTAGTGGTTTCACCGAGACAGAAACTCAAAAACTTCATGAAGGTGGATCAAGTCCTGTTTCTTCTGCTGGTAAACTTTTAGCAGATGTGTCCAGCCAGTCCATTCCGTCAACTCCACCTAGAGCTGTTGATTTAGGTAAGGAATTACCTGGAAAACATGGATCGACTAGCTCAAAATTTGCTTTATCAGAATCCTCAACAAATGCAAAACTCAATTTTCCAATGGCTTCGGAGGGAGGATCTTCACTTTTGCCTTTTAGTCGCATTCCAAGTAATCAATCTGATAAAAACTTGAATATTGCACATTTGCCTGGAGGGTCGTTTGGAAACTTTTCCTATGCAAAAGAAGGTTCTGGCCCATCAACTGCAATCTATTCTTCTGGCAAAACAGCCTATAGTGGAGTACAGAACACTTCAACTGGGGCAGGGATTGTGAATCCATTGCCTACCATTCATAGCCCACAGCTGTCATCTCAACAGAATTTTACATTTGGGAAGTCTTCCAAAGATAAGTTTCATCCTAACAAAGAGAATTACACAGCTACCTCTCCAACAAGGTTGCTGAATTCTGAGCCACACCTGTCAAAACAGTTTGGCAACGTAATACAATTATTTCTCTTTTGTGTTTTATTGCTGCATCTAACTGTTGCATCATTGTTTTTTGTTTCCTTTTTCCTGTTTGCAGCTCTATTCCATTTCATCTTCATAATAGTTTCTAGAACATCGTTCTTTTATGGCTTGATGCCTCTGTTTTGTTAGATGAGAGTTAAAAACTACCAAGATTTTACTCTTGAAAATTTGAGGGGAGCATAGCTTCGAAACTGAGCAGCCCCTTTTTACAAATAACTCCAAAGGTTAGGTCTCTAACCAGTCTGCCAATCCCAGCACCTC
>CM018913.1:451434-458934 GCA_009663005.1 Actinidia chinensis | reverse complement strand
CGAGTGAGATGAAAGTATGCTTGGGACACACAGCCCTCTTTTTTTATTTGTTCACCGCGATGCTGTATGCTTTTGATCAATAGGGTTGATAAGTTTTGAGTTCAGTAGCAGTAGGCATGACATTTATAGTTGCCGATATTCCGCTGTATTTGTAGAACCACATCTCATGTAGTGTTGATGAGTTTTGAATTCGACTTCTGCAATTGTATAAGTTGGTCAATATCGCTTTTTAGTTCATCATTTTATCATGTGATTGTTTTCAGTTTTAGCAAGGAAAGTCTATATGGAAGGTCTTGTTAAGCAAGCTACTGATGGGAAATATTGGGATCTTTGGAATCGCCAGAAGTTGAATTCTGAACTAGAGCTGAAGCAGCAGCACATATTAAAATTAAATCAGGTTGGTCGTCAGTTACATTTTGCTGTTAATTTATTTGGCTGAATTGATGTTCAATGGATCACTCTCCCTTCCTCTCTTCCAGGAACTGACCAATCAACTGATTGAATTGGAAAGGCATTTGAATACTCTTGAGCTTAATAAATTTGGTGAAAATGGAGTTCAATTGAGTCAGAGAGCTTTCCCTGGTAGATATGGGTCTTCAAGGTATGGATAAATATTATTAGCGACTATACATTTCTAACACATATCGGTCATTTTAGTTGGCATGAAGATGATGTCATTCCTTTCCACTCTTACTATAAATAGTTAGGCTTTCTTCATAAAATGAGTACTGTTGTAGAGTGCATGTGGGAACTAATTATCGACCGGTTGCACAATTAGTTCTCGATATCAGTTTGTAAATGGTGGCTAGTCAAATTATGACTTCAAGTCTTCATCTAATCGAGAGTATTCACTTGCAGACATGTTCAGTCCTTGCATAGTATACGTAATACAATGAGTTCGCAATTAGCCGCCGCAGAGCAACTTTCTGAAAATCTCTCAAAACAGATGGCTGTGTTGAGTATAGAGTCACCTTCTGTGAAAAAACAGAATATGAGAAGAGAGTTATTTGAAGCAATTGGGATCCCTTATAACAGTGCCTCTTTCAGCTCTCCTGATGAGAAAATAACTGGTGATACCCGGTACCTCTTAACATCTTCACGGTTTAATGCTGTTAAAGGGGAGAACCAGTCAAGTGCTGTGAGGGGTTATGAATCAGAGATTTCAAGAAGGAGGCGCGATTCATTGAACCGGGTAATGTTTCTTGGATATTGATTTTTGATTTTTCAAGTGGAAACCAGTCGTGCTTTAGGCATATTTTTAGTATTTAGATGACCGTGGCGTTCCTTTGTACTAAAAAAATGTTGGGAAGTGTTTCCAGTAATTTGTGTGTGCCTTTGCTTACTCTGATTGTGTCTGGTTTACTTGTAACAAACATCTAGTGTGTATACATCCAGGTTGGCCAATGTGCAACTTGGTGTCATCACGGGGCAGGAAATTTTGTATTTGGTTAGATTTTCAGCCTCGTAACGACCACTACGCCGAACATTGTTTCCTAAGAAAGACATACAAATCGAAAAAACTTAATTTGAATACCAATATCAATTTTTAAAAAATTGAAAGAAGGAACCAATAGAAGTATGCAAGCATAATAGCAATCCCAGTACACAATCTACATATATCTTCATTCCAATGAAGGAGGATATAGATGTGGAAGGATTACAGTTATTTTGGGTTTATTGGGAACTCTTATTGTAAGTTATCTACGGGCTTCCTTTCTAGTCTTCTGTAATGGCCACTTCGTTTAAGAGAGTGAGTAGTAAGATTTGTAAGGAGGTTGGCTTGGTAGGAGAGGCAATATCTTTCATAAGGTAGCAAACTTACCCTCATCAAAAGCAATACTGTTAGTTTGGCTACCCTTTATTATTTGCGTATAGATAGGAAAAAGTTGTGAGAACTTTTTATAAGGTGGGTTAAGAAGCATATTTATCACTTAGTTGATTGGTACGTAGTGCATAGCCCCAGGGATTTTTCTATCTTCCTCTCCCTTTACTTATTTGCTTCCTCACCAACAGAGAAGTAAAGAGTGCCCACTGTCACCTCCTCCACGATCATCACGGACTGGTAATGTCTCTTTTGGATTCTCTCATACACACACTTACCCCCAAATCAACACACAGTAATCCACCAAGCATAACCTCCATAAGTGATGTGTGTGCGCGCTCGCATGTTTATACCTAACAGTGCAAACCCTTTCTTTTTGGTTGCTGCCACCAGGAGCACCTCATCTTCAACTATCTTATGTACGCCCCAAAGGCTGCCACTCAGCACCACTTACTCCTCCAATGGTTGTCGTGCACAAGTGATAGCCGCACAATGACAGGTGGTGGCAGCGAGAGAGAGGAATGACATAGGGAAATCACCTGGGGATGTTTACTTGTTTACCCTTTTGGTGGTCTATGGCTGTTTTATGGTTTGCTTCAAGCGACGTTGACTTTGTTGGAAGTATTGTGTTGCACTTGGAAGATGGGATTTATGGTTCATTGGATATTTGAAGCATGGTATTCAGTGATGACCACCATTATGGGTGGCAAAGAAAGATGGAAGGACATGAGAAGGACAAGGGAAGATGGATGTCATCGGCAGGAGTGGTGGTGGCTGATGAGGGTGGTCGGGAAGTGGTGTAACAGTGGTAGGTAGAGGTGATCGGACATTGGTGGATGAAAGGGGGAAGAGAGAGTGGCATGCATGAGGTTACGTGCACGGGAGGTAGTGGGTGGGCAGAGTGGGAGTAAGTGAGGGAGAGGAAGACGGATCAAGTAAAGAGAGAGGGAGGAAGAGAGACATAATGGGAGTGGGAGGTTGGGTGGGACCGTGGGAGGGGTAAAAGAGGGTAGTGGCAAATAGTGACGGAGCCATGCAGTGGGATGTGACATCTGTCCAAGATGGTGGGACAGGTGAAAGAGAGGGTAGTGGCGTAGGCGTTTGGTGGCTGATAGTGACGAATGTGTGCGGTGGGATGTGATTCTGACATAGGCATGTGGTGGGGGTAAATGGTGGTGATGGAGAGAGAGGAGGAGGTAGATGGAGATAGAGATTCAGAAAAAGGGAGGTCAAAGAGGGATATGCGGGAGAGGGAGGCCGAGAGGGGGAAGGTAGAGGTGATGTGCGGTGGCGGTAGGAGCAGGTGGCTATAGCGTGTCCATAGGTTGCAGACATGAAAAATGGGCCTTAGTCTGGTTTGCTTAGCCTTTGCAAAGTTTTTTGTGGGGGAAAAAAAAGATCACAAATAAAAAACAAGACAAAACAGAAGTAGTCTACTTTCTTATGGCTAATTAGTCTACTTGTCAGTGGATTAAAGGAAGGGGGAAATCTGTAATGTGGTTATAAAGCTTATAAACCCTTCGGATGGAGATGTAATTTCCAGATCAGCAAGCTTACTGATGTATTAGTCACAAAATTTGGGGAGGTGAGGGTATTTTATCCTAAAAATTCCTTAATAACAAGCACTCCACTTCTTCTTTGGGTTCTCCCAGTTTCGGAGGGAAGGGAAATGCTCAAATTATTGATTGTCTTTACCCTTACGGGCCTTTCCATACCCTTCTCCTTTCCTTCTTAAAAACAATCCGGACAAGTATAGTTTGACATTTCTCCTCAATATCCTTCACTTCTCAAAACCCTCAAATCAAACGTAGTGCATTATAATTTATAAGTTTCTTTGTAGAAGGCATTAAATTTAAAGGGGGGAGGGGGGACTTTATATCTTTTCTTTTATTCAAGTAATGGATCTTCGAGAGTCCTTGCTATAATAGCAAATTCCCTCGTGTGCCCAACACCCTCAACAACATTGGTGGCTCGTAGCTTACATCATCTTAGTTGAATAGGTTCGGTTCAGTTTTTCGAATTCGATTGGATGTGGAAGGTCAACTGTGCCGTGCCCAAGGAGCATTTTTTCCTTTTGTCTTCCCCATATACATCACTCTCCTATCTTAGTGGGGAAACTTGCCTACCTCCTGAATAGCAAAGGTCTCCAAAGTTAATTGGAGCCCAAAGGGAATTGGTATGTAAAGTAGCAAAGGTCTTCCAGATACCCACATAAAGCTTTTGTACCAAATAATATGAGAAGTCTACTTAATCAATCAATCTTGCGATGCTGGGTTTATCCAATCTTAGAGGTTCTTCCGTGCATAATATGGAGTTGGAGATCCTCGGTGTTATCATAGTCATATTTTATTACTTATACCCATGATAGAGGACTTGACTCTTGCCAGTGCAAATGGAAAGGTACTCTACTTCCCCGTCCTCCTACTGCAGGATTTGAGATCAGTCCTTGAAACCTTGCTATGTCACCTAAGCATGACCACCGTGAAATCAGTTGAAGTGCACCAGTTATGCCCTTGGAGGACACCTATATTACATGGACTCTCTTACAAGTAAAATGTACCTGTGTCGCTTGGATAAGGGTATGGGATGTGTCTGACATCTTTAGTTGGACACTCGCCTAGAAAGCATAACTACTTATTTAGTAGTTTAAGTTCACAAAATAAATATTCGAAAACTATAAAATTATGCATGAAATGCATTATGACACTTAGCAAACATGATTTACCCTGTAAAATAAAAGAAATATACCAAGAAATATGAATATTTTGGCGTGTTCACGGATCCTTGAAATGGGAATTAGCTCATTCTGACACTTGGACATGTACCCACACCCGACACCCATATTCGAGTCCATGTAACATAGAAGGACACACATGTTTAGGAGTAAGCCAAAGCTCACTCCACGTATTGCAGCCCAGTCCCATGGAGTCAAACTTAGGACTCCTGCAGTAGGAGTCATCATTCACAATGGGATCCCATGAGTTTTGTGACTTGGAGTTGAGAAGGATCAGTCCTGCTGAGAGAGAGACCGGGTTAGATCCCTTGTATGGAACCTCGGTAAACAGGATGTACTCCTAACTACTTGATGATTTATCGACATATCCTAACTGCCTTATCCGCGACTCCCGTGCTCTAAAAACTTAACTGAAATAATCCATGACATGCGGTCCCCAGGGGTAGAGAAGTACCTTGTGACTGGCCTCCTATAAATAGTTGGCCAAAGCTACTCTCTCATAGCTATTACCGCTCTCTGCCTCGCCCTGTCCCTCGCCTTCCCTGACGTCCTTCTCCTAGAGCTTCTGCATTTGAGCTTTAGGAGCTGCACTCTCTCTCACACACACACACATAGACACGCACACACAACTAGGCTGCTTTTGTCTCTTCCTTGAACCATCTCCGGATCCCTAGTGTCAAACGTGTTGATTGCTCCGACTGACCCTTCCCTTGGCATTGGCAAAGACTACCTACACCTACAATTGAGGTTCTTTACAGGACACCAATGAACTTGGTGGTTTTGTGCAAGCTTACGGTTGTATGACCGCTCAATTATTTTGAAGCATTTTTGCGAGGTTCACATTGAACAAGGTTTCTATCTGGAGCAATTACACACCACCATTTGTGTGCATTTCGCATCGTAGTCAAGAAGCCTTTTGCACCAAGCAAAGGAGCATAAAACTCGGCTTGGATCAAGGATGGGCTCTCGGTCACAAGGAATCTACTTGTTTTTTCTTCTGAAACCTTGAAGAGATAAAAATTGCTTTTTCCATTTTGAAATGAAAAATTTACCTAATTGAGTTGAAGTTGCAATTTGTGTGTTTCTATTCTTATGGGATTTAATTTATAGAAGTCAAGTCAGAGGTGGATTATGTACCAATTCCTCTGCTTCCAGTACACTGGATTATCTAAGATTGCCCTTTTTAGGGAAAAGTTCCTGAAAGATGTATTTTGTGAATATTTGCTTGTTGCTGTTGTCTTTGGATGTCCTTTCCCAAGGCTATGAAATGTGTACATGTTGCTTCTTACAAACCTCAATGCAGAGCTGGACTAGTTTTGAACCTCCAAAAACAACTGTCAAAAGAATGCTTTTGCATGAAGACTTCCCGAAGGCAAGCACAGACAGAACAACCTTGATGGATAAGAAATCTGTAAAGTCCAAATTGCTGGAAGCATCAGTAGTTGCTGGCCCAGAGCGTCGTACCACCACTTCCACCCTCTTATATCCACCTGAGGAGAAAGGTAAACCAGAACTTGGAAAATGCATTAATTAACTTTAAAGGGCAAGTAGCTAAGGGACTGTTGATTATTTGTTCATTTATTTTCTTTAGGAACTCAGGACAGACCAACAAAACAGGCTTCTGAGAGCCCCTCAACTTCTTTCCAATGGTTTGAGGACTCTTCAAGATCATTGCAATCTATGGGGTTAAAGTCTTCTGCAACACAGGTATCTTCAGTAAACAGCTTTCCTGTGTTCTCATCACAATCTGCATCTATGTCAGCCATTCTCAGTCAAAGTAATGCAAGGGGAAGTTTCTGTCCAACCGCCAACCAATCAAGCAGTGGGGTAGCTGTTATTGAGATGTCTGATTCCCTCTCAATTAACGAGTCCAAGTCTATTCAGAAGTCTAAGATTGAACTACATGAAACACCATCAATCTCCAAGAGGTTAACTGGGCAGACACTTTCTCTCCCAAAGGCTTCCAGTGCAATGTCAAATTCAAATGACGACCAGACTAATCTTGTGAAATCTACTATCGGAAATGGGAAACATTGGCCTAGCAGCATTGAGCGCTCATATTTTGAATCTGGGAAGGGTCATGAATCTCCATTTTACCCTGCTTCAGTTGCCAACCCAACTCCCAACTTGAATGCAGAAGTTAGCCAGCCTGGCACTGCAGCAAGCAAAAGCCAGTCTGGTGGAATAGCATCACCTTTTACATCCTTGCTCCCAACTTCGATTCCGTCATCACCTCCACTGATCCATCCTTCATTACCTCTCCCATCTTTATCAAATCCAACTGCACCAACCACAATCTCAATGGGCAGTTCGTCAATGAGTTCCAGAGCCACTACAATTGGTAGTCAGACAAACTTGCTTTCGTCATTATCTGTCTCTTCCTCTCCAATTCTTTCTTCTAGCTCCTCCTTTCAGGTTCCTGAAAAACCAGTGCCCTCAACTATGCCCATTTTCCCCATGAATTTTAAAAAGGAGTCTCCCAAGATAGAGCTACAGCCTCCTATACTGGAGCGTAGTTCTAAATCGGATGAGAGTTCTACGATTCAAAGTCCATCTCCAAAGCCTGAGTCTGCATTTACTTTGAAGCTTGAGTCTTCATTGCAATCCGTGCCTTCAAGTGAACCTTCAGTGATTTTCAGTGGCATGTCAACTCCTACAACGAATTTAGCATTGGACTCTAAACAAGTACAGCCATTAGCAACAGATGTTCTGTCTGCAGCAGTTCTATCAACTTCTGGGAGTGCCAATGGTGGAAAAAGTGAAAGTTCAGATGTTGCAGTCAGCCAGGAGGATGAGATGGAGGAGGAAGCTTCTGAGACAAGTCAAACAACTGAACTCACTTTAGGAGGCCTTGGTAGCTTTGGGATTGGATCTTCCCCAAATCCAACTGCTGCCAAGCCAAATCCATTTGGTGCGACATTCTCTAATGCAGCACCAACTCCAG
>CM018913.1:443934-446434 GCA_009663005.1 Actinidia chinensis | reverse complement strand
ATCCTTCTTTATAAGCCGTCATTCCTAAATCCTACGCAAGGGATATGAAGAAATTTGCTCAGAAAACTGACCCTTTTTATAACCCATTCTGACACCTCAAGACTTGTCGCTCAGTTTTGGCTGATGCTTCTTCACTCATGAACACCAACTCCTATCTTACAGTGTTACCCTCAACTAAACTATTTCTCTTCTTGAAGCCCATCCCGACCCCTGGATTCTTCCCCCATATAACATGCACTCTTCTAAATGTTTGAAACATTCTGTCAGACACTCGATAGTTGGGTAAGGGTATGAGAGATGCGTCCAACATGTGAAAGTTGGATGTTCACCAAGCAATTAGTAATTCGAGTTTACTATATAACTAGGTAATAAAACTCCCATATTATGCATGAATGCTCTATGGCACCTCGTAAACACCATTGTACCTTAAATGACAAAAAAGAATAATATTTAGACCTTCAAATATTTTGCCATTTCTCTATGTCCTTGGACATAGGATTAGATGACCTGGATACACAGAACCTGCATCTGATACCCATATCCATGTCCATATATAACATAGGACAGACCAAAACTGATACCACTCTTCTAGGACTAAAACTGCCAAACGATGACGGACTTATGGGGATCAGATAGTCGAAATATCCCTTTATTTTATTTTATTTCTGATTAGCTACTGCAGTGGGGTCCTATCCCACCAACACTGCCAAATGACACAAAGGAAACCACTGATTTTCTTATAAAAAATATCTTCCTCCCCTGTACTTTTTCTCAACTTCTGCCCCTCATCATCTGATGAACCAGCTCCTTTCCAAACATCCAGCTGGAGTTTGTCTGGACTACAGAAACCTTCCCAGTTAAAGATCCTAACATGGTTTTACTACCAGGGAAAACTGCGAATGAAAAGAGTCATATACATACCTGAAGCCTGGGCTTCAACCTTGTACACAGATTTCGCAAGATGTTGGATCTGACTTCCAGCATTCCTATTGATATCATGCAAAATTATCAGAGACCGATAATCCGTACAAATTATCAGAAACCAAAAATTAGAGAAGCGTTAGATATTAGCTTATAAGATAGTAGCGATAGTAGCTTATTTGTCGTTATTATTGAGGGACTAATGTATAATTGCTTATTTCTGGTATTAATATAAAAGGGAAGAGGCCTCTAAACTCCAACTCTAATTTGAGTTTTTACCCTAAACAATATGGTATCCCTAAACAATATGGTATCAAAGCCTTTTGACCCTAATCCTACTTACCTGCGCCGAAAGTTTGACCAACTTCCGGCGACCTTCTACCGACCGTTGTTTAAGGTATCGACCTCCGACGAAGACCTCAATTCAGGTCCTGGCGACCTCAATTCAGGTCACTAGAAGGTTGTGCACGCTGATTGAAGCTCTCGATTGAACCTTGACAAAGGTTCAATTGAGGTTCGACAGCTTTCAATTGGCCTAACCTAACCTCCGACAAGGCTTCGCCATCGCCTTCTGTCGGCCCTCGACAGGCCTTGTTGAGGCTCTTTGAGTCCCTAGAAGGTCGCAGACCTGACCTCGATAGGCTGCGTTGAGGCCGCGATGGTCAGATTTGGTCTTATTTCATCATTGTGTGTGTATGGGCTGCGTAGTGCTGAACGATTTAAATAACAGCCATCACTAAACCTTCGTAAGTGTTGTTTGGACTTTGTTTACTATGTTGTTTGGACTTTGTTTACTGTGTTTGTGATTCAATTGGTCAGCAGTTTATGGCCTCATAAGTTTTTTTCCCTGATGTTCTGAATGAAGGTGTTTGTTTTGTAATTATTTTTTGTCTGTCAAAGTGTGGCATTGTAATTGTTGTGGATCTCATTCTTTTTTGTCACTATGTCGGAGGTTAGTCAAACTAGTCAGACTACAATTGGCTCTACAATCCCCCCTGTGACGCAGGACAGATTGTTGTCTCGAATGAAAACCCCAACCTATGAATCACCACGACCCTGTTTGATGATACTAATTACCCATCCTGATCCAAATCTGCCACACTCTGCCTGAAAAGCAGAGGTAAAATTGGGCATGTTAATGGTGCGATTACTTCTCTCAACGTGGAAGATCCTGGATTTGACAAGTGGGGTCAAGAAACTATTTGGTTATCAGTTGATTGCTTCACTCCATGATTCTGGAGATTGGCGAAGGTTTCCTGTCTCTTGATACAACCAATGATATTTGGGATACTGTCTTTGAAACCTACTCCAGACGAGATAATATAGCACAGGTATATGATCTGCAGCGGAGCGTAGACTGTTTGGACCAGGTCAAGATGACGTCCTTACAGTACTATTTTGCTCTTACTATTTTATGGCAGCGCCTCGATCACCAGCTGATTACATTCTTGTTTGTCCTGCTGATACTATTGTCTTCCAAAAATTTATTGACAGACAGCAGGTATTCAAGTTTTTAGCAGGCTTATGATGAGTATGATCAAGTCCGATGCCATATTTTTAATATTGATCAAATTCCCTC
>CM018913.1:303934-438934 GCA_009663005.1 Actinidia chinensis | reverse complement strand
CCGAGAACTCAACCAGTAATGCCTAAGAAGACTAGAAAGGGTACTCCTAATAAGAGTGAGGCGACTGACTTTGGATAAATAACAGCCTCCTTTGGAGCTGCACCACAACACCATAGTAGAGATGCTTCTCATTACCAAGGAACAAAATTTCCTTTTGTTTCCATCGAAACAGTCGAAACGTTTTCGTTTCCTAAGAAACCGAAGCGAAACATTAGTGGAATAACGAAACACTATTATTATGATCAAAACACGCTGAAACATAGAACAATGCATCAAAACAATAAGTTGTATTAATCCAAATTTAAATTTTTTATAAATGATGTACATTTTCATACAAGAGATTATATTTTATTATTTTAATATTTGTTACTTTTGAAATGTTTCCGAAACATTCCGAAATATTTTCGAAATATTTCCGAAACGTTTCCGTTTCCGAGCCAACCGAAACAACTCATCGAAACAAAATTTTGATCCTTGCTCATTACTTACCTGTAGTCTGCAAATAGCCTACAAGAGCACCATTCACCTAACCGGATAGTAGAGATGCAAAAGAAAATCCAGAGTCACCACCTTCTATCGAAACCCATTCTCCCACTAAGTACAATAGGTAATCTCAAATTAACGTGATGATGTGCCTTTTCTACAAATTGCAATTACCCCTGCCTCACCGCTTCTAAGTCACGAGTCTACACATCCATTTGCAACCAATTCCGTATCAAGAATCTGAACACAAAAGCATTATGCGAAACTGAAGTGGGAAAAGCTCATTTTGAGAGAGGCACATTTTTTAAGCTTTGTTGGATTGGGTACTGGATGGCTGTTATGTATGTTGGACCTATCTTTTGTATGCTTTCGTTTTTGTTTATGTCTTCTTCTTCTTTCTTTTTCTTCCTTTTATTTTGGTTGTACAAGGATTGTGAACCTTCTAAAAGTACAATTTGTCCTTTGTTGTTGATAAAAAATAATTTTATAAATTAGGACAAAGGGGACTAATCGATCTTAAGGCTCTGATGTCTTGTGATTCTCTTCTCCAGTATCAAAGCAACAAAAGAGGAATTTAGGCTTTAAAAAGCGCGCGCACACACCACATGCTCATGGAAATAGCACAACATAGCCATCATATCTCCTTTAACCACATCCCGACAAAGTTAAAAGAATGCCATTGTCCTATGATCCGACTGCGAGCTTTATCTCCTGTGATTAGAAGTAGGGTTGTTCACGGATCGGGCGGATCGGGTTTGCCCATAATCCGTCACCCACCCGATCACATTTGGGTTTGGAATCGCACGATCCGATTCCGACCGAACCCGTTGACGAAACCGCCCGTCACGGGTTCGCAGGTTGCGGTCGGGTTGGTCGATTTTCATGGTCAGAAGCAGTAACCACATCACAAAATCATTTAACATAACAATACGCAAGACCAATTTACATTCCTTCAACCACATCAAAAAAACCCCAAATCTAAAGTCCAAAGCCCCAAATTTCTAACAAAACCCTTTCAACCAAAACCAGAGAACCTTCTAAAAATTAAACCCAATTTACACCCCCCAGCCCCCGCCAAAAAATAATAACTCCAAACCTACAAATTTTGCACCTGGAAATCAAGAAGTGTACATCATCATCTCTACATATGCATCATCTCATACCTTCAGATCTCCGTGTGCGCGTGCTCGATCAAGAGAGAGACGGAGAGAGGAACTTGATCGCAGAGAAGGTGAACGTATTGATCGGTGGGGAGAGAGAGTTATCGACTGAGAGCCAGAGAGAGAAGAGACTGATCGATGGCAGATGCAACTTACAAGTTGAGAGAGAGAGAGAGTCTGAGAGAGGAGGGTCTACTATCTAGGGCTGAAAAGGGAAAGGCTTGACTGATGGGATGCAACTTGCAAGTTGCAAAAGAAAGAGCAAATCAGATGCATATAGGGTTGTATCTACGCCGCGTAGACACAGACAGACATTGAGTGATAATTAAAATTTAAGATAGAGTGAGAGAGTTATCGGGTCACGAGTCGGACGGGTCAAATTTTGGCCAAATCCGACACCCGCCCGAAATCAGTCGGATTCTTGGTTCACAAACCCGTATCCAATCGTCTAACAATTCAAAACTGTCCGTCAGCTAGATATTCGGATCGGGCGGGTTGGGTTTGGCGGGTGAATCGAATATTTGAACGGCCCTAATTAGAAGTGATTAGGGTTCAAAACTAAACAGTAATTTAGAAAATATATTATTTATATTAATGAGTAGTGCATACATCCACTCAACTGACACCCACCCACACATTCTAATTCCAACACTCCAGGGGGACTGTATATATCATACAATCCGAGCTTGTTACATTAGCACTCCAATCTAGACTTAAAAAAGAGACTTGGAGAATATATCAGCCAACTAAGTTCCTGTGTACAACAAATGGCGTAGCACTGATGTCCTTTTCAACCCGCTCTCGAATAAGATGACAGACCACCTCAATAAACATATCAAGCTCCAACTTCAAGTTGCACACTATCCTCCAATATCTAGATATCAAAAAAACTGTGGGATCCCCTTTAATTCTACTGATCATACACACCAAACCAACCCAATAAAGCTTTTGATCCCAATATGTTGGCATTGGCTCAATGTATCTATGAACTGCTTTTTCTTGTCAACGACTATACTAAGAAACTATTAGAACTTCATGTCATACACAGTGCGAAAAGGAGGGAACAAGAAATGCTTATCTCCCCAGCATTAGTAGAAGTTGAATTTCATCACATGTATGCTTAGATGACTTTTACTTTAATAAGTATTAGCTGTGTCATTATATATTAGGTCGTCAATGGATGATAGAATAAAAAATGCATCAGATCTAACCCATACGTCGCATGAGAAGAAGGCTCGCTGTAACAGCAACTCCCCCTGCCACCAATGGGTGTTCTCTTGCATCCATCAACTCACCTACAAGAAAGGTTAGAACAGAAGAAAACAAATTGGAAAACCCCAAAGATATATAACTGAAGACAAACTTATATTCCAGAAAATTTTGTCATGGTAACTACTCCGAACTGCTGATCCTTTAAAAAAAATGCTCAATGAATCATTACCGACATTTCAAACTGAATCACAGGACACAACTAATCAAATAGAGGTGCATAAAACTCCTTATGGTGAGTAGCTGAATATTGAGCGCAACCCATTAAAAAAACAAAAGTTGAAATATCAACACTCCAATGAATACCAAGACAATAGTTAATTATCAAAGATGAAGCCCAGAACCAGCAGTGGACGTTGGGTAATCGAGCCACCCATAAAAAACTTCATCAACCAGAGGTCTTCGAAGGAGAAAATAAAAGATACATGTAATCATAGCAAGTTACCTTTAACCCTGTTGAAGAAAGCATCTTCAAAAGTTATATACTGGGATTTAATTTGTGGAATGAAATCCTGCAACACAGAGTTTAGAACAGGTTTGAGAAGCATAATGGAAAAAGGAATCAGGAAAAATGAGTAGTTTAAAGAAAAGAAAGAAGGCAAAATATTTGTCCCCTTTTCTGCAACTAATAAGATGTTAATGATGCAAAATGAAAGAACAAAAGCCGGCCCATACTAAATATCGAACAAGCACTGCACGATATTTACGAATAGGAGCAACAGTGTATATCAGGAGCAAGGATTATAAACTTAAAACCATGAACTAACTAAAACATTCTAGGCATGCTGAAGTCCACATGCAAAGACCCACTATCATAACCCATGCCAGAACTACAATCCATGCCTAGTGAAGTCAAATTACCAAATCCCTTTACAAAATAATCATTGACATTTAAAAGGGGGGAAAAAACAGAACAATACAAAATAAGTGCATCTATGATAGCAATATATGAAACTTTTCTAACAAGAAAAATTGTAGGATAAACAAAAGCACCAAGTATTGGAGCGCAACCCTGTCCATAATAAGAACATAATTTAACATAAAACCGATCTTAACTTCAACCAATATTTTATTGTCTAAAATCCCAAGTCCCTTCTGTCCTACTTAATATTTGTACTTTCAATATCTGCCAATCAATGCTAAAACTGTTCACCTTTCCCATGAAACCAATCATTCTTTTGTCCAGGACTGGAGGTTATATGCGACGCAAGTACTATGTTATATATACAATGAACTGCTGACACCCCATCATTTCAGCTTCTTCCCTTTAATTACTGCATGCCCTGTTTGTTTCTATCTTTTTCCTTCTTTGATCTACATTTGAATTCGAGCAAGTGAAGTTTTTAAAACTGGATTGGCTATCACTTACCAGTGGGAGCAGCTATCAGGAAATTTTAAAATTGAATCAAAAAATTCTGAAGCAGTTTTCGAGGAGAATTTTGTCAATAAAAAAAATTAGAAGAGTTGCATAGCTTTAGAAAGAGGAAAACACCAAATGGTGTTGTCCCTTTATATACTACTCCATCCGTTCCATATTGTTGGTCCATTTTGGGAATCTAACTTTTTTAGGGAATATAATCATTACATCTAATTTAATTGACTTTCCAATTTTACCCCTATAATCATCGCTTTTAACTTTTTGCTTTGGTTGAAATGTTGTAGAAATGAAAGGCTAAAAGGGAAGCCAATTTTGTAAGTGGACATATTTTGGGACATCCTAAAATGGAATAATGGACCAGTAATATGCAACGGAGGGAGTAGTATAAATGACAATTAAAAGGTTTGAATAGCCTAATAAATTGCGCACGTCAATAATATGGTATTCATCAAAGGGTGCTGTCTACTGTCCACAATTGTTAGGGTGTGGTGTGGGCAAAGATTCATACTCAAATGGAAAAAGGCACTCTATTTATGATTAACACAGCATGTGCATCAACAAGGTACTATCAAACAGGTGCAGGGTGATGCTCAATGTGACCTACACTTCTTCACCAAACCTTTTGGTCATTGCAAACTTTTAGAATCTTTACAGTTCAGCACATTGAGATTTTACCCATACACATTACCATTGCATGACATCAGCAAGTTAACGAGGATCGAAGCATCCAACCTAAAACTAATTAGCAATAGGTGGAGTAACCTTTGGACTATATATGCTAAGTTTGGGTGACTTAAGTGATATGGGAGTAATACTTTTAACAAATCTTATCTATATCTATGTAGATTTCTAAATATATAGATACATATCCATATTTATGAGATATTTCAAAGACCTATATATATAAACATAAATATACATATGTACATGTATATAAATACACACAAGTTAAATCCACTTTATATAATTTATATATATACATATATATACACACACACATGTAGACACATGCGTGCATATAGATAGATACAAATCCATATATAAGCATATATAATATGAAACAACCACCATCATTTCTAAGCTCACTATCTGAGAAGTAAGAGTTTATGAATTTATTGAGTTTGCAAACTGATAAATTCTCATTCTAAAATTTTTTTAACAAATAATAAGATGAAACCTTATTCAATTGGCTTATAACTGAAAAGCGGAAAATTCTCAATCTAGGAATTTGAGAAATTTCTCAACTTGTAAATTTATAAGTACTACAATTTTTATTTTTATTTTTTTGCAATTCTAAGCAATAAAGAAATTCATCTTTGACAAAGTGTAAAACTAAATATACTGTGACTTTGAGAGATTCTCAAGATGCAAAACATAGCTGTCAAATCATGAATCGAATCGAGAATCGTAGGGGTCAGTTTTAGCATATAAAGATTCAATCAAGATTTTTAAAATACATTCAAAAGTACATCTACGAGTTAATACGATAAATATATGGGCTAATCTCACCATGGGTTCCCACCAGGTCATGTTTCATACAAGAGAATAGTTATAAACCCATATTTGTATGCACCCCTTACATAAACTCTTTCACATGAGGTCTGTCATACCTACCCACCATATGTGCAAGTCATTATTGTTCATACAAATCAGAGCATCCCAATATTGTTTTTCGCAATATTTGCAATTTAAGTTCATTCTATAATTTTATTATCTTCCCTAACAAGGGAACAATAGTCTCATAGAGGGTCACTTTCTTTTTCTTTCATTTTTTTCTTGTCAACCATTATCACAAATACATGCAACCAACCCAACAAAGCACTTGCTGTGCTGATACACAAGTAAAACAATCCAAAGAATACCTCAAAGTGGTCAAAGCCTAGGGTTTCTCTGACCCAAAACCTGTTGTGCTTCCATGACCGAAACCAAGGATTGAGCCACTAACAATAAAGAACAGTGGAAGAAGCCAAAATAGGACTTTCAAATGATCCATATGGTGTTTAAATAGTTAATCGAACCTCTACCTAGCAACAAAAAGGCAAATAATAAGTACAAAATCATTTTTATGTACGTTTTGGGTCCAACTAACCCGGCTTTGACCCGTCGTAGACAACGTTGAAATTCTTCGACTTGAATCGTTTGATTCATCGATTCGTATCATGATTCATGCTAGAATACGATTCACGTAACATATTCGAATCAATTGATGGGTGAATCGAATTGAATCGTGTGATTGGAATTGCACGATTTTGACAACAGAGGTGCAAAATGATAAATATCACAATATGTAAATTTATGCATAAAGTAAGAACCATTGTTATTAGAATCGTACGATTCAATACGATTCTGTGGAGAAATGACACAAAAAGGTCATATGAATGGCAAATAGTTGTGAATCAAAGAATCAAGTCTGTGAATTGTGGATTGTTTGATTCACTTTCAATTTGCTTGGCCATTTTTTAATTTTTTCTTTGGTTGGACAGTTGTCCCAACAACCCTTTGAAAGCCTTTAGGTTTATTACATGTGATCTTTTATCTCTGTTTCTCAAGACTCAAACCTAAGGTAATAATGAACTTTGTTTCTCTCCCTACAATATTTGAGGCTTACATATTCAAATCTATCCAAGTGTTTACGCTTACAAAAGGAATCTTTTGCAGGTATCAAGTGATGTTTTTGGAAACATTTAGAGATTTGAATATTTTACCATCCTAGTGGCTATTCGATTACTTTAGTTGAAAAAAACTTATTACTTGAGTTATTGTTACTAGAAAATTGAGAGGTTGGCTTTGTTTTCTTCCTTCATCAAGAATGGTTGTTAAGAAAAATCTAAAAGCAAAAATGTGAGATGGTGATCTTAGGTGGGAACCCAAGTTAACTTCTTTTATAATGACTCTTAAATTCTTTATTCCTTCTAATTAATGCGTGTACATCTATGATATAAATTGTTATAATTATTGCATAATCGGTAATACGAGATAGGATTATAGATGATGGCAAGATACAGACCCACATATTTTGAGTCTCTTACCTATTAGACTATGTGCTCATTATTCAAAACAAATTTTCCATTAATTAGGTCTAGATTTTTCACATATATAATATACCTTCACTATCTAAATGCACATATATATTTTCTATGTAAATTAGATGTCATGACTGAATCTTTACAATTCACGATTCGGAAAAGGGCAATTTTGATTTACAATTTGACAACTATGGTAAGAAATACTTAGTAGATCACAAAAATAATTGTGGTAGAATCTGACATATAACTGATAATTTCTCTATTAGATTTAGAAAACTCGAGAAAAAAAAATATTGCATAAAAAAAAAGTATTAAAAAACTTCAAGATTTAAACAATGGTTCTATCAATAAATCCATGAACCTGTATTAACGACTCTGTGGGAGGAAGATGTAGTAGCTGAGTCCTAGACTAACAGTGGGAAGGGAGGGTGCAAAGATGGCTCTGACAATGGTTGTCGTTGATGTCGTACAAAGCTAAGATCTGGAGTGGAGGGACCTTAGCATATGACAGCCAAGGGCGGAGCCAAGATATTAGTTCAGTGAGGTCAAAATCATAAAATATTAAAATTATATATAATTATGGGATAATAGTGTAATTTTTTTTCTAGTGGGGTCAAAGTAGTGTATTTTTTTTTCATGGGAGTGAAGTGTAATTTTTTTGTGGAATTATAGTGTATTTTTTTTTTCCAGTGGGGGCAATTGACCCCACATCCTTACACGTGTCTCCGCCCTTGATGACAGCTATAATGGGCTTAGGACAAGCAGGGAGGGGGAGGCAAGCCAACAACAAAAAGAAAAGGGGGGACAAGCCGTCGAAAGAAGACGATCAGCAACAAAGAGGTCTTGTAGGCAGAGGAGAGGAGAGGGGAGGGAGGGAGGGACATATCTAATTTTTTTGAAGATTTCTACAAAAATTTCGTTGAGAGAGATCTAAATTTTTAGAAGATCTCTATGAGATTTCATTTAAACTAATTCACAAGTTTCCATTTTAATATAATTCCAATACCATTCTACTTCTATGTTGAATGAAGGGTGTAAAGGCACGGACACAAACATGGATACAAACACAGAAATTCTCAAAAACTCAAGACACGGATACGGCATTAGGCGGAAAAAAAATTATATTGTTTATATATTTTAACTATTATATGAATATTGAATCCACAAACTATTCAAATTAAATGAAACTAACACTAATTCTACATAATTAATAGATAATGCATAGAAAAGACAAACGACAAGATACGATGTCCCAACAATCAAGCCAAATCAATTAGGATGCAAAGTATCAATAACCATCAATACAATCCAAGAAAAACTACAAAACAAATATGCATCCTTTCTAACATCTGACATCATCATCAAGGAAGTCAAATTTGTCTCCCTCTATATCCCATTTCTTAAAAGGCGGACATTGTATAAACGCTCTAACTGTTCAAGAGTAATTTTGGGCCCCAAAACCACTTTCTTAAATCATCTCAAATGTGTCTAAAAATCCCTTCCATGTCTCAAACGTGCTCCACATGTGTCCTTGGCACGTCCCCTGCGTGTCCCCACAAAAACAAATTAATAAAATTAATTATTTGGGTATGTCCCTATTGTATCCGTGTCCCACGGCCCGACACGAATTTGGGAACCTATTACTCGTGTCCGTGCTTCCTAGCTATAAAGTTTTTTCTAAATAGTTTGTTGGCTATAAAAAGGTAGTAAGGTTTTCACTTAGTACCATAAAATGGATCCTTGTGTAATTAACTCATAAAAAAATCTACCTTTTATTTTCTAGGTGGTAGGACCAAAGGAGCTTCCAAAATTAGAAGTTTGGAAAGGGAATAGATGAGAATAATGCTGTACATTTAATTAGAGCTTACTTGAGTAATTGATGCAATAAATTTTTCCACAACTAATGAAGGAAAAGCAAAACAGTATCTCTTTAGTTTATAATGACGATAGTTGCTAAAAACACTCGTGTTAGGTCATCTCCAATCCTTTCTCTTTTTTTTTTCTCATCGAATTTGAATCAGAATTTGGTTAAAAGCTTGATGCGGTATTGTTCATTCCAGTCCTGAGTTCCTTACTCTTTTTTTCATCAAATCTTCTTGCATTATTCCACACATATCCCTAAAAAACTCTCTTAGCTTTTTTTATGAAAGACCATTCACTCCAATCCTTAATCTTTCTAAGATATCATCAAATTTAGGTAAAAGTACGGCCATTGTGGATTTGATGAAAGATTTGGTCCATCCTTGATTTGATGTAGGATTGGAGATGCTCTTATACATTTTTTGGCAAATGGAAATTGAATTGGATCATCTAATAAGCATTATTTTGTTAACTCCCAAGTATCAACTCATCTTTCGTCAATTACTATCAAATCAGATAGCCTCCTCACTAAAAGCAAGCTCGGCAAAACCACAGAGATCCAGTCAGGATTAACTAAGTTTCAAGAAAATAGAAACTTGTCCTGGACGAAATTCCAGAAAAAAAGGCAATTGATATCAGATTGCAAGTCGACATATAAATCAAAATAGAAATCCCTAAAAGCATTTTCAGAGTGAAAGATAGAGAGAGTAAGAGATAAGGGGGAGGAAAAGAAAAAAGGGGAGATAACCTGTAGGGTGCGAAGCTGGGTGGAAGAGTTGGATTGCAGAGAACGGGCGGAGCGGATGGCCGAATCGGCGGACACGGCCACTGTCCGGGGCAGATCCTCCGATAGGTACGCATGCCATGGTTTTTCTGGCTGCGGCTGCGGCTGCGGCTGGTTGTGTATTTCTTCTTTTGCATTCGGAAAACCAGAAGCTTCGCCCATTTTCCTCTTTTGATCTTCTCCTTGCTCTGGTCTTGTAAATTAGTACCAATGTTTGCTACAAACGTGTATATAATTTGGGAGAATTAAAAAAAAAAGTTATGAACATGTGAACAAATTAAAGTCCTCTAAGTTTCAATAGTAATGAATTATGCAGTTTTAATCTGATAATAATTTAAATAATTTATTAATTTTTTTTAATTAAAGCTAGCGGAATCAGCGGAATCAACTGATTCTTACGTTTAATGTACGGAAATGGCTTGAATAGGCTAACTCCTTTTTAAATTTTTAATCGAACCAATTAATAATGCAAATTAAATGATTTTATTGTAATTTGTATTGGATTCTATGCTATTTTTTAATAAGAATTGTTCGATTAAAGTTTTAAAAAGAGAAAAATGTTATATGACATGATTTTCATGCATTTTTGACAAAAACAAGTTAATTTTGTTAATTCTAAGTGGACGAAGAATAACAAATGAATTAAAAATTTAAAATTTAATTTGTTAAAACTTTAAATTTTAATTCGTTCACATTCTACTTTTCTCCTTTTTTTGTTAATAAATTTACTTAAATACTCATTTCACGAAGAAAAAAAACAAGTGCAATTGAATAAAAAAAACATTTATAATTACCATTCTACCCCTGAGTTAAATGACCATCAAGTCCTAAAAACCTAAAATCCTTTGCCAATTTGGCCTTTTTGGGGTACAACGGAATTAATCTAAATTTTCTTAAAGATTTTTTAGTTATTTTTATTTTTAAATTTTTTTTTATTTTTAATAAATTATTTTTATTTTTAATTTAATTTATATTTTTTTAGTTTCTCTCTGACTATAAGAATTTAAAAATATAATTTTTTTATTTAAAATTTAAAAAAATTATTAAAAACAAAAAAAAAATAATTTATTAAGTAAAAAATATTTTTTGGTCTTTAGTGAATATATCCAAATTAGATAAAAAATATTATATTTTTAAACTCTTCTCATCAAAAAAAAATAATAAATATAATATATATAGAATCTATATATATGTATAAATTTTTTTTTATCAAGTTAAAAAAATACTAAAAATAAACCAAACTAAAAAGATTTATAAGAAAAAGTTAGTCCAAGTCCAATTAA
This sequence comes from Actinidia chinensis, assembly GCA_009663005.1. NCBI lineage: Eukaryota > Viridiplantae > Streptophyta > Magnoliopsida > Ericales > Actinidiaceae > Actinidia > Actinidia chinensis. The sequence continues at coordinate 427,691 of CM018913.1, read as the reverse complement.
GGGGCCTAGAATTGGATAATGGATAAACATCGTTGTCGCGCCCGTTTCGAGTAACCCAGAACATTCATCGTCGGTGCTACCCCTCCATTGCCTAGCGCCCCTCCCTCACTTCCCTGACGTTGACACCTATATCTTGGAAGAACGAGCGGCGAAACCCAGGCCCCTCCTCCCCTCGCACCTCCCCATTCGACTATCCATGGCTAGCAGAATAGCCTGAGTATAAGGTGAGGAGGGGTTGTGAATTGGAGTGATATTGACCATCGCGGCTTTGGGTGGTGAGAGCGAGATCCAGATACAGTTTGGAGAAGAGAGAGAGTGGGGGGAGTGGGATCTAGTGACTAGTGAGGCTTGGGGCTGCAAGAGCGACGGCGGCCGGTGGTTGCTGAGGTGAGTTAGGGTTTTAGAAGGTAAACGATGGGACCAATTTTAGAATATTGGTGGTGTACTAAGAATATTAGAAATCTCAAAATTAGGGTAAAGTGTGATAAGACAGTACGGTGCATTGAGATTGTTTTGGTTTGCAAAGAAAGCACCATTTTCTCGCTTTATTGTAATCACACTTTTATCCCAGATGTTCTAGGGTAAAGGCGTCATTGTTCACTCATATACGTTCCGTTTGGTACCAGCTTTCAATTGGTTTTTTTTAAGTTTATAAGTACAAAAATAATTTAGTTTTTTTACTTTTTTATTTTTATTTATTTGTAACTAAAATAAAGTCAGAAAAAATAAAAAAGGCAAAAAAATCTTAATTTTTTTAATAACAAACATAAAAAAAACTTAGTTTTAAAGCATTACCAAACGGAGCCATAGTAAGATAGCTTATTGGGTGATTCTATTCGGACCCAAAAAGTTTCTCCCCAGACATATTTTTTTATTTTGACAAATTTCACTTATCTCTCTTTCTTTGAAAATTTTTTTACGTAACATTTGATTAGTAGTACTTAAAAAAAAATGAACAATTTAAATTATTTTTTTTAAAAAAATTCTTATTGATAGAAAATAAAATTGAACAGTTTACAAATAATATGGTATTTTGATAAAAAAATAGAATTGTAATTCATTTTAATTGGTGTATTAAAAAATTTAAAATACTTAATTTTAAGGGCAAAGTTGGTATTTTTGTTAAAAAAAAAAGAGCTTTAGTGGACCATCTTAATAATAGTTTCAAAATTAAGAAAGATTGATATTATTTCAAAAACTATAAAAAAAAGTAATTGTTAAAAATATAAAGAAAGAACGGTAAAATTTACTCAAATTATAAAATAGGACTCAAAAGAAATTTCTTAGGTTCAAATATAATCACCCTAGTATATTTAGATTATTTACTTAAAAAATGACAATTTTCATTTTGCTCTTGCAGCATAGATCATGTGTGAATTACCGCTCACGTTTATCTACCACTACATAATTTTATGTAAATTGTAGACTAAAGTGCATGAATTTATTTTTCATCGACTAATAACAAGTGTGTCTCGCTTACGCAAATGGACAAAAACAATTGTGAAAAATGCTAATTTAACTAATTGCTCACAGTTGAGTTGATTTAACCATTTTTTTTTATTTTGTTGTTTTTATTTATTTATTTTACTATCCGATCAGAATCTTATATTTTCTCTATTCTTCTTGATGATAGAAATTAGAGAAATTGCAAAATGTAAAAAATTTGATTTGATTTTTAAAAAAAATTAATTAAAGACAAAACATATAGTTTATTTGTCAAATTAAAATGATTTTTTTAATGATTTTTTCTTTTCTGAATTATACCAATTTGTTATATTTTTCAGATTTTTTCGCATTGAAACAAGTTGAGAAAGTATAAATTTTTGATAAAACTATAAATAGTGAACCAAAATTGAAACAAATTACAAATCAAATGAGCTAATCATGTTCAAAAGTAAGCTAATTTAACTGGTTAAAATTGGTTTTAATATTGGTATAAAGTGGTCCTCCTTGATCAGACTCACGCAGACTTTGGAACATGGGTTTGAAACTTGGACCGGTTCGGCCGATTCGAAACCGTTGACCGAGTTAGAAAATGGTCCAATCAACTCTTTTAAACAGTTAAATATAAAACGCAATGTCTAAAATTGGGGGACAATTTCTTTTAAGGCTTCCTCTTCTCAGTTCTCCCTCTCCTCTATCGCTGTCTGTTGAGTTGGCTTTGAGGCCAACATAGCTTGATTCATCACCGGCGCCTGACAAGATCCTGCAGACATACTTGAATAAAATTTGTAGAGAAAGAAAGAAGAAGAAAGAAAGAACGAAAGAGCACAACAAGATTAAGAGAAACAGTGATTAATTACTCTAGTAATGGTTTCTGATGAATAATGGAAATGGTTAGAGAAACTAACAAAAGAGATGGTCTGACTTAGTCTGGTTCGGTGTGGTTAGTATAGGGGATGGAGGGGGGAGAATACGGTGAGACAATGTAGCGGAGGTTTTATAATGCGTTATAGCTTTGGTTTCACATACCATCCTCCTTTTCTTTCTTATTCCCCCTTTTCTTTTTTCCTTTTTGTTTTTTTTTTTCTCAACCTCTGTCACCAGTTCAAAATGTTCCCTTTTGTTTCCATCGAAACGATCGAATATTTCCGTTTCCTAAGAGACTAAAAGCGAACAATTATGAATAACTAACACTATATTACGATCAAAAAACCGCTGAAACCTAGAAAAGTGCACCAAAAACAACGCTAATATACATAAATATAAGTTGTATTTAACCCTGAATTAAATGTTTTTTAAATGATATACATTTTCATACGAAGATTGTATTTTATTATTTTAAATATTGTCACTTTTTGAAATGTTTCCGAAACAATTTTCGCATATTTCCAAAAACGTTTTCGTTTCCGAGTCAACCGAAATGATCCCTCAACGAAATTTTAATCTTGCTGTACACTTGGCATGCAGATGTCCCATTGAGTAGCTCTGTTACTGTTTGAAATAAATATAGGTCAATACCTTTGGCTTTTCTCTATGTTTGGAAAGAGAAACCAATGACCATGGGCTTGATGTGTTAGCCTTCTTTCTTCGAAAACAGAAAGTGTGCGTTCTGATTGTGGATGTGAAATCTGTAGCAACAAACACATGCAAAGTAAATGTGACAAATAGGATAATTTGATAAAATTTTTGTATATTTATTTTTATTTATTATATATATTATAAATAACTAGTAATTGCTCGTGCCCACAGACACTATTTTAAAAAAAAAATTTACCTCTTAAGCGTACTCGTTAAATTTTTATATTTTTTTGTCCTTATTATGATAAATTTAAATATTTTTATTACAACCATTGGATAAATTAATTTTAATAAATAAAAAAAATGAACTTATAAAAACAACTTTCATTTCTATTAGAGGTAATTTTTTTATCTACTTTTTACATTTTATTGTCTTTAGTAATTTTCTTCATTTATTAATTAATTTTTTATACTTTTTCTGTTTCTCTTGATGAAAAATAGTGTAAAAATATAAAATATTATATAATTGAAGAGAAAGTTCGCTAAAAATAAAAAAAATATTGTTATCTTCAATTAAATATTTTTTTTTTATTTTTTAAAAACTCTTATCGTCAAAATAACTAAAATAATATAAAAAATTGATCAAAGAGTAAAAAAAAATATTAGAAATACAAAAAAATAAATGAGAAAAAAAATTATTATTATTATTTTTGGATTCCCATTAAAACAATAATCCCATGTTAACATATGTCCAACTTAAATTTTTTTTATCTATTGGATTAAGAATTTATGTGAACCCCACAGTTTATGAGAATAATAAAATAATAGTTTGGGATGAATAAAAATATCTCAGATGAAATCTTATTAACCGTTGGATGTAACTTAAATGAATTTCAACTGTAAATAGCGAAGGATATGATTTTTGATTTTGTATTTTTAACGTTACGGTTTCGGGTTCAAAACATTGCTTTGAATCCATTATAAAGTCAATTGTAGCATGATCTTTCTGAAACTAAGTGACAACAATCAGCTAATTAGGGTATACAATTATACATTTAAGCCTAACAAAAAACAACCAATAGAAGCCAAACACGGTGTGAAGAGGGCAAGAAGGAAAAGAAGAGAACAAAGGGTCGGTTGGTGCGCTTGCCTAATGTCTACTGTGTAAGTACTGAGGCGAAGAATGGACGAAGTGAATGACCGAAGCGTTATGGATGTAAATCGCGGTCGATTTCATGTTTTCACATCTGATTGCTCAATGTAGCCTTCTCTCTCTCTCTCCCTCTCTCTCTCTCTCTTCTATCTCTCTCTCTCTCTCTCTCTCTCTCTTATCTCTCATCTCTCTTATATTTCAATCTTGTTGGGACACTGGTAAGGGTTGCACTATATCATATTACGCTTTGGTATGCAACTGAGCAACTCAGATCCCGTCGTGGCTTCGTTATCTGACAAGAATTAATCCTTCGTCTGTCCGTCTTATTTACGTTCAAGTACGTACATGCCCCTTGAATTTTGTTGTCGATCTTCCCTGTATACCTGTTTGTAGATATACGAGAATTGGAATTAGGTTAATCCTAGATGATAAAGATTTTTCAATTTACTATTCAAGTGTTTTCTTGTTTGAAGGTTTCTGTATTTTTGTAATTTAACAAACATGGTGTTTTCGCGCATTTTTTATTATTCTAATTGTTGCACAACATATATTGGTGTTAAGGGTTGGTTGTTGCATTGATCGTATCTCTAGGAGCTCTGTACACGGAGTCCATGTGATTAATATAGCAGTTTCCTTGTTCGCGTAGTTGCAATTCCAGAGTAGCAGTCAGAACCTTGCCGGACTTATGCAGTTATTCTCTTCTGTGCAATTTTGGGATCGTTCATGAGTCTCTTCATTCACCCATGAAATTGGTGTCGTATACATGTCATTCTCCTATGATAAGATTTTTCAATTACTATTCAATTTGTTTTTCTGTTTGAAGGTCTGTAGCTTTGTAATTTAACATGTGGTGTTTCTCATTTTTATTATTCTAATTGTTGCACACATGAATATTGTGTAAGGTGGGTTGCGCATGATCGAGCTCTAGGAGCCGCGGTACAACGGAGTCCCCGTTGATTATATAAGCATTTCCTTTTTCGCGTTAGGTTCAATTTAGCAGTCAGAACCTTGGCCCGGACGTTATGCCGTATCTCTTCTGTGCAATTTTGATCGTTCAATCTCTCTTTTCACCCATGAAATTTTGGTTCGTATTTAACCTGTCATTTATCCTGTTTATGTACTTACCATATACCTTTTTCAATTAAACGTGCCGTGCCGTGCCATTGCTTTAATGTGTCGTGTCATTGCCAACCTGGACAAATTGACATCTCTAGCCAAAACCCTTCTTTACGCAATTTCTCCCTCTCCCTGCCTCTAGTTTACGGCTCTTACTTTCCTTTTATCTCTAAATATGAAACCCTATTTCTACCTTTCTCAAAATACAAAGCTATTCAAAGTCCCACTCAATCATTCCACATCTCTAGGAGCTTCCCCACAATTTCTACACGAATTCCCAATTAACTCCACTATCTAACTATTCTAAATTGAGATACTGTCGTGTAGTTGAGATTATTTTTTTGTAATCTCATACTACATCCCCACCAAACATATAAAATTAATTTTAATAAGTTGATATTTCTAGAATACGATTTATTTATTATGAAAATACTGAGTATTATATTCTATTCCCCTTCCAAAATCTAGTCCTCAATTTCCCCCCCTCAAAACATGGGTATAAATATGTACACACACGTGAAAATACGGGTTATTACATGATCCTTCTTGGATGGGAGTTTTGTCAATCTGAGGAAGCTAACTATGGGGAGCTAACTTCCATTTCAGCCGCTGAGATTTCTAGCAATGCCTCATTTAGATTTTTTTTAATTTTATATATATTCTAAATCTCAAAATTCCAAGTTGTTTAAAAAAGTTTCTAAAATAGATAATAGGCCTCTTTTGTTCACACTTATTTTCTAGTATCTAGAATGTAAAAATGATCTGTAACTATTTTGATATAATAGAATATGGCATGTCCCTCTCATGTCATTTTCGTGTCCCATGTCCGTATCTTAGGTTCGGATACCCGGCATCATCAAGCCGAGGTTGTGAGCGTTGTCACAAGTAGAGAACTCAAGAGAAGGTGGTTTATGAAACAAAATCTATTATGCATGAGCATCCCTCGACACATATTATATGAGTGTAGAATTGCCTAACCATGTCCAATGACGAAATGGTGCTATGAGGGAGCTTGGTGTACCACTTATAACCTTTGTCTATGTAGGAGTTGTGATATCAGCCATGTGTGCCAAGCAGATCATGAAAATGAGCTATACACTTTCAAGCATTATCTTGCTTGCTGGTCTTTGTAGGAATTGTAATACGAGCCATGCATGTAAAGTGGATCTATGAAATGAGCTATGTGGTTCCAAACAATGCCTTCCTTGCCTTCAAAACGAATGAATTAAGGAACAGTGTACCCCTTAGGATAAGGCGTATGTTAAATCAGCAGGTATGGTGAGCGAGGGTTGAAGTTAGTACTAAGGAGCTGCAAGCTTTCTACCTGGAGGAGAGATCTCACGTGCTTCTCAGTTTGTTTGATGGTGACCCAAGACTCTATGGAGGTAGCTTGTGTGGTGCTTGTTGGAATGGGCCAAGGGTACCCATAGGGAGGGAATACCAGACCAGGGAACTAAAGCATGAGCGGAAGTGGAAGGTGGGGCTTGGGTTGGAGCAATAGTGGAGGCTAGATTGCGTAGGGTTGGAGTTGAGGCGGGATTTGGGGCTTGGTTTGAGGAATTCTAAATCAGAAGTGGAGGGTTGACCTCAAACCATCATTTGATGGACACTCGCTAACAGAACCAATTGGGGTGGGGTGGGGTGGGGATGGGGGACCATATGCCGAGGGGGTGGTGGAAAGATCATTAGGCTTCTCCGCCAGGGAAAGAAAGCCTCCATCACGAGTTGTTGAGAATGTTGCTACTGTTGGTAAGGCTGCTGGGATCAAATGGAATAAAAAAAAGAGTAAGAAGCTGAGAAAGCTCCTTAACTAGCAGAAGTCGAGAAGGGAATTAGAAAGTTGCTTTTGTGAATTGGGAATGTTGAAGGCAAATCATAATATATGCTGTGGTGTTGTCAGTTTTGAGTTTATCTTTTGTTTTGTTTTGTTTTTTCCTTTTTCTTTTTGGTCGTGGTATGGTGGTGCCCCCTTGGCTTGTTCTCTTACAGAATTTTCTTGGTTGATGATTGAAAAAGAAGAAAGAATAGGTATTGGGAGACCCCTTTACTAAAGAGAGAAGAAAATATAAAAACTACAAGCCAATGATTGGAAAAAATAAAGAAAGATCATTACGTTGAAGTCATGGGCAATGCTAACCATTTAAATTTTGATATATGCGTCAAACTGTTTGAGAGTTGTATCCAAAATTATTGATAATTGCGTTCAATATTGGTGATTTGATTGCAAGTTTTTTTCATAGAAAGCTTATTTTTGGTATCAGGAACATTTCTTCTGAGATTTATGAACCTTTGGCTATCTTTTCAGTGAAACTTCTTTATCTCTGCAAATTATGGGTTCTTGGGAGTTGTTCTCCTCGTTAGTAATGATTCAATGACGATTGGGTGTCTCATTTGGAGATAGTGCAGTTCCTCGAGAAGCTGATTTTGTTTGATAATAGTTTTCTAAGTCCTTCAAATTCCTTCTATAGTTTAAGAGTTCTTCTTGTGTGTGATGACATGTTAGGGAGGCCTATTTATCATCCGTGCTTAACGTCTCTCTTTGTAGATGATCAAGACAATGGTTATTCATCTGGGGTATGAATTCCTTCGCCTAGCTGTAATATTGGTTTGACTGCTTTTTGTGTCAATGCTTTGTTGCGTTTATAGGACACAACCTGATCATCCGTGTTTATACTTTCGAGTTAACATATAAAAAACAATTATCAGGTGACAAGCTTTGTTTTCAATTTTTAAATGCAGTATTGACAAAAATTCGGGAACAAGCTTTGAACCCAATACCCATTAGTACTCAATTATAAATAGTACTAACTTGCTATTGAACTGTTTATTATTTCTGTTGACTAAAGTATTCTCTCCCTTCCTCTCTCTCTCTCAATTATTATTATTAAGTTAGTCTCTTTAACTAATAAGTTTGGAAAATATTAAAAATTTAAAGGCTTCATTGAAAATATGTTTTATCTTTCATATAGTATGGGCAGAATTGGATGGGAATTTGATTCTAAGTCTCAATAACTCTGACATAGTGGAAATGTTAAATGGGTATTTGATGATATGAGAAATGGTACTTGCCAGTTATGCCTTAGCAAGGGAAGTAGTAACAACGTAAGCATATAATAGATAAGAATTTAGAAACTTTATTTAGATTCCTGTCCCTGCTGCTTCCCACTTCAATGAATGTGGTTCTATATGTATTTGTTGAAGGAAGCCATTAGGAGTTCTTCTCTTCTCTGTGTTTCTCTTCCTTCAATTAAATTGTACGGTTTCTATCAAAGAACGCATTTGAAGGATTCGAAACAACTTAACATTAGGTTCCTTAGTCAATCTTCAGACTTGTTACAGTAAAAGGTGTCACCATATTTCTTAGGAAATTCTAATCAGAAAGTTCACTTTTTATTTGCATGTGTGCGAAATTCTAGTTTCGATTATCTTCCAAGGCCTATTATCTGGAGCTTTTAAGAACATTTTGTAAACTTTGGTACCTTGCTAGAGACTGATGACCTTGTCAAGCTTCTACAAAAAAAGTTTCTTTCAAGTGAAAAGGAATCGTAAAATTACCACCTTTAAAATAAACTTTCCAAATTCAAAACCACAACAAAAGTTACATCATTTTCTTAATAAATATATTGACATCCTATCAATGAGAATGCAACAACACAAAGTCCCTTGTAGGGGATGTGAGCGATCCAATGGTTGAAGCACATGAACAAATGATTTATGCGACTTTTTAGTCTTTAGTTATAGTATTTGGCTGAAGCACATGAATGGGTTTTGAGTTAAAGAATTTGGCCCAAGTTCAGAAAGCGAATGTGAGTCTTGATAGGGGTTTTGAACATCTAAATTGAGGGCCTTTGGCGTATAATTAAATCATAGCTTAATGAATGGTTTCTCTTGGTCACGGAATGATGTGGAACTTTTTGTTAGTTTGGGCAAGACCTTGTGGAATTTTTTTTTTTTTGTTCTTTCTCTTAGTCCTGTTTCTTATTTGCAGTTTATACTTCAGAGATGATCGCAGCAGCTTTTTTCTAGCAAAGTCTTAACCAAAAGGTGTTGATATCTGTTTTTCCCAATCTAGACTCAGATAATATATTTCAGTCCCTTTGCCCACTGCCTTGTTATTGGGGTATGGCCCTAGTACAGTTGGACCTATAAAACGTGTTTGATGTGTGGCATTTCAGGAGATGAGGCTCTGACCTCTGTTTTCAAGGTAGATATAGATGTGTATATTTATTTATGTTTGCCTTTAACTCCTGGTATCTGTTTGTAGGGCCAGAATCGTGGCGTTGGTCAGGGTCGGTTTGCATCCGCTGCTGAAGCTCCTCAACTGAAGCCATCCATTGGCAGATCTTCTCATGTCATAAATGTTAGTGGGCACCATCCTCCTTTTTTATGAAATCTAATCACAATGGTAGTATTCTTGAAACAATTATTACATTGTTACTTTTAACTTTCTACAGATGAAGCTTTTGTGCAAAAGTAACTCTAGTCTCTAGTAAATATTACAGTTTAGCGTTGATAGCATAATGTGGTCATACCATTGCACAAAAACTTAGCTCTATTTTGGTGCTATAATGACTATTCATGTAGCTGGCATAGCTTGATGATTAGGATAAAGATGTTTGTTAGAGTTGGTGCAGTTATGCATGATAGTCATTTGTTGATTCTATTTTGATGGAACTTGGATACCCATTTTAAACTGAAGGTCAAGTAAAACTAAGCCGATTATGGAAATGTAATTCAGAATCTAATCAATTCGTCTATTTTTAGTTTCTTTGACAATTTCTTGCTAAACTTCACTGAATTTTGGCTATTTTTTTTATCCTTTCATTTTGATGAATTATGTTCATATTCAAAAAAAAAAAATCTTATTTCAATCACGAATCACGAGTATGGACAGAAACACCAGACTTACCTTGCGTTAAACCATTTAAGGGCACTATCACCTTCTAGTCGTTGGAAACTCTCGCAATGTTTCATCCCACTTGTACAGAAAAGTAAGCAATCTTTTGGAGTCCTATCACGTTTTATTTTTACATTTCTAATTTTTTTTATATATCTTTATGCATAACCTGCTTAAGAAATGGTCGGCCTGCTCTTGTTTTCTTTAATCCTCTTGTTGCTTCTTCTTGTTCCTTGAAGTTAAAGACCCATCCTTTGCTCCCTTGAATTAAGAGATAATTGTTTCACTTAACAATCTGGTTCTTCAATGAGCCCAACAAGCTTAGGCTTCATTTACTTTGATACAGTGAGATTTAGGTGTTTGAGCAAAAGATGATGATGCTTGTAGTCCCATTTTTCGAGAGTGTGCCTTTCCTTTGTGAAATTCTCTTCTGAATTGAAGCTTGGGGAAGATTGCCCTAAGGCGGCGGGACAATGGCCTTTTGGGAAGATGGTAGGCACTAAGATGGCATGTCTCTGGGTCCACAAGATTGATTATGACATAAACTAGTTTGACTTTTGCCTCCTAAAAGTCAAACTAACAGTCTACCTTGGCCTCGGTACATGACTGCATGGTGAAGTGCTTCAGCTCTCCAGCTCTCCAGAGGGGGTCCAAAGCTTGACCTCCAGTTCTTAATTCCTAAGGCTAGAGTGATAAGGTCATCATGATGGCAATTATTGGACCAACAAGCATGTTCACTTACTGTGTTGAATTTGTCCGTGATACTATGTACAATTGTTTAATATAGGGGCTGGAGCGGGATCTTTGATGGCATAAACCATGTTGGTCTACTTAAGCTACTAACTTTGAGTCGCCCTTGACACATAGCAGAGTGACTTCCATGTTGAGTGCTGCTATGCGACTAAGGATCAAGACCTTATACTCCGATTTGTTGTTTGAGTACTCAAACTCAAGTTTGTAAAATAGGTTCAGCTTGGTTCCCCTTATAGAAATCAAAATGATACCCACATCCACCTCTGAGGTGGAGAAACCATCAGAACTTAAGATCCACTCCCATACCAAGGATGCCATGGCTTGCTTGGAACTCATATCCAGGGAGATCTTTTGATGGTATTGTAACAACTAATTTTTGTGTCTAAAAAATAAAGACAGATGTAACAAAATTTAATTTTATTGACTTTAGAAAAAATAGGATTACAATGTTTGATGTAACTTTGGGATACAATGTTTGACGTAACTTCTCATCAAATAAATTAAATCCACTGATTCTTCTCTTAAAACGTTGATTCGAGGGCTTGATAGCTTGATCCCGACCCAAATCAACCAGCAAAATCTTTTGTGACTAGCTCAAAGCAGAGGGTGATAAGACTTCAATGAGAAAGGTCTGCAAGGCTTTGAAGCTTTAATCTGCAGAGCTCCCTCTCGTCTTTGCTTGGTGTCTTCAAGTGTTGGATGTAGATGTGTGTCATTACACAGGAGGTCTGCCCAATTTATAGGGTTGCGTAATGGAGAGTCGTGGAAAAATCCGAACTCTTTGATAATTATCTCTTTGGAGAGTCATGTAAAGACTCCTGGATAATTCTCTGTTTTGATTGTTATTTAAAGACTCTTAGCTCGTTTGATTGAAGGAATATTTATTTTCCCTTGCTACAAGTTGCCTTTAAAACACACGGCAATTATGATAGGCTAAAATTTACGTGCCTACTAGTGGCTCATACTCTTGGCTTGGGAAACGGTCCAAGAGATCTGCCAAAGCTTGATTCTTGGTCTCCTCTGGAGCCTTGCAATTCTAAACGTGACTATGGCAAGGAGCTGGCTGTATTGTTTGTCAGTTTGTGTCGTGAGGATGAAGTGAATAGAATCACACTCGGTAATAAGGTGGAGAGGGAAAGGCAGGAGTTAGTGACGGAGCTTCTTTGTAACAAAAACTAAGTTAAACAATGGCCTTGGAGTGGAGGGAAAATATTATGACCTGCAAATTGAATGTATTGTACGAGCTGCTCTCAATTGCGTTTTTTTACTTTTTCATGAGCTAGGAGAATCCCCAATGGGTCTGTGATTGGAAAGTGATGTAGAGAGGGGCTTCCCTTGATGGGAAGGTGTCAAGGGAAAGGGAAAGGTTAGTGCGATGTTTCGCATCTTAAAAGCCTTGTGGTGGGTTTCCTCCACTCAAACTTAGCATTTTTCTTCAGGAGTAAACTGGATGGTGAGTTTATTTGGCGCATGGTGGGATGAATGACGAAGAAGATGAGGGACATGCCGTAGGAATGCCCTTAACTTGTCTTGGTTAATTGAGCGATGAATTTTCCATATTGCTGCTAGCGTGTATGAATCTGGATCTCTACTGCGCAGTCTCGCAAGCCCCAAATTTTTCAATCCTGTAAATTGAAATCAATCTTCGTAGGAAGTAGATCGACTCAAAATTACAAACATGTGCTCAAAACTTCCTTACTCAAAAGCTTTTGGGTTTGAGATGAGTTTGATTTGATTAGCGAAATTCTCTCTCAACCTAGACTGCAGGCAGACTTCGAAAAATATGTTGTTCTGGAGAGCAACATATATGTGGTGTTCTTTATTGGTGAATGCTAAAATTGCGACATGTGTGAAGCTAAAACTTTGCATGTCTTTTGTGTTCTCCATCCTTTCCTTTTTTCCTTCCTCTTTTGTTGAACCTTAGTATTCTCCTTGTCCAAGATTTTGCAGCCTTATGTAATTCCCTCCACGTGTTGCCGTCTCATTAAATTTGCATTCATATTCTCTTATAGTTGAGAGTAAATGTGAAGAGGAGATGAAGATAGTATTGATATTGTAAACTTTACATGCATGAATGCATAACATGTATATGTGTGTATGAAATGTGCATATAAACTATAATCTTTACTGTTATGTACATTGATTCATATATGTAAGACGGTAAGACCTTTTTAACATGTTATGCACAAAAATGCTAAGGTGGCAATTGGAATGAATGTCATGGTTGTAAAAAAAATATGTGTATAGCTGTACCAGCACACGTGTATTTTATGGTTTGTGTGCATCTTTGCAATGCAAAAAAGGCCAGCCAAATTTGGAAACTCAATTTTGCTTAAAATGAAAATTTCCCCAGTTCAGATGTTCTGTTTTGATTCGTTTTGTGTTTTAAGATCATTGTAATATAACTTCAACAGGTGCAAGCCAAATTTACGTTGCTCAAGCAAATTTCTCCGATAACTAATTCATTGATTCCACTTTAGTTATCCCAAAAAATACAAGACAATGATATAATGATACATGGTATCTTGTTCGGGAGTGTTAGTGGTAGTTTTCTCATGAATTCCAACATTGCAGGATGAGAATACAGTGAGCAAGCTTCAGGGCGTCTGAAATGGGAGCAGGCTGTACTTGGAAGGCTTTTAGGCCCCAAGTATTTACTACCAACCTTATTTTTTTCTTTTTGGTTTTCCAAAATATTATTTCTATACTCAGATTTAACAGGGGTATGTTGTACAGATCTTACAGTTATCCAAATTAAGCATTCTGTCCTGGACAAAGATGCCGTTTCGTTTTTTTGGAATTTAGGTGCTGAAACGGGACTTGGCTTGGGGTCCAAGCATGACCTTGGGTTGCTAGGCCACATGGCCATTGCATTGACTGTGAGTTCTTTCTGGTTGGCATGTTTGGATCTTAATTGTGTTTTTGTGCATGAATAAATGTTCAGAAGATCATCCGTCATTCACCAAACATGGGCAAGTATTGGTAAGGGTGATGTTTGAACATGTGATTTTCGTCTGCGCCGAGACCATGTTAAAAATGTGAACCGTCAACTGTTCAAAAAGCTTAAGATTAATGAGTTTCTAGGGGACTAAGTATTTTTTCCCCCTTCTTACCGGGTTATTCCCTGGTTATTTAGGGCATGCTTACAGTTTTTCTATTTATTGTGTAGTTTTGAGGGGGTGGGAGTGAGCTTCTTTTGTATTTCCTTGTTTTGAGATGTGAGAGTGCTTCAGTTACCATTTTTAAGAATATAATGTCTTGTTCTTAGTTGTATCCCTTGTTGTTGTAACTCGTAGGTTATGTTTGAATAATAGATTTGTAGAGGAATCTATCCATAAAAAGAAAATGACAAGGAAACCAATGAATGAATTAGCTAGCTCCTTCACTTCTGTTATTTTCCATTTCTCAATTCTTTTCCTCAGCAATTTTTTGATCAAATTTTAGGTTCCCCATATTGTTTTAAATAAAATAAGATTTTAATGTTGTATTTGATGATCGATTATAAGTATTCATAAGGAAAAAATAATAATTAAAAAGGATATTTATATAAGAAGATAGTAAAATAAAAGGCACATACATGTAAGAAAATGAGTAATCTACAAATTGTGTTCGGTGTTGTGGTGCCCTGGATGAGGGAAATGGATTGTCGCGGGTGTAGTGAGCGGCGGCGATAGTGAGAGAGAGAGAGAGTGAAGTGGTGTATGGCCAGGGATGGTGGTGCTGTGGTCGTGGTTAGTCCATAGAAGAGGATGGTCACGTTTATTTTTTTTATTTGGTTCAAGAATAATTAATACAACGAAGGAAAATTAATAATAAACTTTTACTATTCCTTTCAAAAATGATTAAAATTGCTATTTACAAAATGTTAATAAAAAATATTTCACTTCCTCCCACTTTTGGATAAGTAAAAAGTAAATCAAAAGTAGTGGTCTTATATTTTAATTCTCTTTAAAATATAAATCAGTAGATTGTGAGACTGCACTAAAATTAAAATTATTTAGTAATTTAAATCGTTTATATTTTTATAAAATCACTAAAAAGAGCATTTATTAAATTAAAATAAAAAAAAATAGATCAAACATAATTAAATAGCATACATCTTTAAACAATACGCCATCTACTATGAAAATTATGTATGCCGTCCAAAATGAGTATATTGAATCACCTATTAAATACTTAAAATATTGTCACTCTACAGCTTAAATACAAGTGTTATTGTCACCAAACAGACGACACCACTCTCTCTCTCTCTCTCTCTCCTCTCTGCGGTCTTTTTGTAGGTTCCGTAAATAAATAAATAAATGCGAGCGTCCATAGATACGGACAACGGAGGGATTGTTCTGGGATTGGAGGGGGTAAAATTCTCCTCTCATGATCCTGATCCTGATCCCCCCTTTGTATTTTTATTGTTTTTGTTGATTGACCGACTGCTGCTGCTGCTGCTGCTGCGGGGGAATGGTAGGTAAAATGATTTGGGTTTCTTTTATCATACACACACAAAAAAATGGAATGAATAATTATGGTTCGGTTCCATTAATTAATAACAACGCTTTCCATATCCTTTTGAATCCCTCTTCATCTTGGGTGACGATCCTCTTCCTCCTCCTCCTCTCTCTCTCACAGACCGTTCCTATATTTACTTCTTTTTTTCTTCAAAAATAATCAATCATGGTGACTACATCTCAACCCAATGAATATAAAATCTTCCTCTTCCCACTTGGGTTGGGTGATAGATCTGTTTGTTTGTATTAGGATCTCTCTGCAATTCTGGAGAGGAAAGCTCATCCATCTCATCTTATCTCATCGCGGTAAGGTAAGAGCCTCCAACGATTTCAATTTCCTCATTGGCTTTTCCAATGACTTCTCTAGATTTTCTATTCACGTGCAGATCTATCTTTATCTTGTATATATTACATAGATTTTGTATATATATTTTCAATTGGGTCATTTACATGTTTGATCCGTCTACCGTACTACCTATTCTGTCAGATCAGATAATTTCCACCATTTTTTATTTAGAATTATTTTTTTTTAATGATTTTTTTCATTTTTGACTTAGGTTGATCAAATGAATTTCCACCATTTTTGCTATCGTGAGTTTTGCGTATTGCATCTAGCGATGGGGGGGGCTTTCGATCTATTTGCTGAAATTGGAGGTTGAGAGTTAGGTGTGGGTGATCGATTGATTTTTGAAATGGAGGATTGCATAAAGACAATGAATTGTGTTCATAAATTCATGTACAAGTAGGATCCAATAAATTTGATATTCCATCGAAGTCCCCTCCTTCCCTCTCTCTCTCTTCATTTTCATCTTCATCTTTGTGCTAATTGGCTAATCACTCGTATTATTTCTTACGATGGTAAGGTCCTTGTGAGCATTGTATTCGAATTATGAAGGGTATGGACATTTGTACTTGTCTTCTTCTAATACATTTGCTTAACCCCCCCCCCCCAAAAAAAAACAAAAATAGTCTCATTTTAAATAACTGGAGTTGCGTAGCTATTTCAAATCCACCCATCCAAAGCTCTCAAAATCCACTAAAATATAATTACAATTTCTGTTCTTGAATCATGGATGCCATTTCATTCGTTTCAATTCGATAAATCCAAAGGCAACCTTAATAGCCCTTGTGTACGGCGACCATGTGCGTTGCTGAGTTTGTTGTTTGATTGATATTGTTTGGTGTACAGAAAAGAAAGAACCGTGGGCCGATCATTTAAAAAAGATATCATAGTATGAATGAAGCAGAAGCAGCAACGGCAAGGTATTGGTGTCAACCTTGCTCCCCCAAAATGGTGAACCCAAACATGGTGTTGAGGACGATCACGTGTCCCTTGTGTCAGAGTGGATTTGTGGAGGAATGACTCCACAACCTCTAGGGGAGACTACCCAGTACCACCATGAATTACTTTGGAAGGAGTAGGAGGAGGAGGAACCGACTCTGATCTGGCGTTCCCTCCTCCCTCTGGGCCCCAATCTTGCTTGGAATTATGAGCAATCCCCGTCTGCCACAAAGATCAGAAGAAGACTAGCATTCGAAGAGAAGGTTAGATGAAGCTGAGAGCGACCATGACAACCACCAATCAGCATTGATGGAAGACTGAAATTGATCGGGAATTCAATCCATCATCCGCAGGAGGAGGAGAGCTCACAACTATTCTTCAACTTCTCACAACATGGTATTTCAGCTGGGGATGCTATCTGAATCAGACAGCTCTGAAGAGATATAGAGATGGGCTTAGGGATACTATGAAATTTAGGACGAGAACGCGTAATTCTGCTAAATTCCTTCAATCAGACTATTATTGTTCAGGGTGGTCCTTATGATTCAAACAATCCTCAAACAGAACCCCACCCCCATTGGCTCTTTGGCTATTGATTTTAATAGGGTCCTGGTCTGGACTTGCTGCTGCAGGCATTTGCGGAGAAGATCCGAACAGATATGGAAACCCCCACGCCGCCTGCCTCGAACCAGGCTGTGGAAGCAATGCCCACTGTAAAAATTGAAGGAGGGTCTACAACAGTGTTATTTTTGTTTGGAAACTTTTGGGTTTTGGGGACGAAAGAAGCCAAGGACATGCCCTGTAAGCACAAGTTCCACCAGTGGTTGTATTTCTATAATCTAATCTACCGTGGCTGGAGTATCACAGTTTCGTGTCCGGTTTGCATATCTAGTTGCCTTCAGATGAAATCCAGCTTGATTTGATTGGTATAGAATAATGCTACAGCGGTGGGGAGAGTAACAATGGTATTGACTAGCTTTGGTGAAGATAGGACGGTGATGGGAGAAACGGAAATGGGAGACCGTTTTTTCTATGTCAACTTCCATGGCCTCTCAGTGCTTTGTTTTCAATCCTCGGAGAAGGTACTTCCTCGTCAACAGCATCATCCTTCATTTTCTCAACATCGACAAATGCACCACCCCAAATGATGCTTCTCATACGGATTGAAGTTGTATGGCTTTGCTTGCTGGCGTTTGTTGCCTGGATATATTTTTCCTTGCTTATTATGTAACATAGTGGTGTTCATTTCCTTGTTTTATCATAATGTTGCAAGAACAAATTGTTGTAATTTTATGTGCAGGTATCTTTCTTTATAGTTACTTTGCATTGCTTGAAGAACTGCTTTCAACTGCTCTGAATTTGTATAAATAAATATTATCATCTTGACATTTTTTTTGGGTAGTTGTATTGGTTGGGGTTGCTTTGACATGGAGTAATCACTTCTGAATGTTTGACAAAAAATGGAACCAAATGAGGTGGACTTCAAGGAACCCTCAAACATTTTTTGTTTGTTTGTATGGCATTCCCGTGTAGTCTGTCACTCTGATCATAATATTAAGTGGCATAACTCCATGCCATAAGAAAATCGTGGATGTGCTGTTATCTCATACTCCACTTGTTCTTCGCAATCTTTGAATTTGGATGTTTTTCATAATGAAAAATTGATCAACAATACCCACTGACACCAACAGAAGATAAGCTCCGTCGGCATGAGGTTGCGTTAGAGGGATGGGGACGGGGACGGGGACAACCTGGAACATCCAACAAAAGCACAACGCCACACTTCAATGATTTCTCTCTCTCTCTCTCTCATAAATTTTGATGGGTAGGCCTTCATTTGACCCCAACCCAAGGCCCTGTTCCAATGCACGGGACAAGAGGTGTTAATTGAGTCAGGCTAACACGGTACATGCACGTTGATGGGCTAGACTGAGCCACTGTTATGGAGGCGTTACCGACACATTTATGTGAGCAAATCTTAAATAATTTAGATTTTGATGCATTACATAAAAAAATTTATAGCACACAAGGCATAAGCACAATTAGGCATGACACATGGCATAAATGGGCTGGGCCAATGAGTCGTGTCCAGTCTAGGTTTTTATCAAATAGACACGGCTTAAGGCACATAATACACGGGCCGAGCCGGCACGGTTCATTTGACACTTCTACACGGGACCATGTGCTCATCCCATCCCAACACACTTCCCCTTGCTTGTATAATTGAATTTTAGGTAAATTTGAATGAGTTTTTGAAGTAGTACAGTTAAAAATAGAGAAGTGTCATTGGAGTGCACATGAATAGTAAAATCTCTAAAACTACTAAAGAATACTACTTTAATCTTCTAAAATAGAGTATTGGAGATGCTCTTACTGCATTTAGTGCATTATCTACTCTCCTTAGCGTTTTCTTTACCATCCTAAATTCATCATCACAGCTATTGCAAAAAATTCTGCAACGCACTCTATGATCACAACACCCTCAAAACTGTAGAACTTCTATACAGATCCAACATCTACATGAATAGGATTGTCCTAAGCGCATATAATACATTTTTATTTTTGAAAAAAAAAAGCACTAATACCCCCCAACCCCAATATACCCACCCCTCTCTCTCTCTCTCCTCTCTCTCATATCACCATAATCCAAAGTCTTAACCCTACCCCCCAATTCTTTTAATCCAAACTACTTCCCTCATCATGGTCAGACAAACCCCAAAATCCAATCAAACACACAATGCATTGCAATTTCCATTGGCCTTCACAAATTCATCTTGTCCACCACAAAAAGTCTATCATTTATATTAACCATTTCCACTCAGAATCCCAAATTAAATCATAGGCCTACTGTATAATCCAAACTTTCCATCAGATAAATTAATTTACCCAAAAAATGGAACAAGAAAACAATGATGAGGAAGAATTCCATCAGGAAACACTAACCAAATAAACATGAGTTGCCTCCGGTCAATATTAACCCCCATATTCCAAAAGGCAAATGGCAAAATAATACAATTCCAGTCCCTAACGAGCAATTGCCATGACAACAATTTTTAAGGAAATGGAAGTTCCAAATTTAAAAGAGCCATAAAATTTAATAGTTGAATCCCTTTATTCTCAGAAACCGAAAGGGTCAAACACAGCAGACAAAAATTAGAAAGTAATCATCTCCTCATCCATAACCAAGTTCAGGGATAATTATTACCATCAAATTTTATTTCTATCTACTTCACAGTAACAATCTTGATATAGATGCATCCCCAACTCGGTAAGAGCGACGACAGCGTCTCCATCCTTGCAAGAGAGTCCCTTTGCCCTTGGCATGTTTGGAGGGCAAACTCCCAATGAGTCTTCTGTGACTCTGCATGAAGAGCCCTTGCAATCCTGCACATAGACCGGAAAACCAAGCCCCTAGAGTATAAGGCATGCCTTGCTGAGATTCATCACTGCATGACCAACAAGGAATCAGTCTTGATCTCAGGAACACCACGGACAGTATTGCATGCCTGGCCGGTACTTGCCCACCAGTTTTGCAGTACTACTTCCCTCCTCTGTTTTAGGACCAATATAAGAGCTGCCATTAGCCTAGTTGGCTGTTCGAACAGCAGAAGAGGCCAACTCTCTAATGGTCTCATGGGCACCGGCGCATTTGCCATAATCCTTTTGAACCATCTCGTATCAATCGTGCGCTCTGATTCTACCAGATTTTGCCATAGTGCCCCCGAACTGCAATTTTCCGGGTACGGCCCCATCAGCTGTTCCTCATCATTTCACACAAACCCTCAGCATTACAACAGTCCGTGCCCTCAAGCTGCATTGGCAACATCAGTAGCCTCTGCTCGAGTTGGCCCCTTGGAGATTTTGAGCATGCGTCCAACACGGGTAGCAGTTACCAGCAGGCTTTCCTGGATGTTGCACTTGTAGATCATCACCTTTCTCTGTGCTACAAATATCTTTTCAATTGGGGAATTTTTCCATTCCTGGTCACCTCGTGCAACCATAAACGCATCTGAGTTAGCAAGGATTTTCATCCAAATTTTGCCACCCCCCTTCTTGATTTTTCAACCTGCATAGACGACCAAAAAAATCAGATATCGAAATAATTCTGGAGTTTTTTTTTTTTCTTTGCACTGCCCAATAATTCCAAAAAAGGGGAAGTCATCAAGGGAAAACCTGGAGGGACCCACATTCCCCATTATTCTGATCTCTATAACAATAACAAATGATGCTTATAACCATTTTTCCCTAGGGATGGACTTTGAAAACTGTAACCATTTTTACTGAATACCAGACTTCTATAACTTATCGTACATCAAAAGTTCTGAGGCAGTGTGGAAGTCCACTTCCTACCCCCAAGGGCACCAACATAAATCCTTAAATGTTAGTTGTGTGTAAAATCAGACTTCAAATCCATTTTATCTTCCCATAAATTTACAAACCTTTGACATGAGAAGGATATTCTTTGCATGCTCCCCTAGCAACTTCCGAACTTCCAAAAGGTCAGAGAACCTTTGCGGACAAAAGACAGCGCGATCATGTCGATCTTATAGGGATGCCCCACTTTAAGATATCAATCTTGTTCTTTCCTCCGTCAAAGTTGGCTATCCACAATCACCACCTGGGGATGACTTCTTTCTCTCACCTAGGAACAGCAGTGTTCTCACACGGCATTCGCCAAACCTTTTTCCCTTGTCACAAGACAGCACCGTAAAAGGGGGGGGGGGGGGGGGATGAGATTTGTGGCCATCTGCACATAGTATCACGCTATGGGGTTTCACAATCCTCAGCTAACTTCTTGTAGCTCATGCAAATCACGTTCTCATCACCCTTGATGCTATAACATGGAGATGGTGACTCTTACCCTTTTTCAGTTGTACTGTTTTGTCATTTTCAAAAATCCAGTTCGAATCTCGGACCCTGTGAAGCCACAAATGAAATGAACAGTTAGGAAATTCTACAATATATGCATTAAGGTCCTAAAATTCATTAATACAAGAAAATTTCTTGTTACAATACATATTACATTCCCCAAGTCTCTCTCTCTCTCTCTCTCTCTCCATTCCTAATCATGCCAACACTTCAGCAAACTAGAATAAAATCATGTCCTTAATCCATCTCTCCTCCATGTCTCAATGATAATGTAGCACTCTCTCCCCCACCGGATTTCTATCTCTTGCGCATAACCTTCAAACCAAACCAAGACTTTGCCCTAATCCATTGGGTTCGGCTATGTGAATCCTTTTACACCATTAAGCTCTATCAAGGCTAAATGTTCATTGCGCATAACCTTCACATTTAGGCAAAAAGTAGACTAGAACCACAGTTGATTCTAAATACATTTCCACTTTACTTCCCAAAATATATTTTCTGATACATAAAACTTGGATATCTTAGTTGTGTTTAAGAATATAATTGCCTTCACGAACCGAGGTGTGTTCCAATGTCCGGTAAAAGTAGCCTTATATGGTGTACAAAGCTACGTAAAGTAGAAATTCATCATCACAAGTGGAACCATTACTTTCAAAAAGCATCCCACTCAAGAATGGAGAAAGATTTGGGACATCATTCAATACTTACCTAATAACTTTATAATTATCTTTTCCTTGACTTTCATTCAACGATTTGTTTGAAAAAACAAAGGAAGAAAATTGCAAAATTTGATGCTGTAATCCAACTGCTAGGTGTCAGCACTATAATGTCAAAAGGAGGGGGAAAATGAAATTCTGAAAGTTGTCCAACCTTGGATACAGCTCAGAAGCAATGAAATGCATGATAAAATATATGTTTGAGCTCCACTAGTTCGTAAATGCATGTCATAAATTCCAGAAAGTAGTTTCCTCCGTGAAGAAGTCAGCTAGCACTTATCAGGAAAAGAAAAAAAAGAAAAGAAAAAGAAAGCAACACTACTAGCATAGGACATTAAGCATGGTGGCAATAGGGCAACATGCTCGGATTCCGAGTCTTCACCCCATTTCCTGGCTTGCGGATCCAAAAAAAAGGGGAGGCAAGTGGCATTTGGAAGTGGCATTTGCTATCACGAGCTCCAATTTCATTTCATTTGCTGGAGAAGAGAACAAGTGTGTAGGCACAGAAGTTTAAACTTCAGACTTCACAGAAGTGGCATTTGGAAGCCTATCTGCAATGCTAAAAAATTATCGTTGCCTATTCTCATTTAGTTTCATGTTTGACATATAGTCAGATAAAAAGCCTATCACGAGCTCCAATAAAAATAAAACTCTCTCTCTCTCTCTCTCTCTCTCTCTCTCTCTCTCTCTCTCTCTATCTCTCTCTCTCTCTCTCTCTCCTCTCTCTCTCTCTCTCTCTCTCTCTCTCTCTCTCTCTCTCTCTGACCATCCACAAAATAATTGTTCCAACCGATATAACATATAGCAACAACTCCAAGCTATATAGGTGAAACAGAGAAAATAGCTGATATACCATAACCAGAGAGCCATATACTGTCCATAACTAAAAGGTTTGGGGAGAATGGTTTGAAATCTAGGCAGAAGTTGATATTGTTCACCAAGGTTCTTGGAAATGGACCAGATAAAGGAATAGCTGAATAGGGGTACTCAAGGAATCATGGTTAACACTATCAACCTGTGAATACCAAAATTGATAGGGTAATATTGACTCATGCAGAAAAATGGATTTATTCTACCAAATTAATCAAGAAAGCAATCAGAAAGGTGTGCGGCATTGTCTCTCAGAAAAAAATGTTCCCAGATGGCCTTCATTTAGTAGTTTTGCTTCTTGGGCAGATTGGCTAACGAGATACCCCTTCATTTGGAGGCAGTGATCGATTGGTTGTCTAACAATGCCAAAGGAAATTCTATGAGAACTCTGTATCCATGCTCCCTTTGGTTGCTACAATCCATCCCTTGTGGATTGACAGGAACTCTAGAGTTGTTCATCAAAAAGTTAAGGAACTCTTAGGCTCTTGATATCTTTCTCTCATTAGGAAGTCACCTTATTTTTGTTAGCATTCATATTGATTTTCTGCTTGTTTATGCTTGTTAAACGAAGTATAAATCACCAAAAAAAGAGGAAAAAACAGACTAGGAAGATATATGCCGGCAATAGTAAGTGCAAAATGGAATCCAACTAATTTTACATCCATATACAGGAAAGAGAGGACGAGAAGATCAGGACCTAAAACGGATCAACGTACATGCGGAAAGAGCCAAAATCCCCAAATAAGAAAGCCAATCCAGAACAAAATCACACACAAATACAATCAAAGCAAATAGACAAACAAACAAACAAACAGAGCATAAGGCAGGGCGGTGTATAGACTCGACTACCCATGCGAATTCCAATGATTTGGGATTCGAGAGAAAGCAACGTACGGACGCCTATTCAGATCCATCCACAAATGCAAAAAACAAACCATAGGTATGGAAATTGGGGATTATTAAAAGTAAAAACAGGAGAGGAGAGACGAGACCCACGAGGAGAGAGAGGAGGAGAGAGACCTATCGTGTCGAGCATGAAAGCAAGAGGATTGCCGGTGTTGTCATGGCGGAGCGGAGATTGTCCAGGGTTTCCTGATGATACTCATGAGATCCGTGAGAGAAATTGAATCGAGCCACGTTCATTCCGGCCCTCAGCAGCTTCTCTACCATCGCCACCGATCTCGATGCCGGCCCAAGCGTGCACACAATCTTCGTCTTCGGCCTCTTCTCTACTCCATTATCCTTCATCATCTCCATTTCCTCGCACGCAATCGAATCGATCTAGAGAGCGCGCGGTTATACGAGGGTCAAACGAGGAGTTTCGAAACGTTTACATACGCAAACCGTGATGCTGGTAGGTGTGGAGAGAGAGAGAGAGAGAGAGGACCTGGTTATTGGCCCCAGTTGAAGCCCACTTGAATTTTTTTTTCTATTTTCTTGGGTGACAAGTCCATCAATACATAAAATAAAATAAAAAAATAAAGAAGAAGAAGAAGAAGGTCGTCTTTTCCCGCTTGCTTGGGCTACTTTGCTATTTAAAATGAATTCATTTAAGAAAGATTTATTTATTTATTTTCCCATCTAAACTAGGAGTCATAAGACTTATTCTTTTCACTTGTAAAAAAATAGATAATTAATTTTTGCATTTTTACACTCCAAAATAGGAATGTAGAAATCAATAACATAATGGTGTTAATTTCTAAACTCCTATTTTAAAGTGTAAAAATTAAAAATGAAAGTGCGAAAATCACTTCCCAAAAAATACTTGGTGAAAACTTCATACCCAGCCGCCTCATAAGAAGCATTCTAACAAGAAAGATTTTCTGTTCATGAATTATGGGAAGCTGTCAAAGTTTTTTGCAGAGTCGTCGTATCCCCATGACCATGACCATGGGTTTCAGTTCACTTTGACAGGAAGGGAATTGTGGGCCATCATCATGTCTGTGGAAGAGCATTTCGGTTTCTTAATTTTGTAGGACTCATCATCATAGGATTCGCTTCTTCGGATTTCATTTTCTCTGTAAGAATGGGAGTCGTTGGGGTTGGGCCAACTTTTAAATAATGATAGGGGGTGCATCAGAGGAAGCATAAAATGGAAAGAAAACCTAATGATCCTTGGTTTGGGTCCTATCCTATCCCATCCTATGGGATATGATTCCTTTTGAAATTGAATTTTCTCCATTTTGATTCTCAAGTTTACAATAAGAAAGAAAATGATATGGATTCAGAGTCCTTTTTAGACTTCAAAAATAAAAATATAAAACGGAGCTCGAGAAGAAAATGAAGAGCGTGTTTGAGAAGTTGGTTGGTTGGTTGGGTCGTGGAATGAGAAGAAGCACAAGTTGTAACGAGGTTAAGATGGACTCCGACTTGAATCCATTTCCATGATCCGATCCTTCATCTTTCAAGCCCTGATACATATACATAGAGTAGATATATAATATCATATCCATCCTCTCCTAATTTTATACAATACACACCACACCACACCACACCACACCACACGTGCATGAACTTAGCAATACCATCTTGTTTCGATCAGTCAACTTCTTTTTATGAATGCACAGACAGAGATCTGTCCCGTGGAAGACCCCCTCAAACAACTTTGTACTTATAAAACGACTTACAAAATTTACATAAATGAATGACTTCTTCAGTGACTAATTATCTTTTTGAAATACATTGAAAATGACTCTAGTAGGAAGAGATAATAAAGGATTATAATTTCTAATAATAATTCAGTAGAAATCCAAACAAGCCACAAACTAGGAGAAAATCAAAACCAAATTCATGCCAACTCCAGATACTGCATGAATCATAAGAAAAATTACAGTCCTAGAGTCTAGGGCAAAAGGAATGTTGTTTCTGATGACAAAACTACATGGTCATCATCATAGTCCTAAGTTCAATTGTGAAAGAAAATGAGGATGACAATACGAAAAATCAGATTTTGTGGAAGGTCTATCCTCGTAAAAACTTCCATATTGTTTTGGAGCAGGAACAATACAAAAAGGAAAAAGTGCTTCCAAGCCTCAACTCACCTTTTCTCCTTCCGTTTCCATTGAAGCCTCTCGCTCGCTTCACAATTTGTGAAAAATCTCACAACACAATATCAAGTGACCTCCTAACAAAATGTATAAGCAAGCAACTTCGTATGCTGATTGCTATATATAAGCCTAGCCAGAGAGTTTTAAGTTCATCATGGACCTTGTGGTTGCTCCTTTGTCATCAAGTCCAGTTTATCTTGCAGTCCGTCACACGTTCGTTCACATACTCAAAACACTGAGCTCATCGGAGAACAAAAACTAAATACCATGAAAGTTCCAAAGCAGGATAGAATACGTGAAAATCAGTCTGATAGGAACAAGTACCTTGAGCTTTTATTCTACAAAGAGAACTGGGGTAGATAGCAATGCTCATATCTGCCACAACCAAAATAACGTAGTTTGCAAGGCATGGACTACAGCATACGGAGGAGAAGAGAGAGAGAGAGAGTGAGAGTCAATCGCAACGGCTTGGTTATCCACAGACAGTTGCCCTCATTCTTCAACCCACATCTTAATTTTGAACTGTATGAGGAGAGAGAGAGGAGAGAGAGGAGAGAGGAGAGAAGAGATGGCATGCACCATGTCAATTTGAGGATTTGCTCAATTTCCAATAAACAAACACAAAATGTTGACAGTTGTTTAAAGGTGAATAGGAACAGAATTGACCACAATATCAGCCAAACCCAGGCACATGACTGGAAGAGGCAAATGACCTACAAAGGGCATACAAAAACTTCGAGGACGTTGATCGAATACATCATACTGATAGAAACCAATTTTAAAGGAGAGTTTCGCCACATTAACCAAACAATGTGTGACCAAAGACAACTAAATGATGGCCAGTACCTTTAACGTCTGTCAGGTCCATTCCACATTTATCCATTTGAAAAGAGCATGACTTTGATGAGTCCTCAAATTTGTCACAGTTACTACAGTCAGGAAACGAGAGGAGCATTAATAATCAGCAAGCTAATAAGAAAGGAAACAAAAAGGATAAGAGCTGTCGCAGCAAACGGACATTTCATAAGGCGACTCCATGCAGAACACAAAAAAGCACATAATATATACCTGCATCCTAAATTTTCCATTAATCTACGGCAGATTCATGTAACATCAAGTTGAGTCGTCATTGGTGCACAGTCACTTAAATAAGGCAAATAAGAGAACGATTTGTGTCAACATGAGGATCAGGCTGCCATTCTCCCTATTGATAGTCAACTTATTAAATCAAATCATTATTATCTAACGTTCCAGCAGGCTAAGGACAACAAATATGGAGCCAAATTATTCCTTGGACAGTCCAAGGGGCTCCTCGAGATCATCTTGACCTGGCCTCCCAAGTGAAAGAAATACAAATGATTACCATCACACAGCCTTAGAAGGACTGGTCTGGAAAAAAACATCAGTCAATCCACAATGCAGTCTACCGAGAAGTTTTTCAGGTTGTCAACAAAGAAAGAATCAAAGAATTAATGCAAGGAACAAAGTGGATGACATTGATGCCTACCCAAGGCGTCGTGCTTGTGACCCTCCTCCTGTGAAGTTGTTTGAATGGGCAAATTTTATAGACATACCTGAAAGCAATATTTGCAATACATTATGAGAGGGGGAAACCGATAATGTTCGAAAAATAGTAACCCAACTTAAGAAAGTACAGGTTCATAAACTTGTTCTGCTGATCTCAAAGCCTTTATCAGTAGAATGAATTAGAACTCCTTTCTGGACCTGGAATGACGCCATTGTGGGCTTAGATAACTGATGAAGCCAAACTACAAACGGATTAAAACTAAATAGAGCAGGCATTATGCAATGCCTGTCTTTCACTTACCCAAATCATGTTTTTAGCTTTTTTGTCAACTGATATTCTTGATGTATCTTAGGACAACTTGGAGCTGGAATCAATCATATTCTTTGCGCCCATGAGAGCCTCTACAGTGCCAAAACACAACAGCAAACCCATTCTCATTGCATAGCAGTCATTCAGTTTCCAAGTGCCAGTAAAAATGAAATTTTCATTAGCTACTGATAGATCTACAGGAGTCTGGAACAAATAACAGCTTGTAGATTTTACGAACAGTTTGTTGTATCTTTCTAACCAAGATGGGCACTTGAGGCCGTTCACTGAACATGTAAAAGTACATACAACTTCACAAGGAACTGAAGACTATATTGGGTAAACATACTCTCCCCCTCTAATTGGTTAAAATACCCACGGTTTTAAATGGGACCACTCTATTATTCAAAGTGGCCCCTGTATTTCAACTAATCAAGAGGAGGGTAATGTTTATCAGGTGGGTGAACATACTTGCACTCCTAATATTCATTGTAGTGAAGAACGAAATATTAACTGGCTCGCATTTTTATGGAAATATTGGAAGAAGTAGATGCAAACCTGACAAGTTTAACTCATCATCTGACACCGATTTGTACGAAGAACTGAAATCGTCATGATTCTCCTGTCCAAAGTCTTCTGTACGTTCTTCTTCTTCATCGTCGTCGTCATTATATCTTTGGCTTTCATCCTCTGAATCATATCCTTCATATTCCTCATCATGTGCATCTGTAGGTGCCTTAGAGATTTCAGGTTTATCATCCTTCACAGCATCAACTTCCCTAGTTTGCTCCCCTGTATTTTCTCCTGTCCAACGGGAAGCGACAAGACGACCCAACTCTTCTTTTGACAGTGACTTGGGCTCCTAAGAATACCACTCAAGGCAAATACTCATCTCCTCAAATTAAAATGAAGGTATCCACGTATGACAAGGTCCAAGGGAAACCCAATAACTACATGCAATCACTTAAAATCCAATGAACTGTCAACAGTTTAACAGGCATCTTCCAAATTCCAAAGAAGGGATCTTTGCTCATGGCCAAAAAAAAAATAATAATAATATGAAGGAAAAAAAACTTCAAGTCCAGGAAGGTAATGCATCTCAATTTTTTCACAATTATCACGGTCTTAGAGTTCAGTCAGAATTAATTTTCAGACAATTGAATCCAAACACGGTGTCCTAAATCAAGATTTGTCAAAATTCAGAGAAAGAATTTGAACTAAATGGAGGAATATTTTTGTGGATATGTTTCTAATAATCAACTGACAAATTCTGGAGAAAACAGAATTCTAATATTTATTTCAGCCAAAACTTTGACCAGTTCTCAAAAACTCAGCTGAAAATGCAGTCAAGAAAGTAAAAGAATATATGAAACTCAGTTTTTCAAACATGGTCCATAAAGTTGGAAATTCCAGAATCTTGGATTTGAATTAGAAAACAAAATAGCTTATATTAGTGAATTATACACCCAGAAGAAGCTCTAGTGTTAGTGTAGTCATTAACATACACTAAATCTTCACCCTAGGGAAGAGATCAACAAGTGCTCTTTTATCTCTGAATACCATTTTGAAAGTGAACAATGTTTTCAATTTTCACTGAAGGAAACATAAGTCACTAACGTTCACTATTTTCTGCTAATTCTCATTCAAATTTCAAACTAACAAAATAGGGAAAGTTAAAATGGTCCTCGAAATATGATATGATGGACAGAGTTTTAAGGTTCTTGGGAAGAGAAGAGTAGACTGCAGCTCATGTCTTACCTCAAGAAGAGGAAGTTTACTAATTTTGAAAAGCTATATGGGGGATATGAGCAAGTTCAGGCATTATATGGCAAGAGTACAGAACCATCCATTTAGAGAATCTATAGGTCAGAACTTATAATAAAAGCAAATAAGCAATTAGTGAATGTAGGTTTCCCAGCCAAAAGGAGGACGCTGCTGATTAAGGTGTTCCAAAACGAGAATCATCACTTGACATTAAGTGGCAGCTGAAAGATTGTTCTGCTTCCTTCACATCTTTTTCTCTCTTCCCTAATAATCTAATTCCCAACTTAAAGGATCGATAATGTCAAGTTTCAACAAGGGTGTGGGAAAAGCATTTTAATTGATGTCTAAAACGACAGTATAAAAATTGCATTGTCATGTAATCACTCCCAGTCCAACCAATCAAAAGCAAATCATGAATGCTGAACATACACAATTTCAAGAACCATAGCTCCAGTTTGTCTCAACTGTTGTATCTCGATGTTTGCTCTCTTGGCAGCATCATAAAAAAAACAAGATATATTGATTGTGTATATATTTGAAATCCTTTTAGAAAACATATTACAAATAGTCCAATGTTAATGAAAACGTAAATAAGAGGTTCTGCAATAAGTTTAACAGTTGCACGAGGACACTAATGCAGAGGCAATCTGATCCAAATATTCCCATCGCCTGCCTAAAACCAGATCCAGTATGAGGCCCTATTTAAGGAGTCAAGCCATGCTCATCAATAATATCTCCTAAGTTTGCTTTCCTAGTTTACCACTATTGTTAGAATATTAATAACAAGGTCAGATCTTTTGCTTTTCAAGATACGTCATGCAAGTGACTCAGCATTACATTCAATTGGAAAACTGAGATAAGCATAGAGCTGAATTGATAGGAGGTAAAATTACAATATACAATGTGGAGCGCTTGATAGAGAATTTAAATTTAGTTTCATGGTGTGATCAGGAGGTACCTTGCTTACACTGTCAGGACCAGATTCATATGCAACTGGAGACTCTTCCTCTTTCTTCGCATCATCCTGTAAGAAAATGAAAATACAGATACAACACTATGTTAATGTCATCTGTGTAAGCTATGATATAACCTCTCCATAAAACTACGTTTGTGAAAGAATAAATCCCATCTGTGAAGACCTCATTCACCTCTTGTTCTTCATTATTTGAAACATCTTCATTTCCAGAATTATCAGTGGACTGTTCTCCCATATCCTATCAGAAGCGATAAAATGTGAGAAACAAAAAAAAAAAAAAGGAAAAAACATTTTTGCAGTTAAAGAGGATCTTGATCATAATCATTCAGGGTTCACAGGCAATGCTTGATATAAAGCATTTTTAGATAAATTCCAAACACAGTAGGAAATTCAGAGAATAACAATGACAAGGATGCATTAAATATCATACAAATACTCTTGCTCCTTAAATAACACATGAATGTCCTCAAAATTATCAACATACATGAAAATGTGTTTTGATAGATTTACATGAACTATTTAAAACAATAAAAGGAATCTAAGAAGATGAACAGCGCTGATCTAATTCCATTTTTTGGGAAAGTTTTGGAAAAAGGCATTTAGACTGTTGGACATTCTTCCCAGCTCACTAGTATATCCTACAGTTGATGGTATAATATTGAGCATTGCCAGCGTGATAAGAAATTAGTCTCTCAATAGCTAATCCATTATAATGTAGCGATGGCCTTGCGGGGGCTTATTTTGGCATTGTTTGGAAGAATGGGCATTCCACAGATGCGGCAGAGATAATGCTTGGATAGCAGGGAGGTACGGTGGGAAAGCCGAATGCTCAATCCATTTCATTTCTGCATGCCAGGAATTTTCCCAACGCTATTTTCTTTCTAAATTCTACAGAAGATATTGATGTGTTGGAGGAAGAGTAGTTTTGTTTGCTCCCATTTACGTCCCATATACACAAGTTGCATCCCTTTGCCACTTTTTTATGAATATATGCACAAACACAGATTTACATGAGCTACATTTCAGCCATCACTAAGAACCAGTTTAACCTGATCTGAAGGAGAGTTCTCCAGGAGCCCAATTTTATCATGGTTTTCACTTTCCATTGGCTGTCCTTGGCTGGGAACTTCCTCCATAGATTTGCTTTTCTCCCTTTGAGCTTCCTCAGCTTCTTTCTTTTCCGTCTCTTCTTTTTCTTTCTGTAAGCGTTCTTTCTCCTCTGCTTTTTCTATCTGTTCCTTATGCTCTATATGGGTGAAGCAAAAAATTCAGCGATACAAAAAGTAAGCTTTACTAGAAAAAACTAAGAAAAAGACAAAAAAAAACAAAGAAATAAAATAACAATAAGCAAAAGAAAACCATCCAAAACATCATGTTGACTGTCAATACACAAAAGTAAGGAATAAGAATAAATAACAAGAAATGATTTGATCAATTATGAGATTAGTAACCGCGTAACGTGCAACATTCTCACCTTCAGAACTGAAAGTGAAGTAGATTTTGACCTTCAACATGTTGGCATTTTGAAGAAATGTAAGATCAAGATTTTTATACTTTCTTTGTATTCATGAATACCAATGTTAGTAAATTGGAAAATGGAAAGAATCTATTGAACATTTGTCATTTATTTGTCAGTTCAGTGGATGAATGTAAACCGCTAGTAACATTTAAATTATTTGCACTCTTCTACTACTAGGAACTCCTCCTTAGCTATCTAGCATATAGGGTTGTCATATTTGTTTTGGAGGACTTATAAAATCTCAGGTTTTGGTATTTTGATGTTGACTCATAGCTCATGGAATTCAAGGTCTGCTTAGAGAGTTGAGATTTCACCTTGATCAAAGTCTTATGTCGGTCCATCATGGAATTCAGATCTGCAACTGGTTTAAAAGGTCAGAAGAACTCAAAGGAGTGTCACACCAAGGTTAAAGTTGCATCGTAATCCCAGAAAGATTCGAATGCTTCCCAATATTTTCTAAAACATAATTTGCATGGGATAGAAACCATTGCACGGTAGAATATAGAATAATGTATCCAAAACCATAAAATTTTCAACCTGTTCAAACACATGGTAATCTCTACAAGCCAAGATCAGATCATTCCTAAAATTATGACGGGGTCTGTGTCCAGAGCTGAGTCTGGATATGTGCACCTAGAAGTGCTCTAATATCTATGACTTGAAAAACTAAGAAAACACTTAATATAACTGCATACTGACCTATAATAGAATATAATATAAGAAGCTACGATCCTATAACTCAATTATGCAAGGTCCCAAGTGGGAGCCCCTCAACATCAAACCATTTTCTGACATGGCTAGCTTCTTTCAGTTCGTCTTGCACCTAGTATGGATTGCATAACCCACATAAGGCATTTTTTAAGTACCGCGCACATATACAAAAACCGCCATTGGAGAATATTAGTTCAAGGTTGGTACAATGAACAATTCCCCATAATGACTGATTTCCACTTTTAATCCAGCCCTCGAACAAAACTCAAATAGACTCCAAATGTGGTTGTCACCTTAACCAAAAAACTTAAATGAGGACCATAAAAAAAAAAAATTGATGAGGGTGAGCAATGTATGCACATAAGACCAAAAAATGATACATAACTCCTCCAGGGTGAATGGAGCCTCAAAAAATATCACCGCTTGTGTGTGATTTCTCAACAACAAAACCCCACACTGACAATTCCACGTATTCCCAAATGAAGGCATGAAATAAGAACAAAGATGTACTCCTAAACAGCACAAAACATGAGGTCGATCACTGACTACATCCCTCAGGATGCTAGCTTTTAGAATCTCTAGCCAAGCGGGATGTTTTTGATTGTAGACCATCAACTTCCTTTCACCAAAATGCAGATAAACAATTTCATTACAACTTCACACAGTCCTCAAACTAAAGAACAATCATCCATAAAGGTGTAGTGGTGATTGGTGATTTACAATATCCATATTTAATAGAAAAAAGTTAACCCATTCTACAGTTGGATACAATATAATTGCAAATGTGGCACAAGGGGTTCTTAAATCACACAAGGGAATCAATCTTAAACCAAGTATATAAAAGCATTTTTAAAGAGCACCACAAGACCCTAAGGATGAGGAGGTTGTTAACCAAATCCACCTGGTCCAATCTGTAGGATTAATTAGTTCGTAAATCACACATCCTTGCACGACATAATTGATTCAAAGGTTACTTGAGAACTTACCATTAAATCATTGGTTTGGCGCCCCGTACATGTGTAAAATGTGGAACATGGATCAAGAAATCTCTCAACAAATGGGTGAATTTGGAGCCATTTCCTATTGTCCAGTGCCACCAAAACTGTAAGCTCCAAGTCATAAATCATTGTTATTTTAAAGTTATTCTGCAGTCTTCAATTTTACGTAGCGTGCCAACTTTTGTAAATATCACTGAATATAGATAAGAAATGCATATTCGAAAACAGAAGTTTGAGGGACACCAATTACTGGATTTATGTAGATAATGGCAATGACAATCATAATTGAACCCAGACAAACAAATAAGGTTAGGGAACTGAATCAACAAGAGCATACCCTTAAGCTGTTGAACAAGCTCTTTAAGTATTTTCTCCTCATTTTTCAACTTGGACAACTCTGCCTCGTCTTTCGCTATCGTTAGTTTTGCTTGTTCAATCTCCTTCTTTCGCAAAGTTACTCCTTCCTGATAAGTGCAATCTTTTTCTTCAGCTTCTCTTGGCAAATTTCCCAGCCTCCCAACATGTATTCGAGCACTTCACGTTACCATTATAATCATCAACCATCACAGCAATCTGCTACATGGGGAAGCTAAAAAATCAAAATATTGCAAGGCAAAAAACATGAAATGCACAATATGATGATATTTGCAGTTATAAAACTTATTCAAAAGTTTGACAAAATTTGTGAACCAATAGGGGGAAACTTTTCAGTTTTCAACTTTTCACCATTGTTAATCTCATTGCAAAAAGGAAACTTCACCCAGATTGGTGCTGGATGTGCAAGGCCTTTTGCAATCAGAAGCAGTAGACCAACATCCTTGTCCATTATAAAGTGAGTGGTGAAAAGTGGAACTCATGCTGAATATGTTTAGGAGTATCTTGGGCATGGACGCATGCAGGATTTTAATTTGGATTATAGAACCTACAAATAACCAAACATAATAATATTACTATGATAACAGGTTATTTTTAGAATCTGGGAAAGTGTATGCTCTCACCCCCCCACCCCTCCCCCGGCAGGGTCCCCAATTAGAAACTTAGGGAATGCTAAAAATGCATGCCCATCGATATTTGGTGTGCTACCTAGAGACCATGATGTGTATATAGATGTATATAAAATATAACATATTGGGATTAATTCTGAGGTAGGAAGGATCATTGCCAATGCATCTTCACGAAAATCATATATACCAAAATTTTCAGCAGCTGTCCTGCTTAACAAGCATCCGTCAAATATATCAACAAATAATACACGCACAAAAAAGCGACTAATCAGAGGTGATTTAACTGAAAAGAATGCAACTGAAAAAGATTTTTCTTACCACATATACCATCATTAACTCTGGAAGAATATATAGAAAGTGGAGCATGGCCTGCATTGCGGCAATAGAACTTCCCATTGGGGCATGCTGATGTTCCTGTAAGGCCAAGCACCACAACAATAAGTCAAACAAACAAACAAAGAGCACATATAAAACTCATACTTTGAAGGCAAATAAATAACTATCAGATAAACCGACAACCAGGAAAGAAAAAAAGAGTCAAAATGGCACCAAAACCACAAAATTAGAAAAAGGAAAAAGAAAAAGAGACCCTATTTTCTTCCTATTTTTTGAAGACCCACATACTTTTTTGACAAGCAAATGAAATGCGACTAAAAAGTAGCGCAACAAAGATTATTTTGTAGTAAAATAACAACACTAAGACAGTATTTGGATCAAGTATTCTCCCTCCACGAATCCTTGCTCCAAACACAGCCTAAAAATGAAGGGGATAAATGAGGTCGGAAGGAGAAAGAGTAGACCGGGCTCATCAGTGCCGTCAGGGCAATCGCAGAAGTCATCATTCAGCTGAGATTTGGTGAATTTCATGGATCCATCCCTGCATTTGATAGTTCCCGACGATGATGCCTTGTAATATATCTCATCTGCTACATCCATCCATGTCAACAAGTTCAAAAAAAATAAATCAAAATTCAACACGATATACATATGTATATGCATAAGTATAATCAAAAAGGAGGGAAAAAGAAAAAGAAAAAGAAAAAGAAGGGAAAAACCAAACGCAAACCTTGGGAGCGATTCCGCGTATTTTGTCCTTTTGGAGGTGAACAGAAGCTGATCTACTAGATCAATTTATGCCATTTACATTTATTTTTTTGAATGAAGAGGAAAGTTAATCTCCGCTTCATCTTCTGACCAATCCAATTACCCTATACTAATTTAGTAGTTATTCGAAATGCTGATGATCATAAATCACAATACACAAATTCAATTCTATTCGCTTGGATACGATACGATATGATTATCAAGCACATATCCAAACAAATTCGCATCAGTGCTGAACAATACAAATATTGTACTCGGGGGAAAAACGAAGCCAACTGGTGAGAGAGAGAGGCAGCTAAAATCGACGCCCCACAAGATCAAAGGTTTTTAGCGTGGGAGTCTGAGGGATGAGACGGCGATTCGCACAAAGTTAGAAACGACGACGTCAATATATTACGTTTTGTCAACGACGTCGTCTCAACTTTTTTTTTTCTTTCTTTCTTTCTTTTTTGGGTAAATTTCATTTACACAGTTTCCATAATAACTTTTTCTATAATTTTTGAAAATCTCTTTTCTTTTTAAAATTCTTATTAAAATTCTTACAAAACTAAATATTTTTTAAAAATAATAAAATTACGGACTTTCATATTTTTTTCTCAACACATTTTTAATTTATTATTTTCTTTTGTAATAAATACTAATTTTTTTTTTGATAAATGACACTGACCTCACCTGAGGTTTATGACAATGACAGGAACTAACCTCAGGTTTTGAAAATAACAATAACCTCCCTTATAAGTAATAATTTAGTTGTCGTTATTAGTTTTTCCCTTCTGGTAGTATACCGTTACTTACATTGACAGAAATTGCTGAGATGAGATAACTAAATTCATACAATACCCATTTTACCCTTAAGAATTTGGTTCTTCTAATGTTATGTAAAAATGTCCATAAAACTAGCCACCTAAGATAGAATTCTCCACTAGATATCCGTTGCACTCTTTTCTTTCCTTGTGCCAATTCTATTTTTAAGAAATTTTGTTTTTCTCTTTCTTTTTTTTTAATCTCCATCCTTATTCATATTTTTTTTACATATGCACCATAATTTGTGCACTACAGCTCACCTTGTAATACTAACACAACTCTTTAAGCTAGCTTGTTTTTAGCTAATTTAATTGTCATGTTTTTAAAAAATTTCACTATTAATGAAAATTTTATACTTTTTCATACGAGAAAATTTGGTAACATAAAAATATTATTCAAATTTAAAAAACAATTATACTATTGGCAAGAAATTAAACTTATATGTTGAATAAAAATATTTTTTTTTACTTTAAACTTTTGTTCTAATTAGATAAAAAAAATTACATTTTAGAATTCTCTCGTAAACAAGAATTGAAAAAATATAAAATTTTGAACGATTAAAAAAGTTTACTAAATAAAATAAATCAAAATCAAATAAACTAAATTTAACTAGAAAAAACTAACCCAAACAAGCCGCAATCCAACTCTCTCATACTTATATGACGTGCAAAAATAAACCAATTTAATAATTAATCCTAGAAAAATTACTACCAAGTTTAGTGCCATTTTCTAACATGATAACATCCATACACATGGCCATGGGCCCATTACCCTTCCCACTCTCTCTTTCACTCTCACTCATCAGTTGGAAAATTCACAACGTAACCTAGCCCAAGCCCAAGCCCAAGCCCAAGCCCCTACACCTGCAATGTTCTAACTCTTGCTCAAACACAAAAAAATTCGATTTCTCTTTCCACTTTGGTCTTCCGAAATCCAATTACGTCATGAGGCCTGAACAAGAAACCCTCTCACCCAATTGAATGAAGAAATTTGTCAGAAAAGTTAAATAAAACCTAATCAATAAACCCTAGGAAAAATTATTCAACAAGGAACCCGCCCACCAACTACCATCGTCGTTGAGCACCACTACACTAAATAATTGACAATGGTGGGGCCGGTGTACTGTGGGAATTGGATTTGGTGGTAGGGTTTTGTGATTTGAAGAGAGATTGAGGTGGTGATAATTGGTGGTTTTAGCATGCTTGAATGGAGGGGGTTGGCTGTTAGCACTCTGCGGGTGACCGGAGAAGAATGGCTATGGTAGCCGACTGCATGGGCTTCTCTCTTCATCCTTTGGTTCCCTCTCTTTATCTTCTATTGTATTTGACATTTTTCAAACAAGGCTTTATTGTTGTTGCCTATACAAAAAAGACACAAAGATCATTTGTACAGATTTCATAAGGGTAGAAACTTAAAATTAAGACTTCTGTTAACGGAGAGGTTAGTGTCATTTTCAAAACTTGAGGAGATGTTATCAGAGTGCTTGCAATAATCTCCGTTATAATTATGTTCCTACTTCCAAAAATGGCCACTTTAGCTAGCATTCAAAGATGGCCACAAATTCAAAACAATTTTCTTCCTACCTTATACACAAAAAGGTTGCTTTCGCAATCACCAATTTCATGTTGAATGAGAGGTTGTCTGATATCCCTAAGTTTAAAAATATTTTTGAATTACTCATATACCACAAAACATATACTTGCTTTATTTCGTAACATAAAAGGAAAAAAAAAAAAGAAAAGAAAAGAATAAGATAAAATAGCGATCCTTTCGTATCCGAATTTGATTTCAAGTTGTGACAAATATTAGTTAGATGCCCAAGCTCTTCATTCCGAATGCAAACCCATGCAGGGAAACACACAAACAATGGAGTAGTCCCTAAACTGTTCAATGTTAGCTTAGCTGCTTGATGACTTCACCACCTTCTGTAAAGATCGATCCGTCCACAACAGAATCAAAAGGTGGGAAAACTTTGAAGCTAACCAAGTGGAGTATTTAAAATCATACAAGAAACAAGCCCAACCTCGACAGCATAGTTAGCAGCAAGCAGGTAAAAACAATGAGTACGTACACAGAAAACTTCTGATTGATTTAAGTAATTCAAGACATAGATAGGGCTTCAAGGAATACAGTGGAAGGGGGGGTCTCGGACCCCAAGGAACATGACCAAAAGAAAGAGAGAGATTACAGACTGCAGAATGAAGCACAAATATCAGGAGAAGAATATATCAGATAGGTCCAATTTGACTTGGGTTAGTGAAAAACTAAACCTAAATAGTAACTCTGATGATCATAGCAAATCTCCATATTCCAAACAGCATGACTTGCATGGTTTTATGCGGCACTAAGGAGGAGATCAGAACTAGATGATAGGATCTACTATCCTGTTGCAGCCAAATATCATTCAGAATGAATGCATAAATCAATTACAGGTCCATGACAACTAAGAATTAAGTGAATTCATTTTAAACTGGCATCAGATCTTATTATTCAGAGCTGTAAGGCATGCAAGGACAGATATAGGACATACAATAAAAAACAGGCGCCCGAAATCAAACCTACTTTTAAACAAAGAATAAAATAAAATAAAAAATCAAATCTATAGTGGCTAGGAACAGGACAGGAATTCCTCTTTGTATGAACATAGCTTACTGAAAAAGTGGTTAAAGAGACTTCCTATAACGCCACATGAATTCTGTGTTAAAAACTTGGAAGGTTGAAATAACAAGAGAAAATGATACTAGTGGAAGCTCTGATCAAACTTCTTAAATAGTAATATTAGAAAACGAATGGGCAACGCCTTATGATAAGTGCTGTGGTGCGAAACAGTGGATTAAATCTGGTCCACAGCAAACTCGTTTAGTAGTTTGAACCGCCAGCATAGCTTAAAACAGAGATCAAATTACCACAAGAATTTACAAAGCCAACATCCTGGTAAAATCTAGAGCAATCCGAGAGGATGCCAGTACAAGCACACTTCAATTTCCCAAGTCAGTTTCTAAACAACAATTAATGCATCTTCATCCTAAATTCCTAACATTGCAATGTCAAACGTCAATATGAGACAACCCATTCATATTTCCCTCAGCTTCCTAATAAGAAGCGCCGACACGTCTAAGAATTGTTAGACATGCCAACAAGTTGCGTTGTTTATAGAATTTTCAGGAGCAGACAACCCTTCGGGCACTAGGGAGACGAGCTTTTACTGTGGGGACATACATGGAATGCATACGAATTTTCGTACAAGTTTGAAAAAAGTAACTTGCATGTGAATTTCTACTTGTAAATCCCCTTTCCCTACAAGTTTTTTAAGTGTAAAACCCTAAAGCCTAAAACATTCAGTTTGCTTGGAATACAGCTTGTTAAGAAAGGGTATTAGGTGTTTTTCGTTCGCACTTGTTTTTCATCATAGCAAATTTGCAAATGATGTCTTATATAAATGTGCTAGTTTTTTGGTCCCATTCCTGCTGCGAAGTATGATCATTTGAAAATTGCACAGTCAGCGTGTTAAAATTGCAGAATGTTCCCATATCACAAGTCCCATTTCAATTGGTTATAATGTAAAGTAAGAGCCATACCTATATCAAAATAATTAACCTCTAATGTCAGCCATAAAAAAAAGGGAGAAATATGATAAGTTATTTTGTTATTGCATGCGCATGAGAAATAATTTATCAACAAGAATCTCACAAAGAGGTAATAGCAACATTATGAAAACAAAGTTGCCACTTTGACTCTCAGTTCGTAGTCGTATTTTTATGTCACTCATGCCTCAAGCCATCTGTGCCTAAAGATGAGATAATAAGATCACCAATGATTCTTCCAGTTGGAAAATGTGTAACCAAATCTGCTAATAGCAATCATTTCCAACAAAAATCAACTTACCAAGCAACAACTTCAGTCCTATTGAACCATTACTTCAAACAAAGCAGTTGGACTTTCTTAAGACTACCCAAGCTTCTCACCTCAAGTCCAACAGTAATAGAAGGATGAAAGGAACACTTGCAGTTTGCACCAAACAGGTTGAATACAATCAGTGATTGTGAATCGTATATATCACCCATGGCAAAAGATTCATGCAATAGACAAGAGAGAAACTAAGCAGAGCTCCTTAGAAAATTTAATCAGCGTAATCAGCAGTAGATTAGAAGAATAAGATTGCTCCTGAAATGTGATTATTACTATATTTAGTGGATGTTCACTTATTCTGTAAACTCAAGAGTCAAGAGACAGTTTCGTGATATCAACAAGTACCTCAAACTTTTCTTGTGAAGGAAATTAAAAAAACACAAGGGGAGGGGGAGGAAAACCTAGTTTATTATTGATTCTGCAGGACCTCTTAGGGACAAAAAAAAAAAAAGACAAGGAGAAAGGAAGGGAGAAAAAAGGGATGAGAACGATGAGAAAAGTACGCCGTGGAGAGGTGCCATTCTTTAACTCTGCCTTCCAATTCCTTGATCCTCCCCAAGCTCCAATGGTTCACCCCGTAAGCAGATGATGGGCATCGGAAGCAAGTACTTCACACACTCTTCTGTTCAAGAGGGATATCGAACTCAACTGCCTTACGCAGCCCCTTGGCAGTAAGGCTTCCCGCATTTTATTGATTGATATACAGGAAATTCCCATATCGCCAATTGTAGCAATATAAGGTGCATTGAAAAACAATCAAAACCGACACAACCAAAAAACAGGCGCATTACGTTACCACCTCCACAAGGAGATCACAAATTGTAGGAAGAAACAAGAAACTTCATGGACGACAATTTTCAGGATGGAACGGTCAAAGAAGCCCACTGCTTCCAAGTACCAAAAGCAACAGAACTACATCAACAGAGGCTAACGGGACTGCTCGCAAAAAGGGTGAGCTAAAGTATTCGTTTGCTCTCTTGGTTGCGCCACGAGAGTGAGATGTGGCGACGAATTGACACATGTTTGATGCTGCTCGAAAAGCTTTGCAAAAACTCGATATCAACTACTGGCAGTCAACCATGGAAGGTCTCATTATATTCGGATGAGTATTCGGCTTGCTGTTGTTCCAGATAATGAAAAAAAAAATAGGTTGATCCCAATCAGTTCAATATATCTATAAGCCTATAATGTTTAAATCATATCCAAGATTCTATTTCAATTCAGCAGATCTGAAAACAGGATTGGGGATTTCAATCAACTGACGAAAATCACCAAGACAAACCCCCAGGTTTAGCATAGGAACGTCGAATGAGGATAAGGGAATTTCAGTAGGACGTTAGGTTCATCCATCCTACCCAACCAGCGAACAAATCAATTCCTAATTTAGGAACTAAATTGAGAAGTGACGAACTAGATCAAAGGATTTTAGCATTTCGTTCGGAACCTGCAGAAATCAAGCAATGAAATCACGAAAATCC
This sequence comes from Actinidia chinensis, assembly GCA_009663005.1. NCBI lineage: Eukaryota > Viridiplantae > Streptophyta > Magnoliopsida > Ericales > Actinidiaceae > Actinidia > Actinidia chinensis. The sequence goes on along the minus strand of CM018913.1, from coordinate 385,424 downwards.
CTTAAATGACAGCAATTTTTGGCATAAACGAATCGATTGAGTTCCCAATCGATCGATCCAGAACTACCGAGATAGGCAAATCAATGTGAAAACTTGAAAACCGGACTGCGAAGAACTAATCAATTAAGCAGTTAGAAGATCAAGCAGTGCGAACTAACCAATTTAGCTCTAATCGGTCGACGATCCATCTAAATTCAGAAATGATTCGAGGAAGTAGTAATTAAATTAAGCTGTATTCGAATAGGATCCACGATCGAGTATAAATCCTGAAATTGGAAAGAACAGACTCAATTGATTTCTGATGACGGAGAACTCAGAAGCTGATATAGGGAGGCGGATTGGGGGAGGAGAGAGGAGAAACGTAAACGATGGGGGAAATGAAAGATATTCACCGTAACGGAAAGGGGGTAGACGTCTATTGTGATTCTACAGCACGATATTATATTAAAGGACAACGTGTGGGCCGTTTGTTGAATTCGGGAGGATAGTTTAGTTCTGAAGCAGATCGGCCGATTCAACGCCATCAGACAAGGACCTGAACGGCTCCGTCGCCTCACCGACCACGTTTCTACCCAACTCCTCTCTCTCTCTCTCTCTCTCTTATGAGTAAGTTATGCGATTCCGTTTTCTGTAATTTTTACTGAAAGGAGAAAATATTTCAGGGAGACGACCCCCTCTGTAGAATCCCTGGGCAGTCATTTCCCTATCGTTTGCTTCCACTGATTTTGTTCGAGATTGATCTAGAATTTTAGGTAAGGAGGCTAAAGTATAATTAATATATCTTAGAATGTGAAAGTAAAAAAATAATAATAATTTAAAATAAAATTTATAATTTTTTTAAAGTGAGTGTACTGTAATCCTGCTAATCAAAGATATTTAGGTCAGGATTTTTTTTATTTCTTATATAGTCATCTACTCATCTACTTTCTACGCCCCTTTCACCTAGTTTTTATCACTCTTCTTTGTACATCCCTCACTTAACTCTATTATCCATCTAATTTCTCACTACACACTCCAACATTTATTTTTACCAATACCTTAGTCTATAAATAAGATAAATTGAACTCCGAAGATTCAATTTCTCCTTAGTAAATTCTACCATGAGAGAGAAAGAAGGAGAAGAGTAGAGAGACAAAGAAGAAGACTAAGGGAGAGAGAGATGGAGAAGATTAGAGAGAGAGAAAAATGAGGAGGAAGAAGGCTCCACCTACCTCACCCACACTTGTACTTGTATTCTCATATTCTAATTTCTAGGCTTTTAGGTAAAAATACTTGAACTTGAACTTTACTCTATGCTCCCTTTCTTACTTATTTTTAATCTCTCAAGAATAGGATGCATGCTAGATGATTATGAGCTTAATTTGAGTTTATATGGTTAATTTTCATGCTATATTGTGTTTCTATCCATTTCTTTTGTATATGCTACTTTTAGGCTTATATATGAATATGCATAGACTGATATTGTTTGCTATGATCATCCATCTATGTGTTAGAAGCATGCTTGCAGTTTGCATGTAAGTTTTATAGCCTTATATGGTATGTACACTTCATGTATGCAAAACTGTCAAAACTCCACTATTTTTTTTCTCATATTGTACATTTCAAAATAAATATCAAATCTGAACTATTTCTCATGATCTTTGAATTGAGTCTTGCTTTATATCTCTATTGCATGTGTGAATTTTCGTAGAGTTTATAGAGTCCATTTGGTATTTTATTTTTTATATTTTTCACATCATTGTTAAAGTCATACCAGAATCTGTTGCAAACAACTTAATATCACCATTTATTCTATTAAACTAATTTTTAAGTTAAAATACTTCTAAACATTAGATACATGTGTTATATTTCATATAAAATTAGTTTGAAGTATTTTGAGTAATAAACGAGTGAGATATGATATTTTTTGTAAATTATGTCAGATTTGGATATCATAAGGGTATTTTTGATATTTATTTTAAAAGTTATTTTCATAAGTGGTTATTGGAAAAAAAACCTTATCTAATTATTAAACACTTATGTATAGTTTATAATTTTTTAATAAATCTAAGTATGATTTTTCATTTTTTATTTGAAGATGTACCTTACTAAAAATTTAGTATAGATTTATAAAGTTGCGCTAGTTAGTGATTTTTTTGTTTCTTAGGCCCTATACTTGTGATGTTATTGCATCCATGTGATTTAGTGATTACTTGTCACGACCCGACTCATTATACACTGGGTCCCACCAATAATACAGGTGTCACGTGACCGGCCAGTGAACTCCATCTCAATAAGGCCTTTCAACCGATTCAGTTTAGGGATTTACTAACATATTCAACATACATTGCTTGAATGAAATAAGCGGAAGATCCAAATAAAAACAGAGCTGACGTGTTCAATATAAAACTATTGTCATGGTTTCGATTTACAAAAACCCAACACGGTTCTGCCCACAAACCGTACAACCGTAAACTACTACTGTATCAGTTTTTTAACTATACAATTCCAACTATTACAGAGTTCAAAACATAAAAGTTCTTATACATATCAGGACAGTACAGGACTATCAAAAAACTCGGTTACACTAAGGGCACCTGACCCTCAGTCGCGCATCCCTCATTTCATCACATGAAATGAGTTACGTCGACAACGTCTTAAGCCACTAGGCTATGTGAGTCAGGTTATATAAAAACATACATGCACCCATGAAGAATATTATGAAAATCAGGTTCATTTAACAAACCAAAAAAACTAGAAAATGAAACCACTTGTGTCAATCCATGGCTCCCCTAGGCCATCCTTGACTCTCAGTCAAGATACATATAAAATCAATCCCTCGCGGAAAATTCATGGTCAGGTACGGCAACTATTACATCAAGTTTTACATTTCATTACGATTGACAATTTGCGCACACAACGTACACGAACACCAGAACATAGGGAGCGGAACAATAAAACCTTTGGTATGAATTCATCCCACAATCATCTGGTCATGATCTCCTTATTACATCAACCACCGCTATATTCTCCCCCTAGTGCACGGGGCATCGTATGAAACTATGTGTCGACTTCAACACATACATTTCGCAAATTATCATTTTCATAATGTTCATGGTATATCAAAACAAGCATACTTTTAACCATAAAACAATCAGTTTAAACACAAGAAATGCTTCAGAACATTAAAACAGTACTTGTATGCTATGTACTACTAACAAGATAATCGAGAATATGCTCAATTTTTCTTTCACACACGCAAGCGAACGTTCTGAATACACGTTCCTGGATTTGGGTCCTCGTTTAATATTTTTCGAATGTAAGATTAATATCCTCCTTGCGGCAAAAATTTAACAATTCGAATTTTCTTTGCCAAACAGTTTAAAAATTTTCCAAAAACAGCCATTCGGTAATTTATTTTATAAAACTCATCATATAATTGACCTCCGAATTAATAAGAATATACTAGACACATTTAGTACTTACAATAAAAATATCATAAAAATTTTAAGTTGGATAACTATTTTCAAAATTCGCCAAAACTTCCCCAGTTCTTGTTTAGATTTTCAGTGACAGTAGCTCAGTTATAAAATTATTCTACCTATCGAAACCATTTTAGAAATTCGATGAAATGAAATATACAATAACTAGACATATTTAATTGTATACATATAAAATTTTCATAATTTTTCTAACAGGAGTAACTATTTTTTTACAAAATTCGTAAAATTTTCTATTTCAACTTTAATTCCAGTTTCGACAGTCAGTTTGCAGGTCGATTTTGGATCATTTAAGTTTGGAATTTCACAAACTGTTGTAAATTAAAGTTTTTAGATAATTTCAATATCTTTCTAAACTAAATTTAAACAAGGAATTCGGAATCGTATGAAAAAAGTTAGAATCAAAAACCGAGGCTTGTGTGTCAGTGACAAAAACAAATTCCGAGTAGTCCAAATTTTAAATTTTAAAATTTCGTATAAATGCCTAAATTTTGAGGTATTTAGCGAGTTTAAAATGAACTAGCTCGGTGTTATATAATAAGACTTAAAGAAATAAATAAGATTAAATTTGAAATTACCGGCGAAAAACAATAACCGGCCCCTTAGTGTTTTCTCTCACCTTTTCTTTCTTCCTATTTCTCTTACTTTCCTTTCTTTCTATGTTTCTGTTTGCGTGGGATGGAGATGGAAGAGCTGCTGGCATCTTTTATACTTTGAAGTTTGATATTTATGTTTTTGGCCTTATTAGGCTTCTTCACATGCACCCCAACACACAATGCATGCCGCACACACACACGGACAAAGACACCCATCCTCCCATGCGTGGTGACACGCGTCACCACGTGTCTCCATGTCCGCACCCCATCGTGTCCCACCACGTGTTTGAATATCGGTCCCCAAAAAAAAATTTTTTTTCTTTCAAATTTTAAACTCGACGACAAATATAGTTATATTTAAATTATGTAATATTTATTTTTGCGGTTCGGAGTATTACATTACTAGATGACATTGGAATGTTAATATCGACGTATGCTCCATAAGTCTCGAATATGTATATTATGACGTTTGCTTTTTATTCATAAACATAGGGTTTCACCAGAGTTGGTATGTGGTTGCGATCACCTAGCTCTAGACTTTAACTAAGTAAAATAGTTTGAGATGATGAGATCATGATGAAATGAGTATTTAGGTTGTGTCTCTAGTGGAAAGTCTTGCGCAAGTAGTCTACACGCCCTCGTGAGTTGGCATGAGCCGATAATTTGGGACTTATTTGATATTATTTGATTTTCGAACTAGTAAGGTTGATTCCAGTCTGATCCCCTTGTGGCGGACTAGGGATGATACCATTTGGGTATTTAACGCTATGCGAGGGGCATCCTTTAGTATTTTGAGATTTTACTTTAGTCACTCTAGGGTTCTCCCCATGGAGTACCACTCCTAATCCAAAGCGCTACTATATTAAATAATGGAATCGTCTTTCTATCATTGTTTTGCATCTGCACGCTACTATATTATTTTTTTGTATGTGTTGTTGTTGCTTTGGAGTTGTTGAGTTGAGTTTCGTAGGTTTTTGTTTTTGTAGTGTGCTTCGCAGGTCATAGCATTTTATGCTAGGTTTAGATGAGGACGATGAAGCCAGAAGGTGATGCTGCTGCTGATGACTTTGTGGCTTAAGGCTTGGTCTTTTGTTAACTTTATTGTGGTTATTGGTTCTGTAATATTATGAAACCTATTTTTGTACTTGGTTCTATAATTACTTTTATATTATATTGTTTTTAGTTATTTGATCTTCCAAAATTTCGGTGCGTCACATGTTTTGTTAAATAAGCCGTTGAATAATCAAGTTTTGTTGCCTTCCACCCCTCAAGTTATACAGCCTTTGCCAACGATCTGGGAAGAGAGCTCTGGTGTGACGAGGGCAAGGCGCCGCATGATAGGAGTTGCATGGGGGTGGTGAAATTGTACAGTCGACTACAACTCTTGCTTTAGATTTGTTTTGATTTAGACGGGGAAAGACAGGGAGGGGCGTCAAAAGCAGAAAATAACCAAGGACAATTTGGCTAGGCAAAAAATAGACGACAACGCATGCTTTGCCTTTGCAATCGGGAGTCCCTAAGTCACCGATTCGTAAAGCGTGAGCGTGAGCGCGGGCGAAAACGGGAGAGCATCCAATTTTAAAAGCTCTACTATTGAGAGCGTCGTGAGAGCGTTCATTACATAATAAAAATATATGTATATATAAATTTATTTATAACACAAAAAATATATTATATTACTTTTAGTGAATTAATAATAAATATATTTACAATTAACTAATTGAATTATAGATGCAATGTTTATATACTTTTATACTATAAGTATTTATTTTAGATATGATCGGTGACATTTATTTACATGCAATGTTGTGGGCTTACAGAGAACAAATTTGGGTTCAAATAGCATCACCCAGAAAACCACTTAAAACCAAAAATAAAAAAATAACTCGTTTCCCTTTTTATAAAAGGAAAATAATTGTTTTAAATTGGCTCTCTCTCTCTCGATACTTCTCTGTTGTCTCCGTTCTCCTTGCGTCTTCGTCGTCGCCTCCTCTCGCAGATCACCCATCGTCAAATCACCACAATCTAAGCAAAAAGATATGAGTAACCAAGCTGAATCCTCCGACTCGTGAGTCGTGAGTGCTTCGACTGCGAAAGTCATCTTAACGATTCGAGATTTGGGTTTGACTGTGGAATTTTTTCAGGAAAGGGGTGAAGAAGGACTTCTCGACGGCGATCTTAGAGCCCTAGAAGTCGCCCAATCGGCTCGTCGTCGACAAGGCCGTCAACGATAACTTTACTCAAATTCGTTTGTAGTACGCGAATTGAGTTATTGTAATTCGCGAATTTTGTACGAATTACATCCTAATTCGTTAATTCGCGCTCGAAAGCGCAGTTCGTAGGCCTCATCAGGCGGATTATGTGACTGATTCGGGACCAGTAGGAGGAGGATTCAAAGTTAAAAAAAAATTCAACTGCGGTGTTTGGTTTTTGTTTTTATTTTCTTTACTAAATGATTGTCGATGAAATAGGAAACAAATAAAAAAAAATTTTGATTTTTACATTCTATTTCTTATATTTTAAAATTTATTTTTACTAAATAAAATTATTAAAAATAATTTTTTTATATTGAATTTTGAGAGTATTTTTATAATTTTATATAATAAAAATAAAATTTGCAGTGTGAAATATAAAAAAAGGAGCGTAGAAATCAAAACAAAAAAAAAGAAGAGATTTTCATGTAAAATTTATGCCGATGTTTATTCATAGACACGTAAATGAAAAACAATATGAAAAGAAAACGGAATAATGAAAGCTTTGGAATGCATACGTCGTCGTAGCAATGAAATATCCAAGATAAGAGAGAGAGAGGGGTCCAGACCAGAGAGAGCCACCGGTTTTAAGAGCTCACAAAAAAAATGGAGGCAACCAGCTCTTGGCGGAGGCCGTATGTTCATAGACGACACTTGATCTTACAAGAGTTCGTTTCGAATTCTTCTCCTCCTGGAAGATTCCGATGGGTGGGTTTCCTCCCTCAAAGACGCTCATTTCCCCGAAGCCCCACACTTCGTGTTTCCACTCTTGCCCTCGAGGAACTCATGGAAAACCCTCCCCAAGCTCTCGCATCGTCTCCCAAAGATTCGTTGCCCAAAATCGACAAGAGTGGCAGGTTTTGCAGCCCCAGAGCCGCCCGAGAACTCGCTCTGTATCTCTCTCTCTCTCTCTCTCATTGCCCCGTTTTCCCCCATTCCCCGCCTCCCTTTCTAGAAATTCAGGGCATCTCCAATTCTTCACCCCATATTTCGTCAACTTAAAATTAAATTTGATCTCCATGTTTCGTTCACTTTTACTCAAATTGGAAGAAATTTTAAAAAGAGCAAGCATTGGAGGGAGTCTAATTTCGTAAAAAATGGAGAGGGTTTAGGGATAAGTTGGGAATTTTGTGAGAAGATTTTAGGAGGAAAAAAAAGATGGAGAGAGTAAGGATTAAAATGCACCCTATCAATTCAAGATTTTCACCAAAAATTGACTCAAATTTCATGAAAGAAAAGAGAGAGAGAGAGAGGATTGTAGATGGCCTAACCCTGTGGTGAATTAAGCTTCTGGGATATGTATGGAATTTTTTAAAAAACATTTGATGAAATATCTAAAAGAGTAAGGATTGGAGCATTTCTTTCTTTCAAAAAAAATGGTTAAAGTGACATTTTGGATTGGAGATGGCCTTCTATACATATGTATATGTGTGCAAAGAGGGTCCTATTTTGTGTTAAATTTGGTCAAATTCGATGTCAGGTTAATTACTTATGCGGCCTGTTTAGAGGGTTCTGATCCAGTTCGGCTATTCGAGAAGCGAATGAATGCCCGAAGAGGTCACACAATGCCTATGCTTTTGTCGCAATTTCAATTATTGGTAGCTATATGGAATTAACGTTTTGTTTTCTAAACTGCATTTGAGTGTATTTGAAGTGGATGGTTATTTGATTGCAGAACCTGGATACGAGTTTGACAAGACATTGTTAACGAAATACAATCACATGAGCTTCGGAGGTCCACCTGTCACAGTAGAGACAGTTGAAGAAGCCGATGAGCTCATGCGCAATGAGGACAAGGAATCTGCAATTGGTAAACATCCAAAGTTCCAATACTCATATTTTTTGTTAAGTGTACCAAGGCTTCTCTTTTACCAATTGGATATACTTATACTTGGAAATGGTTATGAACTGTTAAGTGGTAAATAATATATTTAGTTCATGTACTTTTACATTTAGAAATCATGCTATCGAGTTCATACACTTTCAATAACTTCTGTGGATCCCTTTTCATTTAGATATCTCCAGGTCCATCTTATTTCTACTATATGCATTTTAGAAGAAATTATAACGTTATTGAATTTTCTATTTCTCAAGTTTGATGTTTTGTTACAGTGGTTCATGCATTTGTGATGCTCTTGTGAATCTTGACCACACTGTGGTCGCTATACTTGTCCTTCAATTTTGCTTGATGTGTACATTATAGTTCTGAGAATAGTTTCACTATATTCTTTGCATTATTTATTGATGTCTGTGTAATAAACATATACCTTGGACCATCACGAGATTTTGAAACTGGAATTAGTAGACACTAGGTGGAATAAGTATAACCTTGCATATGTGCAGCGGCATAGTGTGATGTGCCATTTAGTTGCAAAGTTATGGATTTGCATCACTGAATGAAGCAACTCATTCGACAATAACTCCTGGAACAACATATTTTTGCAAAGTGTTGCACTGTGACCTTATGCTCCTTTGGTAATGGTTCTGCCAGGGATGGAGCGTGTTGGAACAAAACATTTAGGGCCTGTTTAGCTGGAGGATAAGGGGGGCGCATAACTTTTCCCCCAGATAACTTTTTCTATCCGGCGTTCGGATGGTGAAAACCCGCCCGGATAACTTTTCTCCCCTGATAACTTTTCCCCCAGCGGAAGGATAGAGGTGGATAATTTATGGGTGGCCTTCACCCTAGTTAAAAGTTATCCGGGAGGATAAGGGTGGGGGATAAGGAAGAAAATATATATAAAAAAACAAAATGTAAAATATCTAGATATTAAAAATATATTTATACATATATATACATATATAAATATATAATATAAAGATATTCATACATAATATAGATAGATAGATAGATAGATAGATAGATAGATAGATAGATATGTATATATATATTTTTAATATCTAGATATTTTACATTTTGTTTCTCTCTCTATATTTTCTTCCTTCTCCCCACCCTTATCCATCCATTCTAAAAAGTATCCAAACAAAGTTAAAAGTTATCCCCCTCCAAAAGTTATCCCCCTCTAAAACTTATCCCCTGATACTATCCGGCAGCCAAACGATTAGGTAAGGGGCTCCTGGAATTTATGCAAAGTGTTGGTTTCCTGTTGTTCCTCAAAAGTTATCCTTTTGTATTAATGGATGAAAGATCACTGTACTAAGTCAAACTGAACAAATGTTTAAGCTTGAACATAAAACTTTGCACAAATTAACTTATGTTTAATGCTGAACATTCTTGGGTATTGTAGCTTTAGCTGATGTGAGCTCATGAATTTTGGCATTGACAAGCCATGAGACTTTTAGGTGGTAGGAAACCTTGTTTTATCCCTGGGATGTACATAAATAGAGTCATTATTGACTTCAACTCTTAATGAATTTTCTTGGATTCTTATAGTCCTTAAAAAGTCCCCTAGAGGACACCCAGCAGCTATGTCTCATTATCCCAATAAAGAAGCTCAATTTTGAATCTCCCAAACTACCCCTATGAACAAAAATTGTTTTGCTACTGTAACAGTGCACTTAAAATTTCTCTGGGTACTTGCATTCATACATGCAATAACTCCTAGCCATGAAGAGTTTTTGTTTCTTCTCACTTTTGTTCCTTTCTTATGTTATTTGGCAAACTCTAGAATCACAAATAATTATGTATTTCACTATTCTCAGAAGCGGAGGTACTTTCAGCTCCTCCAAAGTTGGTATACAGCAAACTAATTTTGCGGTGAGCCCTTTAAATTGATAATTAAAACAATTTCATTTTGCAGATTCCTGCAGCTGTTGTTGTGTACACCTCCATACACACACGTGCGCGCACACACGTACACACAGCTAATTTGTTTCTGCTCTTCATCACAGATTCACAAGGAAACTTCTAGTGGCAATAGTAGAAAGGTGGAACAGTCATGTCCTTGTTATTGACAAAGTTGCTCCATCTAATTGGAAGGTGTGCAATTTACTGTATGAAATGGATAATTTGTACTTCTAGATTTTTTTTTTACTCTGAACTGTAGGTATGTCTTGTGAGTTGAATAACATTGAATCATACTTTTTCAGATCTTCAGCTTTATATTCTACATCAATGGTCCTATTTTTATTTATATTTTTTACCTATGGGTGTGCCCATTGTTTTCATATCTAAACATCATAGGATCGTCTCCCTTTTGAGAACACTTGTTGACTCGACAGCTCTATATCTGTTCCATAAACCAAATGAAACCAAGCTTTTATCCCAATCAATTGGGGTTGGCTACATAAATTCTTTTACGCCATTGAACTCTATCAAGGGCCAAATGTTTGCTGAGCCCTATATCTGTTCCATCCCATCTGAAAAAATATTGAGCTTCTTTATTGTAAATATTTGTAGAAAAACGACTTAGAGATACTTTCTAAGAAAACCTATGTTATTATCGGTATTCAGTAGTTAATGACCATTTAATTATTCATGATTCTACCGGAAAGGATAAGTTAGGTAAAAGTGTCAATTCAACAAATTAACCATCTCCCTGCATCTAATTTAGTGGAGTTTCTGGGTCCAGCATGCCAAGTCCTTGTAAGAACTTAGAAGCCGTGTTTGGTTCCATATCTCACAAGGTTCACACATTTGTGGCGATATGACTTTGCAACAGGAAAGGAAGTAAAGGGATCCGTGAAAAAAAAGGAATTAACTGACCTTGTTTTCAAACCTCAGTATTGAGGAATTGACTCTCATCATTTTCATATCTCCAAGCTAGTATCAGACTATGAAAGTTTCTGCTGCTTTAGCTTCCATTTTTAATGCCTAAAAATTTCTGTATTCTACAGAATGAGCCAGCGGGCAGAATCTTGGAGTTCTGTATTCTTCACTTGGCAATGTCTGAAATAACAGTGCTAGGAACAAGGCGCCAGATAGTCATCAACGAGGTTTTCTTGTCTTGCATTTTTGTTTCTTTACTACTGTTATACTGCCGTTTATTCTGTACCATGTACTGTGTTCTCAATTTTAATTTTATTCAACTGTGTGTGGGTATTTTTGAAGGCCGTTGATATTGCAAAACGCTTCTGTGATGGAGCAGCCCCTCGTATAATCAATGGTTGCCTCAGGACGTTTGTCACAGATCTTGAAGAAAATGGTACAGCTCAGGGACTAGAAGGTAAGCAAATACTGTTCCATTAATCTATTGTTTGGCTACTAGCTGATGTTGGAGAACCTCAAGAAAGAGCTCTTTCTTCTCTGCAATGAAGAGATGCTTTTATCGGAACAAGCGAATCTGTTAACAACTAACGGGGAATGAGGTTCCGGTGGATCTTAATTCTTGGAAAATAGGGGAGAATAGCACGTGGATGCTGGAAACCCATATGCATTCAATCTTGTACTCGTATGAAAATATATTTATTGGCATGCATTCTAAATATTTAAGATAGTAATATAAATTCGGTGAAACTTCTTCAACTCCTGGGGCGAATTTTAGATGTTATGCATCACATAAACTTCTGTTTAGAAAAGATGAATTGGCATCTGTCTCTCTCTTCCTTTGAAGTTTGAGTAGGTCTTTTTGGGTTTCTATAGATCATAAATTTAGAAGTTTAACTTATCAAAAAATTAAATAAAAAAAATCAAAAGTTACCGCGATAAATGACTTTTTTATTATTAATTGAAAGACTTGAACTTAGTATCTTTATCGCACAAATAATGATAAGGGTAAAACCAAAAATTGACCATTCAAGACAAAGTTTACCAAGTTGGATGCATTGTTCAATGTACTTTTAAAGCGAAAGCCTTGGTTCTGCCTTTAGCTGTCTAGACTCTAGAGGTAGGGTCTGAGATTGTCGCCTGCGTGTGAGAACTGCTGTGTGGGCTCTGTGATGGCCGCTGTGTGGGGAGTTGTGATTGGCCTCTTTGTGTGGTGTATGGTGGGGCTTTGTGACAGGTGCATGCTAGGTGTTGGGTGAGAAAGTGAGGTGGACAGTTGTGGATCAGCTTCCCTCCATACCCCCTCCTCTCCTCTCTCTGGACACCAATTGATTTTGAGCTTGTTTTTAGTCTGTTTTTTTTTTTTTTTTTAAATCTTAGAAAATAGAATTGAAACTTTGGAGTTCAAAGGACTTAACTATGTTTTGCAATAATATATAATATAGATACGGTATTAATGATCCCTCTTGTATTCTAGCAAAAAATTATATGCTTGTGACTCCAAAATTAAATGAACTTTACACTTTACATTCCTAGGTTACGTCCCTGTGATTGTACATCCTCATTTCATAGAAGCGAGATGCGATGATCTCCTCTCCTCTATCAAAAATATAATGGGATGATAGATTTCATCGAAGTCAAAACAATTGAATGGAATCATCCAAAGGTCTGCAACACGTGTAGGTGACTCTATGTATGTATGTTCTGATTCATGATAGAGTGCTAATTATCGATGGTAGCAAAAATGATTGGTTGAATGGAGAGGAGAGAAGAGGGAGGGAGGGAGGGAGGGAGAGGAAAATCATAAATATTTACTTTTCCTGCATTCATGTATAATTACAAAAACACTGTAAATGTTTCATTATTGCACATCGTTGGTTCCATTGAAGAGGTAGTTGTTAAGTAAAATATTCGGCAACAAGCAGTATTTTAAAGAATAATTTTATTAATATTCAATAAATTGAACTTACAAGCTTTAATCGATTGAGAAAAGAGCTTAACCGGTTGAACAATTACAGAAATGTAAGTTACAAAAATTGAAATGCAGAAACTTAAATAAAAAATACAAATAAAGCCGAGTCTTCCAATTGCAGTCTCTTTAAGAAAGATTATCTGCTTACTGAGATTGTTGTAGGGTTTTGTCGATATCTTTCTCCTAATATAAAATGGTTAAAACTGCACACTTAAGAACATTTTCGAAACACCCTTGACGAATTGAGTCAACGTATGTCTGTCTCTCTCTCAAAAATGATAACTCAAAATGTTTTCTATATTATTATTTTCATTGTATATCTCAACACATGAAGATCAATATATATATATATATATATATATATATATATATATATATTGTTTTTTGTCCAATAAACATCCTTCATACATAAGTGGTGTTTAATGGCTGAATTTATTATATATATCCTTAATATAACTATTGGAATTTATCATATATATCCTTAATATAACTACTGGAATAGAAAATTACATAGATCCTTAATATAACTAGGGTTGTTCAAATATCTGATCCATCCGTCAACCCGATCGATCCGAACTAACCCAACCCGAACCCGACCCAACGCGCTCATTCTACGAATGAATAACAGATGGATTTCAATTAACCGGATCACATTCGGTTTGGGTGTCAGGCCATTCAATCGACCAACCCGACAAAAAATTACACTAAAATCTACCATTTTCATCTAACCCGATCCCAATCCGACCATATATTGGATCGAATTCAGACCCAATCTTCTCCAACCCGACCAGTTCGGTTCGGATGTCGGATAACTCCCAAATCCAACCAGAGGCGGATCCATGTGAGGCCCGGGGGGCAGCTGCCCCCTCTCAAGTTTGGAAAAAAAAAATTTGCCATATATTTCTAGAAAAAAAATTTATTTGTCTCTCCTCAAAATTATAATGCCCTCCTTCCGAAAAAAAAATTTAACAATTGCCCCCACCTGAGTTTTTTCCTGACTCCGCCACTACATCCAACCCGACCCCGACCCGCCCGTAGACAACCCTCAATATAACTATGGAATTTATCATATATATCTTAATATAACTATTGGAATCTAAATTACTTAATAAATTCAGCCATTAAAACATCACTTCATAATGAGGATTATTATTGACCAAAAAACAGCGTGGCCATTAAGCTGCTAAAGGGCCCGTTGGCTGGAGGAATGGGAGGGAGGAAAATTTTAGAAGGGGATAACTTTTAACTATTGTTTGGATACTTTTTAGATGGATGGATAAGCGGTGTGAAATAAGGAGTAAATATATATAGAGAAAAAACAAATATAAAATATCTGATATTAAAAATATATATTTTATTTTTTTCTCATATATATCAAAAAAAATTATACTTTTATTTCCTTTATATATATTTTTTCTATCTCTCACCCCCTTATCCCCCGGATACTTTAGTTAGGGTCTAGGCCACCTAAAATTATCCGCCTCTCCACCCTGCTGGGGGAAAAAATTATCCGGGAGAAAAGTTATCCGCCCCTCCATATCCAACCAGCCAAACGGCCGAGGAAAAAAATTATTCAGGAAAAAAGTTACCCCTCCTAATCGACCGGCCAAACTGCCTAATAGGATGTTTAAGACATATAAATATCCCTTTAATATTCATTCAAAAAAACCCATTAAATTTCCAACCAGTAGTCCATCCTTTCGGCGGTGGTTGCGCTCGTGGATGCAAGTGAAAGGTTGTGTGGGGGTCTTCATAGATGTCCTGTAACCGATAATAGAGCGCAAGTCTTCCCATTTTCCCATTTTTCTTCCAAATAATGGATTCTGTCAAAATTTATTTTCATCCATTCCAAGCTTTTACAAGAATTTTTCAATCAATGATTTAGAAATAATTGTTGAAAAACTGGGTTCTTAATCCATTAGTTTTGCCCCAATTTTAAGGCTAATTAAGTGGACCACACTCTTTTGGGTGGGTCCCAGTAGTTATGATATATTTAATGTGAGTAATTAAGAATATGTAATTAATTTGTTCAAAACCTTTTACAATTGAATGGAAAATTGACTTTTCCCCCCCCAAAAAAAAACAAAAGTAACTACATAAATGTGAAGGGAATGTTAGCTTATAAGGAGATACTTTTTATATACTGGCTATATATTTTTTTATAAAAAAGTTATTTATTTATTTTAATAAATAAGTTTTTTTAATTGCAATTTTGTCTCCGAACAGTTGCGTCTTTTCGGATTAGTTCCAAATAGTTGCGTCCGTTCGGATTAGTCCCGAACTATTGCGTCTGTTCGTTTTAGTCCCTGCACGTTTAAATTTTAAATAAACATACCATTTGATGGGTTACCTTCCTTCTGAAAAGTTGCATCTCTTCCAACAGCCACGAATCCTTCTATAAAAGTCTTCCCCTTTTAGCTATTCTGAAATATCGAAAAACATCTTTTGCAATACTAAATCTTCTTTTCATCTGCACTTCCCTTCTGCACATTTTTATTGTTATTGGTTCGCCAAACTCGCTGTTGTTGTGTTGTACCAGTGAGATTCCGACTGTTGTATGAGACATAGTCCATTAATTTCATTGGCACCAGTGCGGATGATTAATCTATCTTAAGGACACTATTAAATACATGCCTCAGTCACCATTTTTAGATTCTGATTTCAAAACAAAAAAGTTTCTGTAAGTTTATTTTTGTTCTTTCAAATTATTATAAATTTAATTTCATATTAATCTTGCCAATTTCACACATTACACGTAAGATTGTCCAATGATAAATCTTTTTAACAAAACATCAAAGTCAACCTCTTAAAAGGCTATGGACCCATAATCATAATTGCAGGCATATTTTTATTTATTAAAAACTAAAAAATCTAAGAGATTGTATGGAATGAAAGCGCAAAGAACTTGAAGTATGTATTGCCACAATAGGGGATGTTTGGTAACGTTTTTAATTTTTCTGTTGTTTTGTGTTTGTTTATTTTTATTTTGTTTTATTATTTTTTTATAAAATAGAATTAAAAATACGTTTGTGTCCACTTATTTTTAACCTATTTAAACATAAAAATATGTTGTGTTTTCACCTTTTTTGAAACTTATTTTCAAAGAGATAGAGCCGGTAGTGTAGCGGTGGTAGAGGAGGTGGCGATGGTGGTTGGAGGTGGCAACGGCAGTGGGTGGTTGGAGGTGGCGGCGGCAGTGGTGGTGGAGTGGAAGTGGCGGCGGTGATGGTGGTTGGAGGTGGCGGTGTTGGTGGAGGAGGTGGCTGTGGCCGGTGGTGGTTGGTGGTGCGGCGGCGGCAGTAGTGGTTGGCGTGGCGGTGGTGGAGGTGGAGGCGGTGGCGTGAGGAGTGGAGGGGTGGAGGTTGGAGTGTAGCGGTGGTGGTGGTGGTGGTTGGAGGTGAGGTGGGGTGGTGTTTGTGTTGGTGGTGTGGTTGGGAGGTTGGAGGTGGAGGTGTTTGTTTGTTGGTGGTTGGAGGTGGCGGCGGCGGTGGTTTTGGTGGAGGTGCGGCGGCGGCGGTGGCGGGTGGAGGTCGAAAGTTGCGTGGAGGTTGTGGGTGGTGATGGCGCGGTGATGGTGATGGTGGTTGATGTGGAGGTGGAGGTGGAGGTGGTGGTGGTGGTGGTGGTGGCGGTGGTAGTTGGAGGTGGCGATGGCAGCGTGGTTTGGTGATGTGGTGGTGGTTGGAGGTGGCAACGGCGTGGTGGTTGGCGGTGGCGGCGGCGAGTGGTGGTTGGAGGTGGAAGTGGCGGCGGTGATGGTGGTTGGAGGTGGGCGGTGGTGGTGGAGGAGGTGGCGGTGGTGTAGTTTGGTGGTGCGGCGGTGTGGTGGTTGGCGGTGGTCGTGGCGGTGCGGTGGTGGTTGAAAAAGTTGGATAAAAATTTTGAATGAAAAATTTTTGTAAACAAAATAAAAATAATTTTTCTGTTTTTCACTATTGTCAAAAATAGTGAAAGTTGTTAACTTTATTTTCATTATTTTTGCAACACAAACAAGTTTTTGTTTCATTTAACAGAAAAATAAAATTAACAGAAAAACGAAATTCCTGGGGTTAACAAACATCCACTAGAGGTTTAGAATGGCTTTGTTTGGCTGCGGATAGCGAGGGGATATTTTTTTTTGGATATTTTTTTTTATCCGCGTTTGGATCGTTTTTATGCAGGCGAATAACTTTTCTTCCTCAATAATTTTTTCTCAGCGGGCGGATAGAACGGATAATTTTTGGTGACCCCTCACCCTAACAAAAGTTATCCGGGTGGATAAGGGGTGAGGATAAAAAAAAAACATATAATAAAAATAAAATATATATTTTTATTTTATATATAGAGAGAAACAAAATATATATTTTTAATATCCTAGATATTTTATATTTTATTTTTCTCTATATTATTTTGTCTTATCCCCACTTTTAATTCACTCATTTTAAAAAATATCTAACCCAATTAAATTTATCTGCCTCAAATTTTATCCACCATGCTATTCGGCACTACAAAAATTTAAAATAAAACACAATTTCTACTTACAAAGCAAGCCAAACCAACCAGACTTGTTTGAAACCTGAGAAAGAAATGGAAAGGAGAGGAAAAGAAGCAGCTAGCTAGCCAGCTGGCCTAGGAAGGAAATTAAATAATAATAATAATAATAATAATAATAATAACAATAATAATACGGTGAGAGAGTGAGGCTCCGTTTGGTAATACTTAAAAATTAATTTTTTTTTAAACTTGCTATCAAAAAGACCAATTTTTTTTTGTAATTTTACTTTAGCTAAAACTAAATAAAAAAATAAAAACAGAAAAGCAAAAAAATCAACTCTGATTATTTTTTTATTTATTTTAAGCAAAAAGTTAAAAAAAAAATTGAAAAAGATGGTGCCATCCGTTTGGTAATGCTTAAAAGTTAATTTTTTTAAAGTTTGTTACTAAAAAGACCAAATTTTTTTAATTTTTTGATTTTTTTGATTTTACTTTAATTAAAACTAAACAAAAAAAATAATTTTAATTAATTTTTTAATTTATTTAAAAAAAAAAAAAAACTGATGCCAAACGGAGACTAAGTCTCCGCAAGGATAAGGGTAAGCTAATTTTTTGATTCTCGGTCTAGGATAATTATTTTCCTGCATACGGTTCATATTTTGGTGTCGGCTCATGAACTCATATAAATTCTTGAAGTTCCCACCGATACGATATTTGCCCTTAATTACAAAGAATAATAATTTTACACATTTATTTTGCCCTCTCATAAAATAAGTGGGACTCACTCTAATTAAAATTATTAAAAAAGCGTAAAAATTCTAATTAAGACGGATCTCACTTATTTGTGAAAAAACAAAAATAAATGTGTCTTGTACACACCCAATCACTATTGTAATTACAAAGGTCTGAGTCGTCTGACAGAATGCGCATGAAAGGTGGCAAAGATTTGTGAGTCTTTCATAAAATGCAGGAACAAGCACCGTGAGCTAACTTGTAGCGGATAAAGCCACCTTTCCCTTGACGAATATACCCTCCACAAGAAGTGGACTTCACAGAGCACGGAATGAGGTTATTTTGGGAAAGTAACAAGGGCTCATCGATAAGCTGTCTCCAGATCTTTCCTCACCACTCAAAAATAACAAACCCTTTCTTCTCTCTCACTCCTCTCCCTTCCGCTCTCAAACGATCCCTCCTATAAATCTCCTTTGCTATATAAAAGACGATACTTTTCAAATTCTTACCGCCCTATTTCGATTCTTCTCACTCTTGTTGCAAAAAAATCTCCCAGATCTCTGAGTCTGAATCGAAACCCTAAATTTCATTTTCTTACACGAACATTCCGTATCATAAAAGGTCTGATCTCTCTTTCCGACTCTCAAATCTTCGCTTGCGTTAGATCCGTGTTCTGGGTTCTTCCTTTTTGCAAATAAGCACTCAATTGGGTTTGGGTTTTTGATTCGAAAACCTAACGATTCAATTGACCTCACAAGCTTAATTTTCTCTCAAATCAATTGCCTTTCCAGGTTTCTTTGTTTCTCTATTTTCTACTCTTATATTCGAATTATTTTTAGTTTAAAACATGGTATTATGGGCGTCATTGTATGTGTGTTAATCTATCTACAAGTGTATTTATATACGGTAATTTTTTCTTATAGATTGGAAGATTTGAGTTTTTTCTTGAGAGGGGTTAAAAAAATAGTTTGCTTTTTCCTAGGAAGTTCTCAAAAATAGAGTGGGGAAGAGTGAGAAGTGGTTTCTGGTATGGTGTAAGAGTGTTTTCTGATTTCTTGTTACTTGTGTGTTAGAAGACATAGGAGCAGTGTTTGGGGAAGCATGGAGGATCAAGTGTTGGAAGGGAGCCAGCCAGTGGATCTTTCCAAGCATCCGTCTGGAATTGTCCCAACTCTCCAGTGAGTCCCTTCCCACCAATCCATCCCCCCTATCAGTTTTTCCATTCCATGTTGTACATTGACACCAGATTGTTGTACTATTATTGTAATAAAAGCTATGTACTCCGTATATGCTAGATTTGAAAAATTGGCCAATTCTGCTATATATGATGCCAACAAGACAATAGGCTTGTGCACCTCAACTGCGCTTGTGCATTGGCATGGTTGTATCTTGTCAGAGAAAAAGAAGGGAAATTCGCCATAATATCTTGAACTCACACAATGTGTTTTTACTTATATGATTATCGGTTTGTCATTCACTTGTGGCAATTGAAGAAAACAAACACTATCTTGTGCGCTGAAATATGTACTGAATAATTGTTGACGTATTCCTTGACTATTTGTATGAATTTCTCGCATCAAGTGCTATTTGGAATATGTAAACTAGCTCTCAATCATTTTGCAACCATGACCATAGTTTCTGATCGAGCACACATAATCACAGGAGAATGTGCTTGTTCATGCATATACACAGATCAATAATTGATAATCTTGGCAGATCCAGTAATATAATTATTAAACCTGGATTTTCAGTCCAATTGTCCTTCATTAAAAAATGATGATTGATTTAAGTCCGCTTGGAAGTTTACATGCAGAGGGAATGGTGGCCAGACTGCTGTCGCCTCTCCTCCCTCAATTTCTTGTAGATATCCATATTTTATAGATTTTTATGTATAATTTATTAATTTTAATTCACAATATGTCATCAAGTCTCCTTTTCTGGAAGGAGACCTCAGTTTGTCACTTAGTGTACTATCAGGTATTCTTTTCTGGAAGGTCTCATTAGTCATGAGCCTTCAATAAGTCATAGAACGTAGCTACCTTACGTTTAAGGGGTGCAACAACTTTCTAAACTCTTTTACAATGGAGAAAAGGTAAACATGTGAGTATCAATTATTTTTTCCAAGAAACACTTCCATGAGAAAATCTACGAAGATTGAATTGACCAATGTCCCATGTATTACTAACATTAGGTCTCAAGGAAAAATCATCAAGAATGACCAACAAGAGCGTCAACTCATCTGTTTCACAATCACTAATTTTGGTAAAAAAATTTGAAATTCCAAGAAATTGGGTTCACATGAAAAATAACTTTAGAAGCAATGCAAATGAAAAATACCCATATAAGTGTATGTTTCTAAGCGTCGGATTCATCCAATTCTTATGCCTAAAGAGCATGGACACTACAAAAATATCCGTTTTAATATACCTATTTTGTTTTCGGGGGAAAATGATGTTTATAAGGAGCAATAGAATGTTTCTTGGATTAAATGGGTGCTTATGCATCGCTATATGGTACACTCAAAATACTAAACGTGATTGTTGGGTGGATGATTTTTACCATATCCCGTAATCTACCCAAATGTCCTACACGAGTACTGGTGTTTAGAAAAGAGCCCATATAACATAATTGGACAAGGATGAGCATTTTTTTCCCTTCTAGGGCTATTGTTTTTTGATTTTGGAGTGAGTTGGATTACACCGGCTTCGGCTATTCATCTTCTCGATTGTTGGCATGTTTAGCGTCGGGATAAGAGGGTCAAAAAGGTGTGGAGGCTGGAGAATTGCTCCTTTATGCTTAATGTCGTGTTTATGGAGAGAAATAAATATGCAGACTTTTGAAGACGTGCGGTGCTACTCGAGACCTAAATTGGCTTTATTTAGTTCTTTTTATTTTTGGATTAAGGAGGCTTTTGTCTCTCCTCCTTTTTGTTAGTGAACTTCATGAGGGAGTTACACTTTGGGGAGGGCTTATAACTATGTCTTTTTTGTATATTCATCCATTTTTTCCCTTTTTATGTACTTGGGCAATGCCCCTTCGGCATCCTTCTTATACATTTATGTTCATGTGTGAGATCTAAGAGACAGATCTCGATATGGAATGTATGAAATGAGAAGTAGTGGGATGTATGAAAGCAGTAGTTCTCTGTAAGGGATCTAAAGAGATATAACTCAGAGGGAAAGAGAAAGCAATAGTCTACCAGAGAGAGGCATAATCCAGGACTTCTTCTTTAGTGGAGAAGCAAATGAACAGTGTTTAAAGCTTGTCGATTTCAACAAAGCAGTCCCCCTATCTATAGGCTTCCGCTCACATGACTTTTAGTAGCTCATGTGAGTGGTCTTAATCGACCCATGTGAGGTCCTTATGACCTCACCGGAAATCAAGGGACGTGCTCTCCTGGTTTCTGTTATAGTCCACGTGACAGGACCACTTGAACCATTATAATAAAGAAATGCAGACCTCTCTCTTCTAATAGACAGGCCAAAGTAGTGCACACTTCCGCTTCGTACCAGACCGTGGTGCATTACTTGGCAGACTCCCATCTTTACCTCCAGTCCACAGGCTCTTAGATCTCGCGGCGGAGACAAGGTGATGGCTTTCCAAGTTATCCTCTTGGACTTGTCCAGCTTATGCTCAATCATGAGGGGCCGTGGTTGTGATTGTAGAGCAACGTGGTATCCCCAGTCCCCAAGCTAATACCTACAATTCACCTATTAAAAATTACTGACTCATATTGATCACTTTGTACTTGGGTCGAGCGTTTACCTTCTATAATTTGGACTTAGATGTTTGTAGGCACTAAAGAAGCATTTATCAAGCACAGAGAGCTGGTTGGCGACGTCAACTACTTAGTTTCATTAGAAAAGAAAGTCAACTAGATGCTGGGTATTTTGAAGTTAAGTTATTCCCGTCTTTGTATGATTTAGATGATTTGGGGTTTTTATGCATTTGATAATTGGGGTTGGGGACATCCTCTTCTTATATGCATATCATGTAAAAGAGGTTCCAACTAAATTTCTCCACTTGCGTGTGCTATTGCAATGATGGTGCTGCTTGGTCTGTTTATTTGCTTTTATAGTTTGATCATTGCACTAACTGCACGCACCTGATACATGTATAAATTTCCATCTAGGGGATTACTACCACCATAAAACATGCCAAAATATGCTTGGGAAATGGAAAACCAGTGGCACTACTAATTTGTTCTTATTGATGTAGTCATATAGAGGATTGTTTGGGTATCTATCCCATCCCCAATTATTTTCTGGACAACATGCTTAAAATATTCAAATTTGTAGCAAGACGTTCTTTCTCCAGTTAACAACTGATTATGATTCTTAACAACAAATTGTCTGTACGACTAGGAACATAGTGTCAACAGTAAACTTAGACTGCAAGTTGGATCTTAAGGCCATTGCACTTCAAGCTCGAAATGCAGAATACAATCCCAAGGTATGGAGTATGTTTGACTGAGATTTTCTGCTTAGCCTTTGAAAATTTAAATCTGGAATCCCGTCTTGCACTTTGAGAACTAAGATTTAAGAAGTTTATTAAAATTTATTTTTCAAAGTTAGTATTTTCTGATTTCTTTATCAATCTTTATTTGAATCTTCTTACTTTTGCTCCTTTTGGCACGTTTTGCTGCTGTAATTATGAGGATAAGAGAACCAAAAACTACGGCATTAATATTTGCTTCTGGAAAGATGGTGAGTGTCTCCATGTCATGCCTTATGTTCTTTATGGAAAATTATCAAATTCCACACTATTTGCTGCCCATAAAATTTCGTAAACAATTGTTGTTTCTTGTATCCAAAAATGTCTCCTCCTTACTCCAGGCATACAAATTAGGTTTCAATATGAAGCTTTTTATTTCTTACTACAACATTTTGCCCATATCACATCCTCTGCCTAGATTTAAAGGTTGACTATGATTTCTTTAGGGGTTTTCTGGTGTACAGTGAGCTGGCACGTCTTCACGTCACTTCTAGAGAGGTTTTGTTACTTGCTTGATAGTTGCAGGTAGAGATGAACTGATTAAATTTTTAAGGCCTATATGCTAGGATAACCGGAGGTTGAGACTCTTGTACTACTTGATGGTCGTGTCAACTTTAAAAGCCAAGCTAACCTGATACTCGTTGCATTTGATTTGAGGCTTTCTTAACTAAAATAAGCATCATTAATTAAAAATCTTATAGGACATCTATTTACTTATGTAGTTTTTGGGGTGTTACTTGCCATTCTTTTGTAATGTAATTTTTGCACGATTTTAAAAGAATGGAGATATATGCTAGTCTTTTCTGTTGGAAAGGAAAATGCATTGCATAATCAGTATTTCATAGAATATACTGTCTTCTTGCTATACTCTCTTGAGGTCAAGTAATATATAGCTTGAGCTCAATTTACAAAGAACTTCAGCACCCAAAATTTTAATGCATTTGTCTTGTCCCAAAACTGATATTAAGTTAGCCTATGATAGCTGAATTGCAGATTTGCGTAGCCCATGGAACATCGTAGATGCTTGTAGATTTATACTTGCATTCCTCATGTGCCATATAGTGTAAGCCTGTTTTCGAAATATTATCCTCACATCATTGTGTCATATCCCGACTCAACAAAGGATGACTCTTTTTCATTGGTCCTAATGCTTGCTGGTAACCATAATGTAAGAAGTGGGTATTGTGAAAAAAACTACAGGATGAACCAGTAACTTGCATAATTATGCATTTGGAAAGAAACATCATATCCTATATCCCTAGTTGAACCCAACCCGTTTCATGGAAAAACCTTCATTTCATATGATCTACCTTTAGCAGTCCTTAGAGGAATAGGTTGCTGAGACTTTTGTTTTTTGTTGCTATTCCCCAAGCTTCCGAGGTATGTTAATGCATTTACGTACAGAGTTGCTTGTGACTTGTGAGGAGCCATACATGAGGAGCAATTAAACAACTAACATAAACTACCATATTCTTTAATAGTTTAAGCTTATGGAGTTACAGGTAATACTTGTAATTAGCACAATTTACATTTTTGGTTCTTGGAACAGGATTGCATGACTTGATCGCATGAAAAGCTTTCTCATGTCTGTTCAAGATTCACAGGCTCTCTTTATTTTTGAGAGTTCCATATTGCTAAAATATGATGTCGACATCAAGTGCTAATGGTCAATGGAAAAATATTATGTTGACATCTAATGCCTCTCATAATATGTTAATGCAATTTGAATGTCACTATATGGATTAAAAGTTATTGGTTGGCTATCCTTTCTATTGCTTAAGTACTTCTCATGTGGCTTCAGGTTTGTACTGGGGCAAAGAGTGAACAACAGTCAAAATTGGCAGCACGCAAGGTAGAAGGAATGATATTTTTATCAATAAGCATTGAAGTTTTCAACTTTTTACTGTAGAAGGAATGTCATGATGAACTTTCTGTGTCATCTTTATTGTGATAAGTGTAACCTGGTATTTGAATCGATTCTAGGTGTGTGGTATTGATGTTTTATTTTTATTTTTTAAAAATATGTTCCCATGTGTTATGTTTGCTTTTTGCCAGTATGCTCGAATCATACAAAAGCTCGGTTTTCCGGCTAAATTCAAGGTATGTACTCCTAAAAGTGTGCACATACTGATACAACACACATATCAGTCACCCTATGGTTGTCACTTTCTTAGATTAGATAGTTGTCATACTCATTCTTTTTTTCCGCACAGGATTTCAAGATTCAGAACATAGTTGGCTCATGTGACGTTAAATTTCCAATTAGACTTGAAGGCCTTGCATACTCCCATGGTGCTTTTTCAAGTGTAAGTGATAGCGAGTTTCGATATGTATATTTTTTGGTCTTCATATAAAAGTCATGGCTGTAACTGGAAATCCTAGAAGGTTTTGCATTGCATCAACGGTGACAGGATAAAGTTTTGCAGTTAAGGTTGTGTTCTGCAATCCTTGGTTTATAATTGGTCTAGAATGTTAGTTAATAATCCAGAAGAAGGTCAAAGTAGATTATTGTTGTAACTTTTTTGGGCGTTGTTCAATGTATCTTACTATCTTATGTACTTCCTCAACTGACTGCCAAAGTTGCTGACAGTGTTACTGGTCATGTCATGTTTAGAAGCTTTTTTAAATTAAGGCAAATGCATCAATCTCTTCATTCATAATACTAATGATAGATCAGGCTTGTGATACAGTATGAACCAGAACTGTTCCCTGGATTGATCTACCGGATGAAACAACCAAAAATTGTGCTGCTTATATTTGTTTCTGGGAAAATTGTTCTTACAGGCGCGAAGGTGATGAATAAGATCTGGAAGTTGCCTCATTGACTTTTTCATGTAGTTTTTCAGGTTTTATAAGGTATTCTGGCTGTCTGTAATCTGCACTGTTGTGTTTCTTCAAATTCTTCAGGTGAGAGATGAGACTTATTCTGCCTTT
This sequence comes from Actinidia chinensis, assembly GCA_009663005.1. Taxonomy (NCBI): domain Eukaryota; kingdom Viridiplantae; phylum Streptophyta; class Magnoliopsida; order Ericales; family Actinidiaceae; genus Actinidia; species Actinidia chinensis. The sequence goes on along the minus strand of CM018913.1, from coordinate 359,826 downwards.
GAGAATATATACCCAGTTCTTACCGAGTTCAGGAAAGTTCAGCAATGGTATGACACCTAATTGCATTTATTTATGTTCCAGCATTGATCATAGCTTGAATCTTTTGATTAGGGGCGCTAACTTTTACTTGCCTCGCTTACCTAGCACTTCATGTACTCTGTTCTACTTATCAATTTTTTTTTATTAGTCCGTCCACCTAGTTCCTTGATTTAGCAAACATTACTACAGAAGATTCCAAAAGATGACTTGTGTAAGTTGGTGGGAAAGTAGTCTTTTAGCATTATAGTATAACGGCAAACAATGTTCAAGACCCATTGCTTTATTTTCTTTTCTATTCTTTATTTTCTTTTTCTTTTTTAATTGCTGGAAACCTGCAAGGAATACTTGGAACCTGAGTTGAAATGCGTGCTGTTTAATCTTAATTTTGTATCCATGAAATATTTGACTTGATTACATCTTCAGCTTTGTGGTTTGTTGCATATGGAGCAGTGGATTCAGAGACCTGATATTTGGTGCCCTATGTCTCCACTAATCCATTAAAGACAGATGATTGATTACACTACTTGCAATGTACTCCAGTTTTCATTGCTGAAAGGTTGACTAATCTAATTTGTCCATTTTGTTGCAGATTGTTTTGGGGATGAGCAACTGACCAATATCTGCAAGTAGTGTTAAGAAAATGAAGAGCAAGGAAATCTGCTATTGGATATCATGACTGCTGAAACTGGTTTTACTGTAAATAGATGCGAGGAAAAAATGGCTTAATTTTTTTGGGGGTGGTGGTGTGGTGCGGTGGTGTTAAATAAATTTACTTGATTGAAATCAGGACCATGAGTTTTGTTTTGTTTTGTATCACATGTAGTAGCATCAATTCATTCTATAGCATTTTCAATGTCTTCAGGCTAGTAAGAACTTGCACTTGCACTACACTAGAGTGTTTGATTTTAACTTCTCTTCGTGCATTTTGTATGGGTACGAGTTTTCTTGGTTGGACATGCAAATATAAAATGAGAAGGTTCATGGTATTCTTTTATGCATTTGGACTTCAAAATTATATTTGGCAAATTCCTCGTAAGATTAAAACTTACAATGGGCAGCAGAGAGATTGAGAGAGATTGAGAGAGAGAGAGAGAGAGAGAGGTGGGTGCTGGACATTGATAGTGTAAAAAGTCTCTTTCTGCAATTTCCCAACTAAGAAGACAATTCTAATTGTAAGATAACAGAAAATTGTACACGCCAAATTTATCATCATCATCATAATCATTGCATTAGGACCTCTTCCAAGAACTGAAAAACAAATATGATCCGCCTGTGACAATATTTCACATGCCACGATCAATTGCATTTTCACGTCATATACTCGGAAAGTATTTTATGACAACAGTATGCTGCATTAGACCATCAACATTTCAAAAGAATGGTAAGAAACATGATCTTATTACAGTATCTATATTCAATGTGGAACAGGTTGAAGAGAAACACAGCCAGGGAAGTGTTCATCCCCGACTTTTCTCTTTCTGTTTTGTTCCACTTTATGAATTTCTATGATGCTGATGACATAGTGACCTCTCTCTAATGAGCTTATCCGCACCAGAGTTGCTTATGCACTAGTAATTCACTGTTGAATTGATTGCATCTAATATCTGCATTCAAAAGTAGAGCAGCAGCAGCCATTGTAAGTGGCAATAGCATTAATATCTTTTCAACACAGACCAGTACAAAATGTTTGGTAACAGATTTAACCTTGTTCTTGGTGGGCATGTAGAATCAAAAACAAGTGGAAAAGGAGTTTCTCAAAAGCCTATCCCAATTAAATTCTTGAAGACTGGAAAAGCGACTAAAAATCAGCCCACTAAGACCAATCCAATATATGGTCGGGTCATATTTTAACGGGCACATGATATTTTAATGGACACACAATCATATAGAAAATCTCTCACTTGAGTGCAACTCTTAGAAGAACTATGACCAGAAAAATATGGCAAACCAGTAAATAGGTAGACAAAATCCCTATATGCATATATGTACGACTTAGAGACATGCAGCACGTTCCTACTGCAACAGAGGTGTCCTCCTATGTGCGTCTTAATGCAGTAAACAAATTACTATGACAGATTTTCTAGCTAATTGAACTTATTTCTCCTTTTTATTTAAGATGCATTATATACTACAGTACTATTTTATTCAGTTTGATTTAAGCATGCATATTAGTGGTATCATTCTTCTTCTTTCCATTCAGTTTCTTATTTTTCTTCCGGCCCATTTGAACGAGTGGACGGACCGAACCGGACACATATCTGTCAAGAAGTAAGAGCACATCTAATGCTTCATATGCAAAATACTTTGACCATCAGTAGTGGTAGCTTCTCAAGCGTAATAATGAAGACATTCAACCTTGGCATTTTTACTGAAAAGCTAGCAATCAACCAATAACACTGAGTCGAAATAAGGGATTGGAATGTTGCAAGATTACCCTCAAGAAGCAACGTTCGACAATGGGAGCAGAAATTTCAGCACCAAATCCACCAGTTACTGGAGCTTCATGACTAATCGACAAATAAGAAATCAGGCAGATTACCAAGAGTTGCAACTACCACTTTCAGAAAGTTTATTATACAATGGTTTTAACATTTAATACTTACAAGAAGCCTTCCAGGCTTGCTAACAGAGGCCTCCACTGTTTCCTTGTCCCAAGGTATTAGAGTTCTTCGATCAATCAGCTCACAAGAAATTCTTTCCTGCAAACTCTCACATGGCGAATAACTATTTGCGTCACTCACATCAAACGCACAAGCGCACAGTTGTTGCATAAAAAAGAGAAACAAATAGTTCAGAATGAAACAAAGTTAACACCACCTGCTGGCATATTTGTGATCCTTTGATGCAAATAACACTTTGGAAGTTAATTAGAAACATATTGTGCATCATTTACCTTATCAGCCTCAACACGGGCCTCTTTCATGATAGCTAGCTGAGCACCCCAACCAAACTAGTGTTATGTCACTAGACTCACTACCTTCTCGAATCACCAGAATTTGATGCACGCAATTTCTTCAGATTTAGTGTACTCCATCAATTATAGAACTAAAATTAACGTACCTCTGCCTCTGATAGAGGCAACATATAATAATGCTCGGGCACCTCTTCGATGACCAAACGGTAAAGCCACTGAAAATCCAAGATATTTAGATTATTAACAATGTTTCAAAAAAACATTTGACAAGGTTTTGGATCCAATGACTCGAGATAAATCAATGGAGAATAATGCAATACCTTTGATTCAAGGAATACAACAGGGTTCAGGTTGCGTATGGATGACAATAACAACCCTTTCGCTTGCCTGGGGCTTCGAGGAATTACAACCTACAAACAAACTACTCTTGAAGAAATTGGACAGTGTCTATATTTCTACTTGTACAAAATGCAGGAACAGCTTTCTTAATCAACTTTGGAAAATTGAGAAAACATAAAAGTTCCTCCAAGTAAGCCTTAAAGGTCCTCCAAGTAAGCCCTAAAAGCCATGTTAGTGTGTCATATGGCATAACCCTATGAATCTGGTTAAAACTGATGGAACTCCCCCAATTCCAATGTGCATTAGTCCAAATTCTGTTATTGAAAGTAATGTCCTTGAAAAAAAATATCAAATGCTCATAATCTAACATGTCAGCACTTTCGTACTTTACCAGATATGTGTCCTAGTTGAAGGAAATTAGTTCTTTGATCTACATAATAGTAAATGCCTGTAGTTCTTTCTAGGAATGAATAAAACAAAAGTTTGAATTTTCATCATTCAGAAATTAGCATTGCATGTCCTTACGAGTTACGACTACTCTTACCATGCCTCTTTCTTCAAATGTAATGCATTATATTTTTACTCATTCTTGAGAGAAATGGATGTCTACCTACAGTTCTTAAAATAATCAAGGTGATGTCAAGCATCCTTTTTTCTCAATGGAAGTCACCCAAATCCTGCACGATCTAGATGATGCTGTGGGGGCATTGCTCCTTGAGAGAGGGATGAAAGGAAGGAGCATACAACAGCACATTATATAACTTGATTCTAGGAACATGGCAGAAAAAAGCTTCAGGGGATTGTGAGTGATAATGCTCTCCATGACCCACAGCTTCATAAGGTGCTCTTATTGTCAAACCTGGTAAATCACAAAGAATCCTCCGGACGCAATGGAAACACGAACAATTTAAATTGATACTAATAATTTCATGTAAAATTACCTCCGCAATTAAATTGATTGCCACTCTGATATCTGAATTTAGCTGCTTCATTGACAATCTATGAAGTAGAAATCAGTTAGCCAAATTTCAATAGTGAGGATGCACTACAAACTTGCCACCATGGATGATGCATGCCTGATCAATGCGGATAGATATAATCTGCAAATTGAATTTCTAATTTCTCTGTAGCTCGATTTGCCTACCCACTGTTGAATTGACACAAGTTGCAGCTATCATGCGAAATATTAAGACGAGGAAGGCAATAAGCAGACTCAATGGAGGGTTTTGACATAAAATCCCCTATACGATAATCTACTAAAGTTTTGAGCTTACATCACAGCCAGACCATCCCAATCCTACGATGCCCCTGTTTATTGTAACATTCATAAAAATAAAAAAAAATAGTTTCAAGATAAAAGAAAAATCAGAACATTGATAAAAAGAAATGGAGAACAAGATCAATATAGTAAAAGTATTGAATACACGTGAGATTCTTATAACAACTCCATCTTTGAGTTTGATGTTAAAGTGAATCAGCTTCCAAACTAGAAATTCCTTACTTAACCTTCCTAATTTAGGAAGTACTTGAAAATGCCTCAGAAAATTATAAAGGCCCAGCAATCTAAGATAAAGATTATACCTATTCCACAAAGAGGGGTATTGAAAACTCTCTGTTACCAATCGATTCAGCTACCTGTTGTTTATCTAAATACCCCAAAGCCCACATCTTCTCCAAATACCTAGGCACTATGAAGAACAGATTATTGAAAAGGTAAGTTTCTGTACAGCTGACAATGTATGGGTTCGCATGGTACAAATAAGCCCCCTGCATTGTTGGGTTCAGTATTAAAAAACAGACGGTTTGGCTGATTTTTCAGGCATCTAGCAAACTATGTAAAAACCTGCTTAGTTTATTAATGTTGAATTGTCTATGGCATTGTTTTTTTAATTGGTTGGTTGCTTAATTGTTGGGCATTATTGGGCTTCAGAATTTCAGCTTTTTGGCCAAAAAAAGAATATTTAAAAGCTGAAAAGGCCGTTGCGAAATAGCAATCTTCTTTTCATAAAAGCAGCCAAAAATTGGGATTAAAAGTTGAGCCAAATGGCTTTGCATATCTTTGCCATGTAAAACTATCATAACCAATCTCCACTTCCACCCATCACCCAACCCCCATCGACATAATGATGTTTAGACAAGCATACTTGATTCATTGATGCAGGTATAACCCTAATGCGATATATAAAACAATGTCACAGAGGTGGCAAGCAAGCAGATTGAACACAAAGAAAAGAAGATAGATGCATGTCACATGACTATAAATAATACAGGCATCATGGTTCGCATGCATGTCACATGACTATAAATAATACAGGCATCATGGTTCACATGCACGTAGAAGAACTAATGCATGGTAGTTATAATTGTAAAGCTGTTCAAACATCGGTAAGAAAACAAGTAGCTAATCATAATTGAATGTGCACTGATGAGTCAGGGTTGAGGGAAGATGCAGAAGTTCAAAAAAAAGAGGGGATAAGTCAGCAAGGCAGTCCCAAAGGTTCAATGAAACAGATCTACAGGACAACGGATAACAACTACCAAGTACAGGCATGATGTAAGCACCGACATCAGGACACGCAATTTAAATATAAAAAAAAGGATACAGACATGGCAGGGATAAGGCAGAAAGTATATACTCCCTCCCTCTCACAATCTCAGTCCCTTTTAGAAGTTTCAATTTTTTAAGGGGACATGCATTCAACACACCTTAAGCTAGAGAACTAAAAACATGGTAATACAAAAAAAGAAAAGAAAAGCAACTAACAAACTCACTGACCTCATCACCAAACTAATGTAGTTTGATTTTAGAACTCAACTCTGAAGTATGAACATGCAATATACAACAAGTATTGTCCTAAGCGTCCTGAGATACGTATGTCATGCCCAGTACAGGTTAATAAAGATTCACCACGAGGCGTGTCTGACATGCATTCCGGCACGTCCGACACATGCCATACACTGCTACAACAGCTAAAATGAAGTATTTGTGCTTCATAGTCATTCTCCTTTCATAAAATGAATGTAGAGAAAAGTACACAACTTTTCACAAGTATTGCACGGTAGAGCTAATTGGTTATGCATAATGCATTGTATGTTTTAAGTCAGTTCCTAATCATTTCCTATATGTAAATCCCTTTGCAGTGGAGAAGGCACTGCAGCTATGAGAGTTGAGAACCAATCAACTGTGCCAAGCTAAAGGGGGTCTTTTAAGAATCTTTTACTGATTATAGGCACCTCAAATTCATAAACTAGAAATTAAAAAATAAGCAATTGGTCCAAACGAAAAGCAGTGACCTTCACCAAGAGAAACATAAGTTAACTTGGACCAATGATTCACAGATAATATCAATTCACTCGTCTTTTCCCTTAAATAATTATTGGAAACAGATCTAACTGTGTCATAAGAAGTCAGCTAGACATTTATGCCATGTTTGATAACATATTCTAATTTAATGGGATTAGCAATCCAATCCCAATTTCCTTAGATTAATAGTCCCATGAGATTGGATTAGTAATACCAACCACCCATGGGATTCCTAATCTCCATTTTTGGGATTAACAGCCCCAATGGACTATTAGTCCCGAGTTTAACTTTTGTACTAAAACATGATTAAAGTGAGCCCCACAACAGACTAATAGTCCAATCCCACTCTCAAAATCTTATATCAAACGAAGCCTTAAAGAACAACAATCCCAAGTATAATCTGTTATAATCAAGTCCCGAAATTGTTGAAGCCAAGCGAAATTACAGAGTACATAGTAGAAATGAATACACACGTATCTGTACAGATTATAGGGTAATGGAGGGGATACTGATTGTAGGCATATCAAAAACATAGGAAACTGAGTCAAATGAAAAACGGGGACCTTCTTCACCAATACAAAAATAAATTAATTTGGCACCAATGGATCACATATATGATATCAATTCATTCTTCTTTCCTCCTAAATAATTCTTGAAATCAGATCAAAACACGTCATAAAAAGTCAGCTAACCAGTTTAAGAGCAATAATCCCAACTAAAATCTACAATCTATCTAAGCCAAGAGCAAATTATACATTAGATAGCTAAAATAAACACATATATATACATGCAAAACCCAACCATATATATACAGAATTGAATTAAAGAGAAAAAGTAGTCGTAAAAGGGTAATTGAACAAAATGTATGTATATACCGAGGATCAGAATCCAAGGTTATGTGAAGGGCTTGGTTAATTGCAGAGAAGAGTTTGCTGCCTGATGGGCTTTCCTCAAATTTCTGGCCATTTTCAATTAAACAGATTTTGTACAGATAAAGAGAGAAAAGGTCGATTGATTGTAGTATTGAACACTACTCTACGTTCCAAACAAAACTTCGAACAATACCGTGTCGACTTAAAGCGAAACGGATAGATATGTGGGTATGTAAACTTCTTTATATCTTTAAGACTGTTTGTATAATAGTATTACCTACTTAAATTTTCAATTAAAATAGATTTTCGTCATTTTAAAATTAAAATTAATATTAATTTTTATGCTACATACACCTCTTTAGAATTAAACTCATGTGTTCATCCTTAAATTATCACCCAATTGTACGCTAATTACAAATTTACAACACCAATGACGTATCAAATTCACGTTGTCTCATTTAAGTACAGACGCATAATTTTAATGTTACTTCAACCGTTGCTGTTCTATTATGTCCATTTCTGGTGAAACCTATCCCAACAATTAATTGTTATTATTTTGAGTATGATTTCATGTGACTTGCAGTACACACCTTCACTTTGTCAAAGACTCGTGGTCATTGTGTTCTTGAGTTGAGTAGTGTTTAATCCATCTAACCAAAAAGATGAACGCAATGCAAGTGTGCGGCCCCCCACCAGGTCCATAACCATCTGTAAGAAATAATTCTCAATCTATTTTAGTTGTACTATTTAATGTCCAATTACACATGTGTCTTTTTTTTTTACTTATTATTTTCCTATGCCAACAAAAATTTACATGTACAATCGAAAAAATAATTATTCATTCATTATATTTACGCTTCCATACCTAATTTTTCTCCTTATATATTCTTAGGCTTCCATACCTTTTTGTTTGTTATTATTTTTGCTTCCAAACTCCTAATTCAACACAGCCTTGACTAGATTAAGATCGTGATGGTGGTACAGGAAAAGCTAACTACTCGTCCAGGACAATCAGAGGAAAGTCTTAATATTGCAAAATCACCATGGGTTCTTTATGAATGAATGGATATGAATCCTGTATAGTTTCCTTTCATGTGTATCCGTTGTTATGAGAACTTTGACAATTGATCTTTGCAAGATTTACATCAAAAATGAGAGACGAGAGAGAGAGAGAGACAAAAATACTATTAATTAGACAATGCGACCACAATTCTAGAAAGAGAATGATTGAAGGCACGAGACGCGTGATTAGTTCATTGCCTGGACAAAAAACACTTGAGATAAGCAGTTTTTAACACACAACAACTACAACTGCTTTGGTATTGGAAGCGTTTCTACATTCAAACACAAATATTATTATTATTATTATTGTCAAACACAATTTTAATTTATAACAACTTTATATTGCACTACAATTTTTCCCACCTTGCAGCTTCTAGCTCTCTAAAAACACAGCAACAAAAGCTCCTTTGGCAACAACTAGACACTCACTAGACTAAGATTTACAAATGAGATGGGACATAATATAAGGCCAAACTATTAAATAAAAGGTGATAGTCCAAAAAAAGAAAAAGGGAGACAAACATTAACACGGGAAAAGATATTAAACCAACCAAGGTAAATGGAAAGGAAAACGGAAAGACAAACAAAAAAACGCCAGGATACCACCCCGAGACACTGTCAGAACTAACCGCTACAAGACCCCTATCCATCATGAGAAGAAAGAGGCTCCCACTTTCATCATTCTACGAAATAGAGCCCGCCTCACCACTTTCCATGCCCATTCATTTTGTTAATCCAAGAAAGCAGCAAGGCCGATCACGCAGGGTGGCCCAACCGAGAATTAGCCAGCTTTTTTTTTTCCCACTGTATATCATTATAAACCAGCAAGATATCTCTGGACAGATGGAGCCCGTAAAACATCATAGGCCACCCGTCAAGACAAAGCTAGCAACCATTTGTCAGAACTCCTATTCTCAGACATGGAGCTGATTCAGCACCGTTGTAGTTGTCTCCACATTTTGCAACGGTTACGTTTTTCTGAAAGATTAACATCCCCACATTATGAACAGGGAATTAGACTCGCCACCAAATTCAGAGGCACATCTGTTTCAGTTTCCCCATTTGCCCCTTCTTTGTTTCTTTTCAATCAATTGGCTTCCCTTCCCATACCTGTAAGGACTTTTCATTAGGACCAGTAAACAGATCAGCTTAGGTCTTACAAATATCTCGAAAAAAAATAATTTAGAGTGTCAAATGGAATTTCCATAACATAACAGGGAAAAAGTAAACCTGACTAATTAATAGGATTGGCTGGCCATCTCACACTGACAAATTATACTGAATTGTACTATTTCATATGACGGCATAATATTCGTCTTGGCTGCTTTGGAACTGCTGTTTCTTGGCCTTCTTCTCCTGAATTGTATTCTGGCGCCCTCGTAAAATCAAAATCCATCCACGATGCATGTCCTGCTAGAATGTCCTTAAATATTTTGAGCATTTAGCCCCTGCTCCAATTTGACCTACATAAATCGCATGGAACTTGGGATTAAAAAAAGAAATAACAAACAAAACAAATAAAAAAGAGCCACCAGAAAAACACATACCTCTTGAGTATCCCTACTGTTAGTGACAGGTTTGTTCTCGTTATTCTCCAGAGTGATGTGCTTCAACAGACTATTGGGCACATCCTTTACAATGTGCCACTTGACAGGGAAGCAACCATTCCATTTGTCTTGCTGCCAGTACTCAAAATTCTTGTGGAAATCAACAGGCCCTACCATCTCTGCAATACCGACAAATTGTCCACTAGTATTGACCTACTCACAACAGTTCAAGATTAGTTGCTAAACCAAGCGAAGTCAAGAAAGAAAAAATCCTAATAAAGCAATCAATGTAACTGCTTACTGAGAACAAGAGAAAAACAGGGCAGCCACTAGACTTCTGCTGAGCCTCCTGGTATGCTGCATCAAGCTTTTTATTGCCATTTGGAGTGCTAGCCCACACATTATACTTGATGCTCTTGTGGACATCATCCTCACTATATGACTTAATGATGAAGAATTTCGCATCTCTATAACTTTCAGGGAAATCTGCTTTGTTGTATTGTTCTCGATCTGGAATCATGCTTACCTTGTCCTTCTCATCAATATTTGTTGCATGCAACGGGATGTTCTGCCCTTTCACCGCCACAAGAACCGGAGTAAACCCCTTTTGGTTCTTACTGCTCTTTGCTCTTGGTCCCCTGTTTAGCTCATTCAAGCCATCCACATTCTCATTGCCGTAACCAAAGAAACCATTGTTTCGCCCCCTGGGTTTGTACTTGCTATCAACACTCAACCACTCACGTCCATGTGTTCGTGAATCATAACTATTAGAACCAAATGGAAAACCGGATCTGAAGGTGCTCCCATACTGGCCATACAATTTGTTTGGGTACATCCCATTCACATATCCATTACCTGTGTTCAAGCCAGACATTGGTCTCGGTTGGTGCAAACCCTGCAAATACGATGAGAAGCTTCCTATCAGACAAATTCTATGCATAAAATCAATCTAGAAAACATGGATCATAAAATAATTTCAAAGCAAGTTTCAAAATATCCAACTGATCAACATTATAGAACATCACAATAAATAAAACTCAGTTTCACTAATCAGACGAAAGCTACATTAAAAGTTGAATCTGCTGCTATTTACTCCCTAAATGGTTTTAGAGAGGATCAACCAATTCACGTGGTTCACAACCTTCCAATATGAATCCAAATTCAATGACTGAACTGACTTGAGGAGTTCAGGTGCTAATTCATCCTTTTCTATATGGAAAACCGGTATATATTTCACAGCACTAGCTGTCTGCATCAAAACAATTGCCTTACATGGAATAAGATAACATACCACAAGATGAGAATGAGGACGATAATTCTGACTCTTTGATGAAGGTGTGCTGTTTGCAACCGAGATTGATGAAACCATTGATGTGGTATTCACAGGCCTAGGCTGCCCGTCAGGAAATATTGGGGCATCCAACCAAGGGATGGGAGACCTTAAACCATCAAAGCTAAATCTGGGATCTTGAAATCCAGATGCAGGAAGTGCTCCAGGCAGACCACCCCTTCCATAAGAACCATTTGAGTTAAATGATGAATTCTGATATGTTTGTTTTTTGGGTGCAGGTCCATTATTTCCCTTTCCGACCCCACTGTTAGCAATGCCATTTGAGTTTCCATTAGCAGCTCCCACGGATAAAGGTGTTTGGTCAGCATCTATAGAGGTGGAAATCTCGCCTTTAGGAGGAACAACTGAAGGCGGGTTGTAAGGCGCACTAGTTGGAGTCAGGGATTGGAAATATGGAGTTGGATACTGGTAACTCTGAGCCCCATATAGATGCCCATCGTGTCCCATAGTTGGAACAGGGGAGGCAGCTGGTGAATAAGGGCCATAGGGTGCATACCCATAACCCTGGTGATACATAAGCGACCCGTTGTCCCCATAGACACCCTGCCAAAAGTGTAACAAACAACGTTAGATCACAAATTACCATGAATATGATCCTGAATCCAAACATGACAACCCAATTATGCAATTGTAAAGCTAACTGATACATGCTTTCAATCACATTTCATAACTGCACTCAACTCAACAAGTCTTTGTCCCAATTGACTGGGCTACAAGGCTTTATTTTTTCCAGTTGAAGCTATTCAAAGTCAATATATTCAGATTAATCGTGTCGTTTTCATTTACCTCCGTCCATGCGGATCAAACATTCGACACAGGAGCATTATTTCAACATAGACCAAAATTCAAATTATAATAACAGCAAAAGCAGAAGTAAAAAAATCAAAGCACACTTACAGCAGGCATTTCAACTCCCTCCGGATTTAAATATCTTGAGTAGTCATCCCAATCATTAGCAGTATCATAACCTGGAAAAAAGAAATGTTCAGTAAAATCATTAACAAACCGTGATTACCCTTTTTAATATAGAAATCATCAAAGAGGAATAGTATAACTATCCATTCCTCATAATATGTACAATTCAAAATAAAATAGTACTATCCTCCAACCAATTCAAGTTATAGTTTTATAGTCCGCAACAGAACTTATGGACTCAAAGAAAACAACTTACTTCCATAATAATATGGATAACTATTGGGGAAATAATACATGGATGGATCCACGAAATCCTGCAGTAATGGCGTCATAGATCGATCATACAACTGGATCTGAGCATTTGTAGCATCACCTGACTCAGCAGAAGGCTGTGCAGAAAATAATGATAACTTTAAGTCAATCATCCATAACACCAGCTTATTCCTAAGATATGCTGAAAATAAAGACAATCACCAAAAAGTAACAGGAGAAGAGTTGCACATCACCTTCTTTGTAGGCTCAGGAATTTCTAGGGTCTTGGCTTGAGAATCCAATGATAATTTTTGCAGCAGATCTGTAGCTTCTAATGAAATACAAGTGAAGGAAAATCCACAATTTTCAGATAGCAAAACATAGAAATAACAGAACATAACCAACTTTCCCTCAATCCATGTCCAAAACTGAACCAAACAGTCTTACTTATATATTACCATTTTGGTTCTCTCCTGTCCGAGTATGGACCGCAAGAGTCCAGTCCAGAGCATAAAATTGTAATACATCGACTCTTTACATAAATTAAAGGCCCGGATTTGTCAAACACTCGCAAAATCAAAATTGGACAAAAAGTCGGGGTTAATGAGTAGATTAAATTTAGACCTTTCATTTACAAAAAAAAAATGTGCCTATCTTGGGACCTGACTGGAAATAAGGCAACTTTATGTGAAATCTCTGAATCCAGATCTTGGAGCAAAATTACAATAACAAGTAGTCCATTTCAGCTAACAAAAACACAAAAAAATAATCTTTTTTCTCAATAGATGATCTTTTCAAAAAGCCTCCACTCAATAAGAGTAACAATCACAAGCAACATCAGACTAGTAAAAACATAAGCAAACCAGATACACCAAATCAAACAACAGCAGCAGCAAAACCGATCCATATAAATAACAATTCCTCCAACTTCTCAAATCATATCAAATCTATGCAAGAATTTCACACATCTCATGTCCAATCAGTTATAGACTCAAACAAGAATTCCTAAAAGATCTCCAATATTCAAATCCAGACCCTAGACAGCAAAGAAGATACACCCCTACTAGATCCATATTACTGTCCATCAAAAACATCGTGAAAACAAACAGAACCAAATCGTATATACAAAAAGCCTGTTGGATCTAGAAAATCAGATCCGCTAAGAATTCGAAGAAAAAGGCAAAAGTCAAATGTATCCGATAGAGCTTGGTAAGGATACATCTGCGGGAGGAGCCATGGTGGCCATGAGCGATCTCGAAGGGACGATGGTCTAAAACCCTAAATCTGATTGAGGTTTGAGGGGGAAGCGTGGAGAGGGAGACCCGGCGGAATTCGCCGCCAAGCGAGGGATGACTTTGGGTTTAGAGAGAAAGAGGAGAGAGGGAGGCCGGGGTTTTGATCCATCCAAAAGTGGTGATTCAAATAGCCCACGGTTTCACAGACACCCTGCCCCTCTCTATTCTCTGTAATTCCTTTTGGGTGCCCCAATCGACGTCCCCTGCGGGTGATACTATTACGTCTCGTTTTGATTGTTTATTGCTGCAAGGTATGCCACGAAGGGCAGCGACCACACCACAACTTTGCTCCTTTGACCTCTTGAGAACACAATTTGTCTGTGAGATCATACTCGTACGCAGCAGGTGAGTTTGTGATTCCAGCTGTCACCATTCCTTGGGGGCCAAAGCCCTCCCACCCATGGAAAAAATTGGACAGAAAGGCTCATTCACCGGATGGTTTCCGATTTGTTCCCGATGGAACCAAAACGACGTGCGGTTTGGTGTTAAAAAGTTTTTTTAGTTGCATCACGGTAAAGAATCAATTAGTTGAGGAAAAAAAAAAAAAAAAAAAAAACGTCGTTTTAGATTTTTTGCATCAAAACGACGTCGTTTTGGTCTATCAGTAATAAATCGGTAAAACTATCGGTGACTGTAGCATTTCTCTAAATTTGGAAGCCCCCGTCCTAAAAGGCTTATTGGTCTTGGGCTTGCTTGACAGAGGGGCTCATTTCTTTTCTTTTTTCTTTTTTGTTGATGACATGTCCCAAAATAACACAATAAAATCATGGCACGGATTTTGGATCATCTGAAGTGTATGTTGTGTGGATTATTCTGGAGCGTACACAACACGTTCACTTTCTACATTCCATATAAACACACACATTCGAGGATCCGAACTCCCCCCAAAGGAGTCATGATAAGGAACCAAAATATTAAAAATATACCCAAGACTCAACTCTAACACCCCGTTTGGAGGTGGATATAGCACCCGGCTTTAATCTCACCCGGATTTATAGCCCGTCCCAACTCAAACCGACATTTAGGGGAGGAGGCTGTCTACCCTCGCTGTGGTAGCTGTTTGCGATACAATCCCAGTGCCCTCGTTTGTCAACGACGGCCTCCACCCCATAGTGGGGGGGCGTCGGGGGGGGGGGTGGGGGGGGGGGGGGGGGGGGGGGGCTAAGCAAAGCTACACCGAGTTTGTACTTTGTCCCTCTTTTACCCCTTCCAAACCAGGATCTTTGTGCTGTGTTTCTTTGATTTCGTTTTGCCCTAATTTGACACCCTTCCATTTGTGCCGAAAGGTTTAGTAGCCAACGGGTAAGTTTAACCCATCTCGTCGTTTCTTGATGGTTTGCCCTAGTTTTTGAGATATATTTGGTTAAAATTGTTTGCATAAGTGCTATGCGTTGCTGCGTCCTCTATGGTTTCGATTTGCCCTAATTTTGGTTTCGGGTTTGCACCTAATCTTTGATTCGAGGGTTTGGCTTTGAATTTGGTGATGGATTTGGAGTGTTGTGCCCTAATGGCGTGCTATAATTTCAGGTAATTTGTGGTTTGTCCTAAATTTTCACTTTGGCTGGGTTGCCCTAATTTGCGAATGGATGTTTGCCATAGGCATTGTTCAGGTTTTATCCCTTTCAGTAAACACCAAAATAGGACAAACCTAAAACTCACCTCCCAAGAGAAGCTGCCGAATTTCTATTTTCTACTTTATGTGGAAGTTTTGCCCTTTTTCGAACCACAAAATCACACCACAATAATGTATTGAAACAGAGCAAGACTAACGCAGCGTGAACGATGAGGAAGGGTCAATACGTAAAGTTGTCTATAAATGTTATGCATGATGAGAGTAATGAACACTATATTATGCTTACATGTTAATTATGGACTCATGAGGTTCGCGAGGGGCCTTGTATTCGATTAACCCAAATGTTTACAAAATAAGTGGATGCAATTTAATAGGTTAGTACGCGGTGATGGAAAAAGCTTGCACGATCAATTGAGGGTAAATAGGCTACATAGAGTGTGCCATTTACTTGAAGAAAAACGGTTACAAAAACTCTAGGAAAGTTATACTTGTGAAAAAGTGGCTTAATGTCTATGGATCCTCGGGCTCATAACAAGAAATACGGCCAACGATAGTTCCAATTTTTGAGGTCCGGGGGAAACAGTTCGTAGGCATTTTACGCAGTTTTGTTGGCGGTTACGACTGTACGCTCAAATTGTGGTATCGTCCACCAACCTGTTTCTTGCTAATGATCCGTACCCAACCTGTTTACGCTCAATAGTAGGCGGGTTTTATTGCAGTTTTTTAGTGTGGATTAAACTGTGAGGTATAGTTGTATTCTTTGGTGGATTTTGGGTTGATGTTGTGCCAGTTTTTGACCAATTGTGTGCAAATTTCTGTGCACTTTTAATCTACTGAGTTATACAATTTTTTTTTCGCAGTTGTGGGATTAGTTTGTGCATTTGCGGTGCAGTTGTTTGGGTTTGGTTTGTAGTTTTTTGGGTGGATTTGCTGTGCCAATTGGTGTGATTTGCTGTGCAAGATTATTTTTGATAGTTTTCTGGGTTCTTTTTGTGTGCAAATTTTGTGCACTTTTTCTCAACCAATTTAAGTTAGGCACTGACTGAGTGGCTGATGAAGACAATGGCTGAATAACCATTGGCAACGGAGTTGGGCAGCAAATCCACCCAAAGGTATGTGGGCCTTATGATGCCAATGGGTTAATAACTAGTTGACAATCTAAAAGTTATACTAAGTAGTGCATTATGAGCCCAACAAAAATAAGTCAGGCCAAGTTAGGCATAAATAATGCCTAGAAAACTGCACAAATGTTTACACAAACTGGATAGTTTGTAGTTACTTGATTCTTATGCATCAAGTAAGTACTCCTAATGATGCGGTATGATATCAAACTATTTGCGTCAGTATGTTCATATATTGTTAAAGGATATGATGATATTGATTTGTTAGGCAAAGCACACGTATATGTTTGCAGGAATGTGAGGGCCAACGGTTGAGTCACCGTTTGGGCAACATAATTGTAAATAGCCGTGTGTGGTATGTACGGAGAAATTATAAAAATTTGAGCCCCGTACATATATAAAAAGAATTGTGTTAGTATTTGTTCCATTAAAACGTGAGCATTGTTTATTTTTTTCGAAGAGCCTAACACTGGCAGGTAAAAATACAGAGAATACATTTTGGGCTGGTGTTTGTTGGACATCGGCAGGGAATTACAACAATTGTTTTTTAGGAGGCGGCTCAAGTCCAAGTCAATGGATATTCGAGGAGTTAATGGAAAAAGTACAACACATTAGATGATGCTGAAATAGCATGCCTTAATTTTAATTCGGCGCATTTAGTGTAAAAGCCGTGCAATAGAAACAAAGGAATCGTAAAATAACAATGACGGGGCGTAACCTCCGCAAATTGACGAAAAAAACTCCAGCTCCTTATTGAATTTCTTCTTAGGTTTTCTAGCTTGTATTTGTTATACGTATTTTCGATTCGAATGAATATGTATGTGCCAAGTCAATTATGTCAAACGATTGGCTTTATTGTCATTAGAAAAAAGTAGTATGTAAGTGTAATATATTTCTATGTTTCAAATTATAAAAATGGTTCCATTATTAAAAACAAAGTAGACAAATAAAATTTTAAATTTTCATTCCATGATTTTTAATGAGCAGATTATTTATCATAAATAGGGTTGGAATATTTCTATTTTATTAAATGTGTATTTTTTTTTATTATTATGTAAGTATGGTTATTACAAACAAAATCAAACCATTTAGTCATGAAATTAATACAGGGGGGGGCAAATAAGTCATTGCTATAAATCCACCATCAAATCCCCCTAATCAAAATAACATCAACAGTCTACTAACAAATTCACCATTCTTCGATGTGGGGTCACACCTCTTTACAATCCACCTTTTACACTACCTAAATCCTCCGGTCGCCCAAAACGGGGTGTAAGGAGTTCTGACTCCTAGGCATGGAAGGTACTATTTATCTAGATTATAATTAGTTTTACTAAAATCCAAATCCTCTGTAATGGACTTGTTGTATTTCATGGATTTTATGACTTGGAATTTTCTTTTAATAAAAAAATTTAATAGCATGCTGGAAGCCTTGCTCAAATCAACATTTCTTCACATCTTAATAGCTAAAAAAAAACAAAACACAAATGTGTCATAATTCGTAAATAGGAGTAATAGTATCCACAAAATTCAAATACTTTACATCTTTTATGCAATCCTATCAAGGCGTTCTTTAAAACTAAAAGTTAAACAAACTTGTGCTTCCTTTTGTTTTCGGTGGGTTAGAATGGTGAAAAAGTTAATATGATCCGTAATTTACAAATAAAGACTCATTACCAAGCTAACTATGACAGCTCTAACTCGCTAGGAAATTAGAATTGTTACAAAATTTCACATGGATTCGATATAACAGCCAAAGCTTTAGAATTGGATACAAAATTTTCCATATGATAAAAATAGGTGAGAAATTATTTTCATGGCTGTATCCTTTCCTTATAAGTTTCCTCCTTTGTTTTATTTGATTTTTATCACGATCTGCCATCGGTAGTTTCTGGTGTCTTTGGTCCTTCTCCTACACCAAGTGGTTCCCAGTTGGGTTATTTTGCTCTTGTTATCCAGCCAAACACTCTCTGGATTCCACTTGCATTCCATAGCCTACTGAAATCAATAGAAAAGGCAAAGTTCCATACAGGATGCATTCATTTTCTGATGACCCATAATAGCCAATTGCAATAGCAGATTTTGAGCAGAGCAACCATCTCATATGTACTAGCTTGACAATCAAATTTAGAAATGACGAAAAGTCGAAAACCAAAGACGTAAATTTGAAATTTGAATAGGCAAGCAAAATATCACACTTGCATTTCGTTTCCTTTTTCATTTACCCTAGAATTAGATAGGGCAGTAATGAAGGAACATTGTATACAAACAGAAGTAGATACTTTATTGTCAAAAGTAGCACCCAAACAAAACTCCAGAGGGTAAAAGCAACATCAAGAGGAAACACAAATCAGTGGGCTCTAAATGTTCGCCTTATCAACTGCGGAATCATCCCCATAAATAGTACTAGCAGTGCCGACAAGCACAACCAGTGGACTCCTAACAGAGTGGAACCCATCAGACCACACCAGCTCACCAAAATCATACCTCCCTTGAGATTTCTTCAGTGGCTTGAAAGTCGCATAGTGTGACACTTCTTCCCTAAAACATGAAAATATCAATACCCTTGGCCACACCACAACCTCCATGCCATTAGGCTTCACAATCCTTGCAAAATAGATGGCTGCTTTCTTCCACCCAACGTTGCAAACAATCCTCTTGATGGTCACCGTAGACTGGAGATTTGAGACCGTTATGGAGGGGTAATTCAGGTTTTCGTTGTATAGGTATGACCCTTTGAGGCAGCTCAAGATGGTACTTGGGGAGAGAGTAACAATGCTGTTTATTTGGTCTATGGTGTAGCCAATGTTGCAGGGGAAGAGAATGTAATAGCTGGTTTTCACGTCATAGACTAGCCCTGGATCCATTGCTCTCAATGGATCGAAGTGGCCAGCGCCAATGTCAAGCGGATCAGCTGCTTTCGCTATGCCCCCGAATAAGATACTGTCCTAGGTTGTGTCGCTTGTGTAAGCTTTAACAACAAAGAGAAAGAGCAGGTCAGTAGGAGTTATTGAATGTAAATTAAATGCATTTTAAGAACATTAGTTGATATCATAATAATAGGTACTCTTACTTAAGGTGAAAATATCGTAAGCATTTGCTAAAGCCCTTGCAAAATAGTGAAACAAACAGGAGTTTCGAGTGGCATGACTTTTGTATTTTCATCTATTGTTCAAAATAGTGAACTGTTCCAGAAATTGTTCCAGGAAACTTTTCTAAAATCATTCCTCTTAGGGGCACTTTTAAGTTGTTTTCTGAATGGATAATGATTTTCACATTCCCATTTTCTTTAATTGCACTCCATTTTTTTTGTCTTTATTAAGTGAAATTACCCAAATGCCCTTATATGTGGCTAAAACAGTTAAGCAAAAGTAATTTAGAAAATATAAATACAACGGTATTTGGGGTAGTTTTATCTAATACAGAAAAAAAAAACGAGTGCAATTGGAAAAAAAATGAGAGCGAAAATCATCACCCTTTTGGAATTTCACAAAAAAGTGAAACTTATGGAAATTTTCAGTCTGTTTAATATATTTGTTCTGAAAAGGTGGATAACAAAGCAAAAAACAAAAGCAAGAAAAAGAAGGTGATACCAAACGGGGAAATTGCCAAGATTAGTTGGACAGGTATGGAAACAAATTTTCCTTAAATTTCATCTGGTTCCTCCAAATGAGGCTAGGTTTTTATGTATCAACATCAAAAGTAAAGGAATTCGAGTTGGTTTTCAGTTGTAATCGAATGAAATGTTACACTTTTGGGAGGACAAGTGGAGGTCATTCTTTTCTTTGGTGCGCAAATGGTGTGAGGTTCCTAATCACCTCTGCCTCACATGATGAAATGAATGCCTATAAATATGTGTGACCAGACTATTTAAGTGGGGACCAACAGCCTTTTGGTTCTAGATCTCATGCATGGTCCATGTCCTAATATCAAAGCATCTAACAAAATGGTGCAGAAGGGCTATGATAATTGTGATATATTTTTTTCCTTGTGTTTACCTGTAGTCAATAGAGCGGATCTGATAGCTGCAGGAGACCGATGAGGGTGTGCTGATTTGAGGAGGGCTACTACTCCTGATACATAGGGCACGACATTGAAGTCCCCGACAGAAAATCCCAGTTCACAGACCGCCCATCGATTGGCATCGAAGTGGGTGGGGTTTGGGGAGGCCATGCTACTAGTATGTTGATCCCTGGAGCAGTTATGTCGGGCTGTTTTGTGAAAGATATCAATCTAAGTGATTTAGGAGAGAGTACGGATAAGTATAAAACAACAAGATATGGACAAACTTCTCGTGATCATTGAGGTTTCAGGGGATGCTGAAATGTTGTTTCTACTTTTGATAAAAAAAGGAACTCCGTTCTACTGAAAAGTTGAGCAAAGGAAGAAAGAAGAAAGTAAAGCCTCTCCCTCAGTCTAGTAGTATTTAATCACACTCGCTCCACACAACCTCTCCCCACAAACAAAATGCCTTTAAATGCCCCATACTTATTAGTATCTTAATCATGCAGCAACAACTATACCTTTTAAGTTAAAAGGCCCACCACAAAATAAAATCACAAATATATAATAGAAATAGAAATGAAACACCTCAAGAATAAAAATACAACCATTTGAACTGCACAACACGCATTGAATTAGAAAGAGGTCTGTATACCTTGAGAATATCAGGTGAAAGTGAGCTAGGCCCCCTGGAAGAAAACAAAGCAACTGTAGGTGCTGGTGACTGTTTGATGACCGTCTTACCTGCTGATATCTGCACTACTGGTTGCCTTCATTTTGCATTACATTTTGTTAGAAGCCTTTGTAATATAAGCACAGTTGACAACAACAACAACACAGCATCATTTCTACTTATTTTAGGACAAGAACCGATAGCACACTGGGTTTAATGAGTTTAGTAGTTAGGTGAAGATGTAATTGGTCCCTAGGTATGTGAACGCTTGCCTTACAACCTTAACTGCGTGACATATTGTTTAAATTTCAAGATCCATTAAGGAGAAAAAAAAAAAGAAAGGAATTTGAAAATATCAAACTAGTCTTGTGAGATCTACATGTTATTAAGCTTTATGAACGGAAAATACTGTCGAAAAGTGACTAGAAAGGGGAGGTTACATCAGTCTCTCCATGCTTAAATAAAATCACAGTTGCTACAAGCAGCTAGCTGTGATTAATCTGTAAATATCCAATGATATGTTACGCTTGGTTATGTTCACTTACTTGGGAGGCAGAACAAGATAATGAAAGAGCTGAGTCCCTTGGATAATGTCTACAAGAACGGGGGGGATGATATCCACATCAGGAACCTGCCTGCTGAGAGGCTCGACAAATATCAAGGCTGAGGCATTAGCCCTCCATGCAGCTTCTTCTGCCACACCAATTTACGCTGGTCCTACTATGGAGAAACATAATAGTACCTTCCCTAAAGCTGCTTTCCTTATCCAATTCTGAGTCTTGCAAACCCTATTAAGTTATGATTGGATTGACAATCTTAACAACTGAAAGCCATGCACAGACACACACACACACACACACACACACAGAGATGTTACCCATTAGTAAAATAATCACTTGCATCCACCAATTTTGCCTTTATTGGTTTGACCGTGAAGCTTTCTCCCTGGACAAACAGGAGTCATATAAGCATTCGTACTGCATGATGTTACCCACCGTAGTGTGAAGAACAAGATCATAATCTGATTACTCATGTTTATAGTATACAGATATTGTGCAACAATTCAAGAACCATTGAGGGTGGAGTGGAGTGGTACGGGATAAGGAATAGGTGGTGGAAACAAATGGTTTGAACAGCTTTAATGGCAGAACTAATCTATTTACCATGAAGGAGAGTTTACTATCCAGTAATATCTTGCTTGGAAATGTTCGATCAATAGATGGAGCCGCCATGCAAAGGCTCCACGGTGCAACATTCTGCACTAGAGATGGATCTGGTCCATCATTCCCTGCCGAAAACACCACACTAACACCCATCTGCATGGCATGAAATGAACCAATATCAGCAAATGGTTTGAACAGCTTTAATGGCAGAACTAATCTATTTACCACGGGATAAGGAATAGGTGGTGGAAACAAATGGTTTGAACAGCTTTAATGGCAGAACTAATCTATTTACCATGAAGGAGAGTTTACTATCCAGTAATATCTTGCTTGGAAATGTTCGATCAATAGATGGAGCCGCCATGCAAAGGCTCCACGGTGCAACATTCTGCACTAGAGATGGATCTGGTCCATCATTCCCTGCCGAAAACACCACACTAACACCCATCTGCATGGCATGAAATGAACCAATATCAGCAATAGATGCAAAGAATAGAGGCAGTGGCGTTGATACACCAAAAGAACCTGATATCACTTGGACCCCATCATGTAGCGCATCATCAAATGCCACCATTATACCGGCTTCACTACACCTCCCAACAAGGTTTTTACTCCAACAAATTTTGTACACTGCTAGTCGTGCCCTGGGGGCTCCTCCCCTAGCAGTGCCTTGTGCAAAACCGAAAAAGCTTGCATTTTTAACAATAGATCCAATTGCTGTTGAAGCTGTGTGAGTCCCATGCCCATCAAAATCTCGAGCTGATCGGTATTCTGAGTTGCTGCTTGCGTTTAGAGGCCCATATTCTTCCTCAAACCCTTTGAGGTAGTAGCGAGCACCAATTAGCTCCCGGTTGCAAGCTTTTGCTGGTTCAAACTTCTCTCCTGGAACACATTTTCCTTCCAAGATTTTGGAACTGGCCCCGTGCCAGGCTTTTCCTTGAAGCTATCAGATTCCGGCCAAATATCTAGCCAATCATTATTAGATGCATTAGTATATTCAAAATATAGATAATATTGCATGCAATATTTAAAAGGGGATCACTAACAAGAAGTTAGGTCTTTTTCATTAAATTTCTGACCATCAATTAATCTAAAAGCTTAAGTTGTTAGAGAGTGATAATTTTATTATAGAGAAGGGAAAAAAATGTAATGTCAATCCATAACCAGTTGCTTATTATAAATTGACACTCTGGTGTATCAAAAGGGCCACTAAGTTTAGAAGCTGCATGTTTTCATTATTATTATATCAACATGAAGGGATTATTAATCATTTGAATAAGCACGTATAGTCAAAACAAAAATCTTCTATAAACTTCAATGCAATGAGAGTGATAGAAGAATACACCAATAGAGAAATTCTATGAATGCTCAACCAATTAGGTTACAGTTTCAATAAAGAACAAGAATATACATATATAGGTGAAGCTTGAGGAAGACCTGTATCAAAGATTCCAACTATTATATAGGTTAAGCTAGTTGAAATGGAGTTGCTTCACCGCTTGGTAAGGTCAGGCCCAAGAAGTCCCAGCTTCTTGTCGTGTGTAACTCAAGTATTCTGCTCCTAAACACCAATACCACTTCATTCATCTCTGCAGTTTATTTCCTAATTCCATCATTAAAAAAAAACTTCCTTCAGGCTTAAGAAATCTTTTTGACATCCACGAAAGCATTTTTAGAAAGCAAGAGAAGCGGTTATCTTATAATTACTAGCCAAGGCTGTCGCTTGGGTTGAATTGAGCATTGCTGAAAAACCAGAGAAACTATGTTTGCAGCTGTACAGCATTGATTTCTCTGCCACTTCTTTCCTATCAAAACAAAAGAAGAGGGAGAAAGAAAACAGAAAGAGAAAGATTATTATTAAGATTTAGGAATAAGAGGGATAAAGTAAACGCTTAGCAGTAGGTACCTTGCGAAGACATTAGAGAGGAGCTGAAGATTATGATTAGTAGTAAGGAGAGGATCATGGTTTCTGTTCTGTCCTAAGTAGACTATATAAACCTGCTTAAAAGAAGAACATCGAAGATAATTAGAGATGAGATCATTAGAGAAGAGATTGAAAAAGGAGCACTTTTAGATTTCAATGACACATACTTGAGAAATGGATATTGAGTGAATTAAATAAAGTGAGAGTGAGAGGGATAGGCACCAAAAACACTGACAAAAAGTGGCCATTATCTCCCATGCATGGGAAAACTCACATCGAGGGCTGGGATTAAATAGCGAAACAATGGTTGGTCTATGACAAAGATATGGCCGTGGAAACAATGCTTGTGGAGTGCGTGAATTTGAAGGCTTCCAAAGCTGCAAGAACGCTGACATCCATCCATTAGAACCATCATGATGATATTTTCCCTTCCAAGCTAGTTGATAAAGAGGGGCCAGGGTGATTTGCACCCTCCCCCTTCTCCTTTTTCACATATTTACTTTAACTTGTAGTAGTACAAGCCACAAGGGTATAATTGGTGACTTACAGCCAAAGACTACCTCCATAGTCCATAGAGCTCCATCATAGTTGCTATCACCACTGCACAAAGAATGCATGTGCCATTCATCATTCTCAGGAGAAAATTTTGTTTAGTTAGTTAAACTGACTAAGATAACTGGATTACCTTATTAGTTACTACAAGTTGAAAGATATTTTTGTGATTCTTACTTCTAAGTACAAATGAAGAACATTAAGTCAACACAATGGCTTTCCTAAATACCAATACATCTTACATAAGACAAGGGACACAAATAAATTTTTATTGAGGTAATATCCTTCATTTAGGTCATTCTGCCTTTTCAACGTACTTTCTGTATTAAACTTTAAACACTTCTATTAACCTGGACAATATCAGTTGCATGAGACTATAAACATATAGTATACCTATATATGATATTCTGATCTTATACTGATTAACATTCTGCAAAACTAAGTTTAACTCTGATAGCCATGAACTTATATAAAAAATGTAGGGTTTTAAAAAAGGACATGATAAGTATTTTTCTTTCAACTGAATACGAACATTCAGGTGTAGGCACTCTGATGTCAAGCGACTTTCTGTTATATACCATAATCATTACTTCAACTAGTATAAATAAAAGGCAGAAGAGAATCATTTAAAGGTAATATAGGCTTTGTGGGGGGACTTTGTAATAGGAACCAAATTTATCCTCAGTAGCAACATAACAAATCTAGTGAGCAGTACATACCTAGAAAAGGCCTTTCTGACCTTTTAGGCAAACTTTATTAAGTATAAACTATGTTTTAAAATGGCAGAAGTATAAGAGCAATGAGGAAACTCTTATGGGTATAGACTGCATTAGTTAGAACCATACTACATTAGGCAAACACAAGCACATCTATACGCACCATTTCAAAAGGGCTACAAGCATTGTTCATGTGTAGAATTGTAGAATTAGTCATGCATTTATGCTATATACTCCTCCTTAGTTTCCTGATGTTCCTTTTTTAGTTGATTGCATTTAATTCTTATTTACCTGTTCAATTAACCATGCTCTATATTGTGCACCTACGTAAAAGAAGTACGCTCTATAAGATTATGAGAATCAACCTATGCATGCAGTGAATCAAACATAGGTAACTAATATGCAAATTTTGCTATTGTACAAAAGAAACTATCTTAAAGAGGTATATGCAACCAAAACTGAATAATGCTAACTGGATTTAGTTTGGTCCACACGATTGTGTGAATTAAGTACAATTCTGTTACGTAAATGCAATCTATAACCACGGACTTAAGACTTACGAAAAAACACATATCACCTCCAAGATGAACTATCATTAGACTTATGAAAACTAAGAACAGTTGTGCCAAGAGGCATCTGATTTCAATCTCAGAAATCCTAGATTGCATCTTCAAGTGTCATGATTTTGATTGAACAGTTTTGGCTTGATAAGCAGGGATTTCAAGTGCAACAATAAGTTTTTTCTTTGTCATGGACATTTTAAAGTATATTTCTATATATAATGAATTTTAGTGTATTTCCTATGATAATATCTACGTTTAAAGCAACTCAAAAATCATTCGCAAAAAGATTAAATTGCATTTTTAAGTTTATATTACTTTCAAGATTTCACATATTAAACGAATTGACATAAATAGAACTGCTTAAAAGTTTTCATTATTATAGAGAATAGCATATCAGCATTCGCCTGGGTTAAGTACAAAGGAAAGATAATAAAGTTTCAATGTTGCATACTCAGGATCAGGAAGCTACCATCTTGCCTTGCTTATGCAAATTTGGTTTACAATTTGACCAGTATGAGAGTAGCCTGAAAGAAAGTTGCGTGGGGGCTAATGATAATGAGTTTTTAGTTAAAATGTATGACATTCTCTGGGAGAAGTTAAGGAAAGGTATTTTAGAGGTTGAATGGGCAAGGAGTTGCATGTTGATGTTGTTTGTAAAAGAATGGATATAAACAGAACCAACAAAAAGGTGAACTAATAAGAGAAAGAAAGATATCATGCATCCTCCTTGTTTTAAGTATAAAACATAATAACAAAACTATCAGATAGCATAGATAGGGAAAAGGTTGTGGAAGCGCAAGCTTGAGAGAATGGAAATTTTGTTTTTTGCCAATTTTGTTAAGTAATATGGGAGAGTAGCTCATGGTGAAAGTGGCTAGTTGGCAAACTGATAATGCAACTGAGAGTTAGAGTTTTGTATTGTCCAACCACCTCCGAAAAGTTAAGAAAGGTTAGGAAAAAAATTATGCTGAATGTCCATGTAGTAGGACCTAGGAATTACAATTCCATCCCATTAATTCCATTGCCATACCTTGCCCTTTAATTTTTCACATTGTATCAATTTGAGCCAATTGATAACATTGGTTAAAAAATTGGACCAGACTTGAGGGCAAAAAAGAGAAATATACCTTTTCTCTCTTCCCCCTCTTCAAAGCAGTCACCCTACACCACCACTTACCCCCACAACACCCCTTCCTCTGCCACCACCCTTGAACTGCACCCCCGCCACCCCCACCTTCTTATGCACCACACATACACTCTTTCCAATTCATCAGCGGAGCCATGTAGGACAGATTGGGGGTGGGGGTGGTCAACCCCATTCACTTCTCCAAAAATTGTATTTTCATCTTTAAATTTTAGAAGAATCTTGAAGTTTGACCCATAAAGTTTTATTTTATATGTTTCCTTTATTATTTCTTACTCATTAAATCCTTGATATAAAAGGGACAACACCTCTATTTTTCTTATCTTATTGTCTATATGTGTACGAAGTGAATGAAAAACTACAACCTCTAGTTCTTTTAATAACATTATAAATAAAGCTATTCGTAACATGTTCAAAATTTAAAAAGTCATGGGTCTCTTCTAGACATTACTTTTTCATTAACACTTCAATTTAATTATTTCTTTGGATTATCAAATAGAAAAATGCACATGTATAATTCTAGATATGCACCCCCACAATACAAGAATCTTGGCTTCGCCCCTACTTCCCATGCTTCAACCACCCCAACCAATCCATCAAATGTGAAAATTTGTATTCAACCCAAAAGTTTAAGCCATTAGGTGTAGAGGTCCAACATGTATATTGAGTCATAACCCGTTCCACACCCAAGCAATGGCGATTCTCCATTATCCCTCATGTGAATTCTCTATTAAAGTCTGTCACGTGTAGCCTCCTTTTGGTCTATTATCGTGCAACCTTAGCCATGTCTTTTTTGTTTTTAATCTGGGATGGAATGTGCTTGGCTTTGATATCATGTGAAACTTTGTATCCAACCCAAAAATTGAGTTCAATGTGTATATTAACTCATAACTCATTCCACATTCAAACAATGCGGGATTCTATAACATCAAGTTCAACACTCCTACGCCAACCATCTCCCTGAACACAACCAGCCAACTTGGGTTCTTCAAGAAAAGAAAGGCAAAGCTAATATAATTGTTCACATATGGATCTACGATTCTGACTTGGGGTATGAAAATATATGTAACGCCCAACTATGAAAATTTCCCAAGTAGTTTTAAAGTACAATATCAATTTTAATATATAAATTTCTACCAACACAGAGTAAGTAAAAAAAATATCATTAAAAATATTTAACTGGAAATTATTTGTCAACAATTTAGTAGAAAAATATAAAAATATGATTATACAATGGAGCACAATAGTAATAAAAAAGAATTAAAAAAAAATGGAGCACAATATATCATATGCTTTCACAATCAAAAAATAGCAGCTACTGCTACATGCGTCAATCTATTAAAGTTCAACATTGAAGTTGTGTTTGACACACATTTGTAATATAAAAAGTATATATGATAAACACGAAATAAATAATTAATCCTTTGAGGCTATCATGCATGTGCTAATGGGATGTGAATCCCTATCCATGGAGGTGTACCAACCCTTCATAGAATCAAATTATTTTACACAATAGAATTTTTTGAATTTTTTGGGATGTGGTCACTCCTATGCAGCCTCTTGGATCCATCCGTGGTTCACTAACAGCGGATCTCTAAGAGGCATTCCATCAAACACCATGTAGCTCAATCATTCAGTGGAGGTTGTAGCTAGTATTTCTCAAGTCATTGGGTCAGATTTTTAATCAAAAGAATCAGAAATAAATATAGACGCGCATATACTGTATACATATGCAAGTTACCTTTATGTGTTTATGTATACATATGTGTGTGTGTGTGTGTATTCATGTATATACGAGAGAGAAAGAGAGAGAGAGAGAGAGAGGGGGGGGGGGGGGGGGGGAGGAGGGAGGAGGGGGGTGTACCTGAAACGCTGTTCAATGCATCTATGGGGTCCTAATTTGAGGTCGCCATTTTGATCTAAGACAGAAACTCGATCACCCAAAGAAAGGGAAGTAGAGAAAGATAGGTAGCCGGCGGTGGTGGTGGCCATTGGTTGCGGGAAATTAGGGCGATGGTGGTGGTTGTTTGCCCTGTGACTGTAAGTGAATGACTATTTTGCCCTTGCTTTCCGTCCAATTTCTTAACGGACGGTGTCGATTGGGTAAAATGGACACCATGTGAAATAATTTAGGGTATAATAAATACGATCCAATTTTCAAGGACTCAATTGACGCAATAGAAAGAGTGAAAGGCCCACTGATGTAATTTTTTCATACAATTTTTTTTCCTTTTATTTATTTTAAAATAAATGATCGGATGGAATCGAAACAACGACTGTTGCCCTGTAAAATCCAACCCTGGTTTCCCCCCATTTAGAAGTAGAGCCCAATTACGATTCATTTTAAAGTCTTGTTTGGATAAATAAATTGGACAAAATCTCATCTTTTTCTATGAGAAATGTAAAAAATTGTATTTATGGATTCATATTATAGAGTCTATCATAGAGATTAATGCTATAAAAATTATGTTGATTGGATACAGTTCAATAACTGTTTAGTCATGTTTTATAACTTAATAAATGATTGTGCTACATAAGATTATAATTAATTATTGATCGACCATTAATCTATATTTCTCCATAAAATATAGAAACAAGATATTCCTCCTAAAAAAATGGAGGATGTTTGCTATTGTCAGAGAGAATCTAGATCTTGACTGCTAAGTAGGAGGTGCAAAAATATATGCAATTGTTATGGTATTATAAATTTATGAAGTTGAGTTGTATTTATTACAAAAGCCATAAAATAGTTTTTTCTTCTGATTTTTATCCATAATGGTCCTATCCTTAGTTTAATAGAAAATGAATAAATACAAATAACTTTAACACAAGAAGTTCACGGAAGTTTAACAAAAAAAAAAGTAAAAATTAAATTGTGACAATAACTTATCGACTGTTAGAGGCGGTGGGTTGAGGGGTCAGATAAAGAATAAAACAATGACTCTTGTATGGGGTCGGTCTCTAGTAAAGTGAGAGGGAGAGGGGTTTTCCAAAAAAGAAGGGGAGTTCAATTGGTTAATTATTTATTAGGTGTAGTTGAAATATTTAAGTTGATCAACAAAGAATGTGATATTTTGTCATTTCGTTTGTATAACTATATACTTTACAAAAACAAAAGTTGGGAAGCAGTTAGATAGCTTTCAGAAAAAATCTATATTCTTCTATAAAAAAATTAGAAAAATTTACTCCTATTTTATTTATAAAAAAAAAAGACAATTGCAAACAATTCAAAAGTACCCTTTTGTAAACACTCACACTATGTTTGAATTAAGAATTTGATTAAAAAAAAATTGATTCAACCTCTCATATTCAAATTTTTCTTTTTCCTTTTATGACCCTCCATAAATTTATCCCTAAATATTTGATGCAAATATAAAATTCTTCATAATTTTACCTAGGAAAGGTGGTCAAGAATCAATATTTTGGATATTTTGATACCAATTGAATCGAGTGAAACCATCGTTAAGCAAACGAAAGAATTCTTGTTTTCTTTGTATGTATTCTCTTGGTAAGATAAAATTATTTTTAAAAAGTTGTTAATTTATAATTACTTCATAAATCTTACGATAAAATTTGGATCAAGTCATGTATTGGAAAATCATGGGCAAAATATGTTACTACGTAATTTCATTCAGAATGTTGTTTATATTTTTTAAGAAAGCAAATTGTGTTGACATAACTACTTGTACCCCAAAAATTAGAAATCTTGCAATGTTCACTATTATCGTACTAAACAAACACACAAGAAAAAGTTGTACTATTTTTTAAAATAAGTTGTACTATTTTTTAAAATAACTTTGTACTTATTTTTCCAGCCGAGTTGGGTCGGGTCGGGTCGGGTCATCCAGGGGAGGTAGGTTTAATCAAATGGCATTATAAAAAGCCTAAGATGGTGTTCATAGGGTTTCAAGCACAGGTTATGGTGTTAGTTTTTGATTTTTTTCCGGCAAGGGTTAGCGGATCAGACTGGAGTTCTTAGGTCCAGATTCTCAAATTGGGTTGTAAGATTGCTTGTAAACGTTCTATATTGATAGGTCTTGATTATTTGCCCGTTGGTGTTTTGTTTTTTCCTTTCTCTATTGGGGGTTTTCCAAGCAATTAACAATGGATTGTGTTGGTTTTGGATAATAAAGTGGGCTACAACTCTAGTTAATAGAGTATTTGGGCTAATTGGATTGATAACAAGTGTTGACTGAGAATTGGGCTTAAATGGATTGCTATAGCAAATTAAAACTCTTTGAAGTGTCGGTGTTTTCAGTTTCCTTTTTATTGGGCTTGCCCATTATCAGCGATCAAGAGAACTAAACAACATACACAAATTCTATGCATACACTACAACTACTACAAATGTGGTTACTTTCACACTTACAAAATTGTTGTGTAATTGTAGCAAACTTCTATGGGAAAAGTTACGGGTATACATAGTAAAAGTATATGGCATATTAAAAATCGTAACTAGCGTTAGACAAATCGTAAGATAACCACAACAAACATAACGACACTTAAAAATAATATTAATCACAAAACAAATCGTAAGATAACCACAACAAACATAACGACACTTAAAAATAATATTAATCACAAAAATACGTAAACGCAATTATGACCACAAAGCATAACATAACCATCACAAAAATGCTTTTTGAAACCCAAAAAGTTCATAACAAAAACACTAAAAATATAAATAACAACAACAAAAAATATAACACAATCAGAACATACATAACAAAACCATAAAAACAGACAACTAAGTCACAAAAATGCATAACAAAGGTAGTTAATTAATGGTCACAAATGGGTAACTACGATCACAAAATGAGTAAACGATCACAATATGGGTACTACAATCACAAAATGTGTATCCATGCAATAAAAATACGTAAAAAAAAGTACTTGAAAAATAAATAACAAAAAAATTTGCATAACCCAAAACAAAAAACCGTAAACACAAACTAAAACAATGCATAACATACCACGAAATACGTACATTATACCAGATAATGCATATCAAGATTTAAAAAGTAGTAAACAATAGCCCAATAATATATAATAAAAATCACAACCATAAGTACCATAAATTATAAACGTTATATAATTTTAATATACTATACACACATTTTATTAGGTAATGTAGCATAGCGTTTCCCAATTTCTATATATTAGCAAACTTTGTGGCCGCCCCCATGAAGTTTGAAGAGCTTTTTTTTGTGAGGCTATTAACTCCACTACACATTGCAACCCTAGATTGTCTAAAACTAAGACCAACATAGTGTAGTTGTACATGTGTAAATTAGGTCGACTCAGTGAGCATTTGCTCAACACACAATTTCAGGTCGTGGTATGTAGACAAGTTATGTTGGATGACAACAATAATTGAGGTGTTAATGAAAATGATTCTAAATTCCCTATGATTCATCTTTTAGAAATAGATTTTAAATAGAAATTGCTCTCAAATTGAAGTGTTAATCGGTTTTTCTGGAGCTAAAGTTTTAATTATAAGACCTTAAAAATACAGTATATGACAAAGATCCCCAACTTATCCAAAACACTTGAATGGGAAATTACATCAGTATTAAGTTTTAGTGCAAAGTTTCTAATACAAATATCCAATTCTTCCTCTATATTTCAGTATGCTAAATACATGCTTTACAATATTTAAGAACGAAATCAGAAATTTTGAAAAAACCAAAATGACAAGAAAAACATATGGGAATCCTATATGCATTTTCCACAAAAAGCATTAATGATTTAAACAAATAATCTGAAATTTGCCTAACTTGACTCAAATTAAAAAACTTGTTGAGGAATAAATTGGGACAAAATGAAAACTCAGAGGATCAAAATGACACGAAGCATATAATTAAAAATTGAATGTACTTTTCTATTTTAGGAAAAAGGAAGAGACAATAAATAAGCAAATGGAACACAAATTATAGAATATTAAAAAGTGTGAAAGTAAAAGACAACAAAACTAGAAATTGGGAGAAGAAAGAAAAAATTGGGGGAAAAATTATGTGCGGAGTACCCACAGTTCTCCCAAATTCTCAAAGGTTAGAACTGAATAAAAAAAGACAGGCTGTATTTCAAAAAGGCTTGTTACCGAGACCCGAGCCTTGGAGGTCTGGGTCACCTCTAAATAGATGCTACACAAGCAGTCATTAATTCATTAGTGGTGCGACTGCACATCAAATGTGAAACAAACATTACACACCTGACATAGGTATGTTCTCATCAGCCAAAAAAAACACTCATCCACCCACCAAGAGTTCTGATAGAGAGACCCAAGAGTTCGATAGAGCATGGAGTGGCTGGGGACAAACAATAACATCAAAGGGTGAATGTACTTGAAAATATGCAAGTTATTCCACAAGACCATGACTGATACGAATGATCAATGCTTCTTCAACAAAAAGTTGGGAAGCAAAAGAGAGTTGGCTTGGCCTTGTGTTTACTCCAAATAATACAGATAAGTGCATAGCAATACAGCAGGTCATGAGTCATCTATAATCAATCTACCACAGTTAATCGTCAAAACATCATTGGTCGTCTGTTGTGACAAGCCACACACATTCAACACTTTTCTTATCCAAAATATTACTTGTAATACACACACATATATATGCACGCGCAGACCCATCCCTGAGCCAAGCCCCACCAGGTCATGGCCTAGGGCCTCCCAAAAAATTTCAAATTTTAGAGCCCAAAAAATACTCAAAAATTCTCAAATTTTAAGGCTACCCATTTTTATTTGGAACATTGAAAACTCAATTAAGTCTATTTTAGGGCTACTCATTTTTATTTTAGGCCCCCCAAATTTTTTTAAAAATTCTCAAATTTTAAGACTACTCATTTTTATTTGGGAACATTGAAAACTCAAATTAGGCCTATTTTTATTTTAGACCCCCCAAAAATACTCAAATTTTAGGGTTACCTATTTTTGTTTTGGAACATTGAAACTCAAATTAGGCCCATTTTAGGGCTACCCATTTTTATTTTACGCCCCCTCAAAATTCTCAAATTTTAGAGCATAAATTTTTTTTAGCATAGGGCCTCCAAAAATTAAGGACGGCCCTGCGCGCCCGCACACACATAAACATGTTTCCTATGATCACATCAATTATAAGATAATTAATTATTAGTCAAACTATAAAATAGCAACTTAATTTGACAAAGTAATCGATAACTCAATATATATATTAACAAAATTATCCAAATAATTAATTCAATAAGTCTATAAATCACAAAAAGGTACCAAAAAAATAAATATTGTAGAATTGATTCACTCGACAAAGTCAAATAATCAAAAACGTTTCTAGAACTGATTTATTGTTCTTCTTCCATCGCAGCACTCAACCCTAATTGTCACAACTATACCTACCTAAAACTCAAAGGGTGCTAGTACAAAAGAGCAAAAAGAATTTTCCATTGTATAAACTTTATGTGCAAGTTAATTTTAAGGTAATATTGATATTTAAAAAATGCACAATTAGATAATTATTTGTTCAACTTAAAGAATTTATAGGGATTCGGATTTTGGATAAAATAAAAAAAAATATTCCATCACCATACGCTACACTGTGATGAAAAATATATGAGTTTATATATAATGCAAACAACGCACATCGTTTATACTACACAAAAAACACTTAAATTAGGGTATGGTTTAGCTACTATTTATTTTTATATCAATTAGTGTATACATACATAAAAATATATGATAGTACTCACTCAAGTATAACTCTTATTGAATTTTTAAAAAAATGGAAATTAATGGTAGGTAAAGTGGTTGCAGTTGTTGCCTAAAATAGAGTAAAATAGGTTTTCTATAAAAAAGAATAAAATAGGAAGGAGAGGGATATATGGGGTTGTGGTAGTTCTTTAAAGCCCTACAACCTCGTACTGTTCTTAAAACGGATTATCATTCACTTATCTTTGTAATTCAAACCTATATATTTATAGATACCATCGAGAATATAACATATGAAAAAAAATAAAGTCGATTAGACATCAATAGTCAAATGATAAATTATAGTATATTCAAAAACTTGTACTGACCCGTTCAATTGTTTTAAAATAAATGTGTTTAGATCACATAATTATCATTGTTTGATCAATCTGATTTTCTTTAAAGATAATCAACTCAAAGAGTTCTATAATATTTAAGTTTTAGATTATTAAAGTAAACCTAAACGGATCCATTTTAAAACCACTACGAAATTATAGTACTTTAAGACGTTATGAAAATCCTAAACCCCGAGCGGATGCTATGGAAGTTGATGGCAACGATTGGTGGGAATAAAAATGCGCACTAACTCAACAAAATACAATCCAAAAGCAAAAACAAAAGAAACCCCACGAAAGCCAACTATTTTTTTTTAAAATAAAAACTGCTATTCATTCAGATATTTGTATTTTTATTCAAAAAAAAATACATACAAAATGTAGCTTGTTTCGAAATGAAAAAGTCTACTATCGTGCTTAAAAATTATAAAATATCCATGTTAACTAATTATGTATAAATTTTCTGTATGAAAATGAATAGTATTTTTTGTTTTTTTAGCTTTTATTTTCTTTCCTTTTGTTTTCACTTTTGCTACATCCTATTCCTACTGCAAACAAAATCCAATGCCAAGTGAAACCCCCACACATTGCAACGCTTACCCATACTTGCCATCAAGAAATCTCTCTCTCTTCCAACTGAGAACCTCACTTCCCACCACAACCACCCACACAATTCCCACAAACAACAACATGCCTTCCCCATCTGTCAATATCTCTCAAAACCCATTTCGTATGTATTTGGGGTTCATTTGAATTTTGATTTTTCTTGTGGTGTTAGAGGTTGTCAAAATGAGAAGTGAAGTAGAAAAAAATGAGTTGTTGATGATGGCTTGCTTTGGGTAAGTGAGTGATTTTGGTGGGCTGTTTCTAGTTCGGTGCATAATGGGAAATTGCTGCTGTAGCAAGTGCGAACCTTCAATATACAGAGTCTCTTCCAACGCTAAATCAGGTAGCCTCTTTATACAACTTTACTCTCTCTCTCTTTTTTTTTAATATCTCGTTTTGATTGATCTTCGGCTTTATGGGTTTATGTTTTTTTTCTTTTCTAAATTAAATTAGGTGAAATTGGTCTGAACTTTGCAAGAAATGGTCATACTCTGTTTCCCTGTATTTGATTTTTTCTGGGTTTAATCCAGTTTTTGTTATTCATTTGTCAAGATTCCGGAAAAAGCAGAAAGAAAAGAGATTTTGTTCGGTGGCAGTAACTTATCTATGTGTGTGGGTGTGTAACATGTAATTCCAGGGCCACTTCTTGTTTCCTCTTTCCTATATTCCCCTCCAAACGACTCCCAATAAAATGATTGTAATTTCACATCCTACTACACAACACAATACAAGGTAAAAAAGAGAGATGGAAAATATGTAAATATCAACGAGAGAGATGAAAATTTGAGGAAGAAGAAAAAAAGAGAAAAATAAATAAAATCTCAGATTGATGCAATTATAAAGTAAAAAATCATCGATGGAGCTTTTCATTCATGGAATGGGGAAAAACAAAAATAATCCTAAAAAATTGCCCTCGTCTAGTTCTGCCCATGCTTCCATTTTTTGATGGGATTGGATTTCCGAACTAGCTAGGGTTTGGGGGTATGAATATTCTTTTTCCTTTCCTATCTTTCCTTTTCTTCTCAGTTTTAACCAACTTTACTTGGATTGTTTATCCTAGGTTAGGTACGTATATTGCACAAACAGAAACGATGTAGACCAGTTGCTTTTTCAACTTCTCCTTTGTACTGTACCCTTTATAGAACGTTCTTTGAATTTTTATGGAGATTAACCTTCCATTAGATTTACTGTCAAACAGAAAGATAGGAAAAGAAAGAAAGAGAGTAGGGTAACTAATATTTTTATGAGTTCCAAAACAACCCCCCATGTGGGTGCCACTAGACTTTTATTGAACCTTGTGGATCCTATGTGGAATCCACTTGGCAATGACATTTCTTTATTCCATCCAAAACCCTAAACTCATGAAACCATTGGACACAAACTGAAAAATTCAAGGTGTAGTTTGTTGCATTCGATAGAATCTATGAAGTAAATTTGAAATTTATTCCACACACTCCGTGGCATCCATATCTACTCAAGTTTGAATTTAATGAGCTTTTGAGAATGCACAAACAGGAATTTTTACCCCATCTATGGACTTGTTGAGGGCCTTTCTTCGATTCATATCATGTTTGGACTTTTATCCATGAAAATAATGGAATCGTGGGCTATTCAAAGTGGTTTTTCAATAGGAAGTTTGCAAGCATTCAAATCTAGGAACGAAATTATGATGCTTTATCACCCTTGTTCCTCAGAATCCCCAAAAGAACAGAATGCATACGTGACAACGAGGAAGGATGAGAATAGGAAGTTACCATCAAATCCTGAAGAAGTAGAAGACTTGCGTCGCAGTTCAGCGACGAATCCACTCATCGTGTTCACATTTGATGAACTGAAGAAAATAACCGAAAACTTTAGACAAGATTACATGTTGGGGGGTGGAGGATTTGGAAGTGTTTATAAAGGGTTTGTCACCGAGGATCTTAGCAAGGGGCTTCATCCCATTCCAGTAGCCGTTAAGGTTCATGATGGCGATAACAGCTATCAAGGCCATAGAGAGTGGCTGGTATTTTCTTAATTGGATCATTTATATGTTTTGATAAAATGTATTTTTTGGATCCGTCCTGCGAATGAGTGTTTTGGATTTTAGGCCGAAGTTATTTTCTTGGGGCAGCTATCTCATCCCAACTTGGTGAAATTGATCGGATACTGCTGCGAAGACCAACATCGTGTACTGATATACGAGTACATGGCTCGAGGTAGTGTGGAAAACAATCTATTCTCAAGTAAGTTCATCATTTTCTCTCTCTTTCACCATGCAGAACGCAAGATCCGTTTTTTTCTTATCTCAATGGCAAAAACGATTCATTTATCTAATTAAAACAGCCATTTGGCCTATTATAGACGATTAGACGTAGACAAGATTCTTGTTGTGGAACCATTTGTTTATAACCCAGACAAATATTTGAATTACAAAGTAAAAGAATGGCTGATAAAAGCAAGCAAAGCAAATTCATTTCTCCACCCTGCGCAGAAATTGCAAATTCCTACAGTTGAGATGTCAATTCTCATTCATCCAACCTATGATTTGGGGCAAACACTTTTGGTGTAGCGTCAAGTCGTGCAATTTTGTACCCGTGCTTAAAGATGTCAATTTTATTGAAACACTAACTTTTTGTTTGCATTTGAAAGCAGCCATAGGAAAGACAAACTTATAGTGGTTAATAGAATTAATTAGTCTAGCAACCTATATTTTGTTCTTCAAGACGGGGATGACCCTAAGGCCAAAAATATAGAAAAAAAGGGCATCAAACAAAACAAGAGGATGAATATAAGTGGCCACCTACTTTGGATACCTTTTTCAAGGAAAGGAAGGTGATTGTGAAAGCATAGCATGACCTCCCTTATTTATTATTTACCTTAAACAGGAGACATGCAAAATGATCTAAGACAATCATTGGATCCAACAAGAGGCTATGAAGCACACATACAGAAATAAGATAGAAAAACGAAGCAATATGGATACACCAACAAGACAAGTTCTTAGAAAATTGGTGTACGAAGATGTCAAGAATACTGATATACATGTGCGTAAAAAATAAAATGCTAAACGTGACAAATTTATATTTTTCGTTGCGAATCTATGAAATGTGTCAGATGTCTTAACTTACAGTACTAGTAAAGTTGTCTTAAGGAAAATGAGAATTATATTCTGTATGCGTCGACTTCACACTTAACAGCCATTTGGCCTAGTGTTGGCATAGACAAGATTCATTGTTTGATGATGGTACATATATCATGCTTTAAAATATATATCGTTTTCCGTTGTTGCAGGAGTATTGCTTCCTCTTTCATGGTCCATTAGAATGAAGATTGCATTTGGGGCTGCAAAAGGACTTGCTTTTCTCCATGAAGCTGAGAAACCTGTCATCTATCGCGATTTTAAGACCTCTAATATCTTATTAGACCCGGTAAGATTAGAAACTCCATAATCTGCAAATCAGTTTGGTTTCATCAAAAGAGTATAACGAGAAAATGGATGCATATTTGAGGCTACATAATAATGTCAACAAGATGTGATTTCTGGTTTTCCAAAAAATAGGGATGATAATTTTGGAGCTTTCACTTGACACACATGTCATACATCATACAATATCTTATTTATCTTTTTCTCTTCTATTGCATCATTTATTGAATTACATACCTAAGTTACTCCACTTAAAAACCACATCTAAGACTTGCTTAAAATTCACATTGAACACCATACGTGTATACTTGTGCAACAGATACTTTCATACTTGAATATTAGTCTCATCTTAGCACACCAGCTTTGTTAATTTGCCATTATGGTTTGTAAAACAGGACTACAATGCAAAGCTTTCGGATTTTGGACTTGCAAAAGATGGACCTGTAGGGGATAAATCTCACGTTTCTACCCGCATTATGGGAACTTACGGCTATGCAGCGCCAGAGTACATTATGACGGGTTTACTCTTTAATTCATCTCCTTTCTCCCTGAAACAGTATTATTCAGTTCAAATCAATTGTTTCTTTTTTCCCTTCCTATTGTCAAAATAAGTTCAAGCTTTCTTTACCTCTGATTGGAAGTGAATCTGTTCGCTTTCCTATTCTTATTTTTGAACCTCTAAAGCTTCCATATATTTTTACAGTTGCATGTTTTAGCCTACATGTGCTCAATCGTTTCATTCTCAAATCACATTTGGGCTAGTCCATTAGAGATCAATTTAGGGTTGTCAAATTCAGGACACGAGTGTTTGCCCAAACGTCTAAGTTTCATTGTCCCAATGCACTACCCACCCATTTTACAATCATGCCTCAAGACTCACTATGTTTCAAGATTTTCACGTGACGATGTGATTGTAAATACATTGAGACAAAGTGATAGAATTTTGGGGATAGGGGATCCCTCTTGCCCTTTTAAACCTGTCACCAAAATGATGCCCGTCTGTTTCTTTCTACCTATGCAGGCCACCTGACACCTAGGAGCGATGTTTACAGCTTTGGAGTGGTCCTTTTAGAACTTGTCACAGGCCGAAAATCTCTGGACAAGTCACGGCCAGCCCGCGAGCAGAACCTTGCAGACTGGGCCCTCCCTTTCCTTCGAGAGAAGAAGAAACTGCTCAACATTGTGGATCCAAGACTCGAGGGAGATTATCCAGTAAAAGGACTTCACAAGGCGGGCATGCTTGCTTATCACTGTCTCCACCGTAACCCCAAGGCACGACCGCTTATGCGAGACATCGTCGATTCATTGGAGCCTCTTCAGGTTCCTTCTTTTGAGGTTTCCGATGACAAGGCTACTTTGTCTGTGATCCGTGAGAATCCTATTGCAGATTTTCAAACAAAACAAGAGGCAAACTGATCCAATTCCATGT
This sequence comes from Actinidia chinensis, assembly GCA_009663005.1. Classification (NCBI taxonomy): domain Eukaryota; kingdom Viridiplantae; phylum Streptophyta; class Magnoliopsida; order Ericales; family Actinidiaceae; genus Actinidia; species Actinidia chinensis. Next base: position 319,003 of record CM018913.1, on the reverse strand, counting down.
TGTTTTGGATTTTTATTTTTATTTTTTAACTCTGATGGAGAGTTTTTGCAACTTCACTATCTAGAACTTGTGTGTGTCTCTTTTGTGTGTTATCAAAAAAGAAAGCTAAGCCTTTTTCCTTTGAATTTTCTTTGGAACTATGGTTTTACAGTGACTTGACATGATGAGTGGGTCTTGAATTTTATGATTTGTCGACCCTCTTCCACTGGTTTCTTCGTTCGGGGCAAAAGAGTACTCAAATCATTTAGACTAGAAAAATCTTCCATTCACCGTCCGCTCACACGAATTGGATCTCATAGGGCGCGCACGGGGAATGAGGGCACCCCATCGCATCCACAAGTTTAGCTTGCCGTTTGCTAAGCTTGTGGTAAACCATGATGACGGCTGGAGTAGTTTTCGAAACAGCGAACTAAATTTAGGGCAATATCTACGATTCAGATTCTCTTCTCTTCTCTTCTGTTTTTCATATGTAGAAAGATAAATGAAACAGAAAAAGAAACATATACTAGCCAAAACTCATGTTATGTTATGCACGGATAAATTTAATTTTATATCGAAATTACAGAGGGAACTGGGCTTTGCTCGAGATTGAGAACATCTACCTATCTTAGCCCAACCCCTTTGGGAAATCGAAACCATTTGCCAAAAAAGTGAATACAATACACTTGAGCCCAGTCCAGTGGGCTAGCTTCAATCTTAACCAACCAACATTCAGTTCTATCATACACAACGAATTGGGCTCGTTGGGCAAGGTCATGAATACTACCCTTCCCTCCTTCCCATCCCATCCAATCCCAATCCCATGGATCTAGTACATATATATTTTCCATTTTAGATTTATCGTTACAAATTACTTTTTATATACATACATATGCATATATAGATTATTTCTTAACAAAACAATTTAACATAACATAATTATTATCCATCAAAGATAGATAAAGATCTTATCTAGAGGAAATTTTAAAATAAAAAACAATAATTTTATCCTATCCTACCTATGTAGGTGAAAAAAACGATGTGTGTAGATCATGGCGGTGATAAGTTCATTGTTTTCCATCCTGTAATTGAATCAAAATTATGGTTAAAAAACGTCTTTTATTTTTTTAACAAGAACTCATTTCATCTCTCAATTTTGACCCGAAAACAATAAAAACAGAAATAAATCATTCCTAGTCAATTAAACTGTAGCAAAGTTAATGAGTTGTTTGGTTCGCCATGCCATGCTCTGCTCTTCAAGCACACGGAGTACGAGTACAAGCGGACAACACCCAAAAACAAACCTGGTCCTGATTCGTGATAGAATGCAAAGTTCTAGAGTGTTCGAGGGGGAGACAAAAAAAAAAAAACGGCAATGCAGTGGAATCAACGGCTAAGATCTACGAGAAAGCTTCGAGAGCAAAGGGGTCCGTTTGTTTAAAACCTAATCGCTAACCAAACGCCCAAAGGCGCTCTCTCTCCTCTCTCTCAAACACGCACGACGACGAGAGCAAAAGAGAGAAACCCGCTCAAACGCAGTTGTCTCTCTCTCCACTCGAAACTCTACTACTCTTTATATACCATCTGCTCTCCAACCAATCAACACACCTCCGATTTCTGGTAAGCTTTCACCTCTTCGATTTGCTTAAGCCCCCATGTTTTCTTCTGCAGTTGCGATGTGCATGTAGGTCATGCGAATGCGATGTTCTGTTTGTTTGTTGGGAAGAATTTAATTTACTCAAAGAGAAAGAGAAATGATAGATACGGATTTTAAATAACAAGTTGAATGCTTAATTTCAACAAAAAAATATAAAACTTTTTTTTTTTACGATTTCAAATCACTTGAATACTCATCTCAGTCATTGTCAAAATTCATGTATAAAGCTTTCAGTTCAACAATTTGCTCAAGCCCCATATTTTCTTGTACACTTACTTTCAGTCTCATGCGAAGGCCATATTATGTTTGTTTGTTTGTTTGTGGAGAATAATTTTCTCCGAAGATAAAGAAATGGACTTCTTTGGGCTCTATTTGGATAGACATGGATATCAAATAAAGAAATTTAGTGCTTGAATTCAACAAAATAGAATATGTTTTGTTAGAGGTGGCCTGCAAAACTAAAGTGGACAATGATAAGAGGTAGCAGAGATTCATTTCTTTGTATAATTACAATCTTTAGCCAACGATTCCTATTTAAATTGTCATTTGTATGTCAAAATCCATGCACAGAGTATAAAATCTAAGTTTAAGGTATCCTTATTGAATAATAACGGAGAATCCATTCATTCAAAATCCATATCTATCCAAATGGAGCCTCGGTGCTTGAAATCTACTTTGTGGGTTATGAGAGGCGTTTTTGTGATTTTTTTAATGGTTGGGTGTTTTTTGTCATAAACGAGCAGGATCTATTGCTAAAGTTGATGGCTTGTCCTTGTATATGTAAATGATTACTGAGAAGCGCACACAGTACACAGGGGCATACCTTACCTTTGCCATTTCCATTCAGTGGTTAAACTAGCTAGGTTATATTGTTGTTTGTAATGCGATTAATAGACTTGTACTTTTGAGTCAAAGTACTGAAGCTTTTGTATGCTCAAGTTGCTTCTACCTGGAAAGAAATGCATGAAAGACTGACCTTTTTGTGCTTGTAATGGAATAATACTTGGTGTGGTCTTAGTGGTCATTGCCCTTTCAAAATGGGTAAAGTCCCCTCATTGGAAAGTACTAGTCAGTTCTTTTTCCAGTAATGCGTTTTCCGTTGTGAAAACCGCAAATTTGCAATTTGGTTGAGCAAATTAAGAAGCTTGCTGAAAAGAAAAAAAAATGAATACTCTGTCTGCGTCTGACCTTGTGCAAAACGAGTGGTGGATTTAGAAATAAAAATTATGGTAATCAACATTTTTAATTTGCTTCTGTTGTTTACCTTTTGAGGAAATATGGGTCGCCAATGCAATTGAATGATTGATTGATCACTTCTGAAACTTCTTTTCTTCTTTTAGTTTTCAGTGTTGTTGTTGTTGTGATCAGGGACGTTTCTTATTTTTTTCTGGTATTGGTTCATCTGTTGAACCTGTTGGTCGAGAATAATTCAAACGAATTAATATTTTTGGTCAGATTTAAAGATTAAATGGCGTCAACATTCATTGCCTCATCTTCGGTTGGTTCCTTAGCCGCACCTGGCACCTGTGTGACAGATAGGAAACTTGGGTCTTCTTTGAATAAATCATCTTCTTTTGGTTCCATATCTTCAAGATCATTTGGTAGGAGACAAAATGTTGTTCTCCGGAGAACACGTTCTCCAAGAATAACTGCAATGGCAAAGGATTTATATTTCAACAAGGATGGGTCGGCTATTAAGAAGCTGCAAGTGAGTATCTCAATAAGGAGTTTTGATTTTGTATTGAAGTGATCGTTTATGTGCACATCATTACTAAAGATACTCTTCCTTTATGTGACAGAATGGTGTGAACAAGCTTGCAGATCTTGTTGGGGTTACGCTTGGTCCAAAGGGTCGAAATGTTGTTCTAGAGAGTAAATATGGGTCCCCAAAAATTGTTAATGATGGTGTTACGGTGGCCAAAGAGGTACATGTTCTCTACCGATATGACTTCAAGGATTTTTTTTATGACTACCCTTCATAACCGAATTATCTTATGCAGTTTATGTACTTCAACCTTCTTGTGGAGGTTGCAATTATCTCCCAGTTCATATAATTTTTACAATCTGAATATTGTAAATTTTCTATAGAAGAATTCACATTAACTTCTGTCACACAATCAAACTAATTTCTGTAATTGGGGCCCTAAAATATTTACAACTGGGTTTCTGTTTCTTTTAGGTTGAATTGGAAGATCCAGTCGAGAACATTGGTGCTAAATTGGTCAGACAAGCAGCTGCAAAGACCAATGACTTGGCTGGAGATGGGACAACAACATCTGTTGTTCTTGCACAAGGTCTTATTGCTGAAGGTGTCAAGGTTAGTGTGAAATTTCATGATGTTCAACTTTTTGGAAATCCACGAGTACTTCAACAAGAGTGGTCATGTCATTATCTATATTGCTGAGTGTTATTACTTTTTCAGGTGGTTGCAGCTGGTGCAAATCCTGTTCTGATCACCAGAGGCATTGAGAAGACCGCAAAAGCTTTGGTCAGTGAGCTTAAACTGATGTCAAAAGAGGTAAGGAAAGTAACCTCGCAAAAGGGGAAATGCGAGCTATAAATGCAGCTGTAGAAATTCTTCTTTTTGGATAATCTTCAATGAAAAGCTTGATTTTTTTTCCACATTCTGTTATAATAGTCTAGGTCCTCTAGGATTTACTAACTTCATACAAAATTGCAGGTTGAAGAAGCGAGCTAGCAGATGTTTCGCTGGCGTTAGTCTGGAAACTTGAAATAGAAATATTATAGCTGAAGCCATGAGTACATTGGTCGTAAGGGTGTGGTGACCCTTGAAGAGGGAAAAAGTGCCGAGAACAGCCTCTATGTTGTCGAAGGAATGCAATTTGAGCGTGGTTATATCTCACCTTACTTTGTCACTGATAGTGAGAAAATGGTTGTTGAATATGAGAACTGCAAGGTAGGAATGCTTGTTATATTTCTTACACTTGTGAAGTAGTGCACCTTCTTTTTTTGATTTATCTAGTGGATGAATATTGATTTTGTCTATATGCTCTGTTTTGGTTCAATGCAGTTACTGCTGGTTGACAAGAAAATAACAAATGCAAGGGATCTTATTAATGTATTGGAAGATGCTATTAGAGGCGCTTACCCAATTGTGGTAGTTGCAGAAGATATTGAGCAAGAAGCTTTGGCAACTCTCGTTGTGAACAAGCTTAGAGGGGCACTGAAAATTGCAGCATTGAAAGCTCCTGGTTTTGGGGAAAGAAAGAGCCAGTACCTTGATGACATGGCCATTCTGACTGGAGGTCATAGTTCATTCTTTTAGCTGCTGTATTCATTTTCTTGCATACATAACTTGCATTGTTCAATATCAATTTTGCCTATATAGTTTCTCTTTTCACAAATGTAAACAGGAGTTTTTTTTATATGCTTATTTCCTCGTCTTGTTTATTAAAAGATTTTGTATTCCTGGCATATAGGGACTGTGATCAGAGATGAGGTAGGACTTACCTTAGACAAAGCTGATAAAGAAGTTCTTGGCCATGCTGCTAAGGTTGTGCTTACCAAGGATTCAACGACCATTGTTGGTGATGGAAGCACTCAGGATGCAGTAAATAAACGTGTTGTCCAGATTAAAAACCTTATAGAGGTCTCTCTCTCTCTCTCTCTCTCTCTGTGGGTGTGGGTGTGTGGGTGCAGGTGCGCGCATGCCAAATGCTTACCATGCATTGTTATATGAGCAGGTTGCAGAACAAAGCTATGAAAAGGAAAAACTTAATGAAAGAATCGCAAAACTGTCTGGAGGTGTTGCTGTCATTCAGGTAACCATTTATCATGTAGTTTGATCACTTGAAGCTTGATAACTTTTGACTATGTTATGCATACTTATTCCAATCAAATTTGAAGGTTGGAGCACAAACTGAGACAGAGCTGAAAGAGAAGAAATTGAGAGTAGAAGATGCTCTTAATGCAACAAAGGCAAGTTCCTTGTGAAAAGTTCAGTTTACTTAAAGATCAGATATGTTGGCAACATGATAATAGCATCTAACAGTGGCATTGAAATGGATTTTCAGGCAGCTGTTGAAGAAGGCATTGTTGTTGGTGGTGGATGCACATTGTTGAGGCTTGCATCAAGAGTTGATGCCATCAAGGAGAACCTTGATAATGATGAGGAAAAGGTATTTGTTTTCCTTCTCTATTCTTATATAGGGGTGTCAAGTTAACTCCAAGTGACCATGTCTTCTCTTAACATTTTAACACATGTTGAGTTCGAGCTTCCTCTACTTTACCATTACCCTCAATAGGGAAAATGTTTTTCCTATATTGGTGCAACAATGATGCCTATAGAGGGTTTTTTTCCTTTTTTCTTTTAGACTTGTTATATTTCAAGGTATTATAGGAGTTCCTATAATTAGTGTCATATAAGTTGCGGAACCCGCAACTTATATGACAATTGTACATTCGGATTCTTACGATATTATTCTTGGTTGCAGTATGGTTCCGCAACTTATATGACAATTGTACATTCGGATTCTTACGATATTATTCTTGGTTGCAGTATAATTTTTTCTAATTAAAAGAGTGGGCTGCAGGTTGGAGCAGATATAGTTAAGAGGGCTTTGAGTTACCCCCTGAAGTTAATAGCCAAGAATGCTGGTGTTAATGGAAGTGTTGTCAGTGAGAAGGTACACATCTAAGGATATTTTGAGAAAGTGTTGTCAGTGTTCATGATATATTTGGTATATTTTAAGGATGACATTTTGTTATTTCCTCTGCAGGTGCTCTCCAGTGATAACCCAAAATATGGATACAATGCCGCAACTGGAAAATACGAGGATTTAATGGCTGCTGGAATAATTGATCCAACCAAGGTCAGTTGTGGCAAATCGAACTTTGGGCAAACTGCACTTTAGTTCCTTGAACTATTACTTAGTGTCGCTATACATCTCTGAACTAAAAACATCTCTATGTTTTTACCTTTCCAGTATCATAATTCAAATTCATATTCATATTCATATTCATATTCTGGTCGTAATTTTTAGCATTTTTTAGTTTAAGGTGGTAAAGTAATGCCGGGCCATAGTTCAATGGGGCCTGTAAAGTGTAATTTGGCCCTATTCTTTATGATATTGCGCATTATTGTATGCTAAGACAGGATGCTATTAAAATATTCGTAGAAGGATGGTAAATATGGGAGCAGATCTTTTTAATACGCATATAATGTCCTCTGCATTGCCATGACTTCTTCATTGCCGTGGACTCTTCTTCCAATCTTAAAAGATGCAATTGTTTTGAATTATATGTTCTGGTAGAACACAGATACATGCTCATAGATTTTGATTCCCTTGACTATTTCTAAGGAACAGTGTCTTCTCTATGCATTGTTTCCATTTGTTGTTTGCTGGGGTTAGTTCTATTGTTTTTAGATGACAATTTCGATTGCATTTTTGTTAGGTTACTGGATTCATGTTGAAAAGTTATTTCCACTGACCTGAGAACTCTGATATTGTGGTGATTCAGGTGGTCAGATGTTGCTTGGAACATGCAGCCTCTGTGGCGAAAACATTCTTGATGTCAGATTGTGTGGTGGTTGAGATCAAAGAGCCTGAACCAGTAGCTGCTGGCAACCCCATGGACAATTCAGGATATGGATACTAAACCATTGCAGGAGTTTGCGGGACAAACTCGAACCACTATCCAACAGCAACTTTGGCAGTTACAAAATGCTGGAAAAGAGCCCTTATTTAGGAAGCATGAGTTCCGGTGAGATTAGCTTGTTGGAGTGCGGCGTGTAGCAAATTGCAGTGATATTGAACTGAGTGCAAAATAAAATTTTCATGTTTCTGATTTTCTTGAACTGGCATGCTACGGTTTCCCTTCCCTACCCTAAACCAAACAGCTGAGCAGAAGAGATTATAAATTTAAATAATGTGTCATTAGCAAAATCTGTGAAATTATTATGTCAATTATTATGGGAAGTGCTATTGAAAGCTCCCCTTGGTCTTGATGGGCATGAAAATGACTAAAAACTTGAAGGCTTTTAAACTGTGCGGAAGTTTCGTAGGACTCTTCCTATTAGGACACTTTTTCCATCATAATGACAACTCATGAGACTGTTAGCAGGTCGATTCAATGAACATGGACCATTCAAGGATGCTTTGAAAACGGCTAGGGACCAAAGTGAATAAATACTTAAATGTGCTTAACTGACAAATTTGTTATGGATAATAACTACCACATACGGTAATTACTAGCTAGACCTTTTTTTTTTAATTGCACTCCCTTTTTTTGTTTTGTTGGTCATTTTTAGGAAAAATTTACCGAAATGTTTTTTAAAAGAGTTCTACATTTAAGCAAAAATAATTTAGAAAAGTATAAAAACTAAGATATTTAGATAATTTTATCTTATAAAAGACAAAAAAATTGAGTGTAGCAAAAATAAATTAACTTCTGATGCAAATATTTTACTAGCTATTTGGTAGAAAGGAAAAAGGGAAAAAAGTACTTAACGTGAAAATTGTACTTTTAGCACACCATAACGCATAGTCATAATAAATGCCCTGTTTTATCATGCTTTTATAATGTCAAAAGCTTGTATAACGTTTTCAAATGCAAAAAAAAACAAAAAAACAAGGCCTAGCATAGGTTAGCATAATATGGATTTTTTCTTTTTAGATTGTTTGTCTTTAACAATCTTTTTCATCTGTTAAATTAAAAATCAGTTGTACTTTGAAAACATAAGATGCTTGGATACCAAAACTTTTCAGTTTTTTAGCATCCCGTTGATACACAATAGGATTTTGCAATATATTATTATTAATATAACGACTTATACTATCCGATATCATCTAAATCCTAATTATATGCGTACGTTTGTGATACTGCTATTTAACATGGATCTCAAGTAAATTAAACATCTAATAACACTTGTTTAGGATTTACTTATTATGGGATTAGCTAGGATAATATTAGATTTATTTTGAAATAAATTGGCTTATTTCACGTTTCGTGGTGGAATTGAAACTGCAATCTATAGGAGGGAATATTCTAATCTGATAAGGGAGAGGTAGGTTTTCTAATCTCGGAATAAATTGTGAGTATGATATTTGAGTCCTACTCCTTATCCCATGCTGAATTAAATTGAGGATGGAGCTAAATTTATATTGGAATTAAATCTCCCGTGGCTAGAAAATCATGCTCTTCTGTGTCCAACCAATTTTAGTCATACAATCAGTCCTAGGTTAGAATAGATTTTTTCTGGATTATTTTAATTTTTGGTCAAGATTTTCGGTTGTCTTTTTTACTTTACAAAAAGCCACTAGCTTTTTGTAAAGTAATAACAATAATTTTATTTTCAATTTCTCTAATGAAGTTGAAATGGATAAGTAAAAATTTTTTTGATCAAAAGTTAAAAAAAATTACTAAAAATAAAAATAACCCGAATAAAAAATAATTATCCCCCAATACTCTAACCTTTTATTACTGTTTTTAATCTTGGGATTCTGTTGGCATTTTCGTCTGGACATAAAGGAAGATGCTATTACCACATTTACATTTTCTTCTTCCAGGCATCTAAAGCTATGTGGCCTCTGCATAAGAGTGGAATTAGTGACCCATCCTATAATATAGTTTTTAAGTACAAATATAAAAGTGTCAAAAGAAGCTTATGTTGACAATAATAATAATAATTTAATTTATTACTAAACGGAAGATCATACAAAATGGATGACCAAAGACCAAAAACAAACCAAACAAAGAGAAGAGGAGAGGAAAAAAACAGGAAAGAGACGCGTGGATTGCATTGCATTGCATGGGGGGTATGGAATGGGAATTGCTTTGCTTTGCTTTGCTTTCTAGTGGGTGGTATGTTGTTTGGTGTTTGTATTGTGTGTATGGCACGGTCACATACTCCTCATATATGCCCAATGCCCAATGCCAATGCCAATGCTAATGCTCTCCCCTCTTTCTCTCTCTTCACTCCTTTGATTGCCTCTCCCCCTTCTTCTGCACGCCGCCTCTCACTAGTGCTCTCTCTCTCTCTCTCTGCATTCTTTCCTAAATTACTCCAAAACCCCTCTTTTCAATTCCCATTGGTGCTATGGATTCTTCATCGTATTGTATCTAGTGCCGGCATTACGATCACTGGGTATGTATGTTATTCATCGACATTGTTTTTTGTCTTTATCACTATTTACCACTCATTGGACGGATCCTATTTGATCGATCTTCTGTCCTCCGAAATGGGTCTTTTTGTCTGTTAATTTTTGGACATTTTCGGATTCAAATTTCTCACGATTTTGAATTGGATTGTTAAAAATCTGGGTTTTCATACATTGGATGAATGGATTCAATTGCAACGAGTATTTCATTTCCTGGGTTTATTTATTGGATATGTGTTTCTTTCCCATCTTATTGGTTCTGGGTAGCTTCCTTTTTTTATAGTTTATTCTTTTTGGACGTGGAAATCAAGAAAACTTATATTAAGACTCGGTCCATCATGATTAGACTGGGGTTCTAAAGATTATGGGTTGGGAGATTCGAAAGATTAGTTTATGCAATTTATAGCTTCATTAGATGAAGAATGATCTCGGTTTAGCTTTTGTCTTACCAAATTGATATATTTTGCAGTTTGGAGACAATCGTCATTGGTTTTGAATTTCTCGGAAAATTCTGTTTGGAAAGCATATTTTGGAGTTTTTGAAATTTCAGAATGTGAATCCTTCTTTCTCTTCTCTTTGGGTCACGGACAGTATGAATGCTACTACTCTGAAAATTGTGAATTAAGTTGTTCACGTTGATGTTGAGTTTGTTTAATGGTTTTGATCAGAATTCATGTACCATAAACTGTATACCACATGATGCCTGGTTTTCAGGACACAGAATGTTGTCGCATTGAAGGTCGATTTCTTGGGATCTACATTGCCCCGTATATAGCTTGCTTTATTTGTTGAAGAGAGACTCTTTAATTTTGCGACATTCACCAGATGGAAAAGGGAATTAACGAACTGGAGGTTGATGAATTTGAGAAGCTACTGGGTGAGATTCCAAATGTTACTTCTGGTGCTCCTAATACTGAGGAATCTGGACGGATCGATTTTTCCAAGGACTTGAAAAGGGTGTCAATGGATGAGAGCTTGACATTTCCCTCAAATGGCACAGTCAGTGAGAAACTTGAGAATGATGGGAGTTTGGACACAGTCAAATTGTCTGTAAGCAAAATTCCGCAACCACACATCCAGAGCGTCCAAGAAGAAGAACCAAATCTGCCTGATGATCAGTCCTTGACATCTGCTTTTGCGGAATTGAGCTTCAATGAACGGGCAACGATAGGAGCTGCAAGATCTCCATTCGTTGATTTTAAATCCTTTCAAAATCATTCTATTATGTTCAATGGGTCGTACCCAAATGGCGTCACGAAACTGACTTCTAATGTGGATTCTCAGGCAATGTTTGTTCCCACTTTCCAATCGCTGAATAATTCATCCAACAGTTTTGAAATGTTTGGTGCAAAAAATGGTTTCCAAGAAAGTTCAAATCCGTTTAGGCCCAATGTTCAAGAATTCAAAAAAGGCCAGTTGGTTATCGCCAACCAATTGAGAATTTTTCTGACTCTTATCTGTTCACTCACGGGGTGCCCGGTTATCAGTTCTTCTCTAATATGCCCATCCAAGGAGTGGAATTACCGGTATTTTCTGATCAACGACAATACTTTATGGATACCCAGTCTCAACTCCCTTATTTACATTCACAACTAAGCCAGCCTCATGTTACCTGGAGGCCAATGGAAGAGGAACAATTCTACAGGATGCATAAGCAATACCTGTATATGCAGCAGCTCAGGAACCAGCGGTTGGAAGCTCAGCAGCCAATTCGATCAAATGGTAATGTGGTGGCTAGGATAATGAGTCAGAACCTACTGCAGCCATGTAATCAATCACCAATCTCTAACCATCTTGAACTCTCTAATCAAGAGGCTGTGCGGAATAAGGTTATGGTTTCAAGGAATATACATCTATCTAATCATGCCCTTTCTTCCACTGATTTCAATAAAACGCAAGTTTTAGACAAAGTGGGGAAGCAGACTTATCCCGAGAAGATTTTAATGAAATCACAAGGATTGAATTCTCTCAGATCTGTCAAATTTGGCTCCTTTGTGGGAAATGAATTACTTGCTAATGCAAACCAAAGTGGAAGAGTCTTCTCAAATGGTCACTACCATCAAAGTCTGCCTGATTCCAATGCTGCATTCCATTTAGATAGTGTGAGCTCGCGAGGTTTGTTGCCCGTTAGTCATGATCTGAAACATAATAATAGTCCAAGACCACTGCCACAGTTCAACTCTGTTTGATGAAATTGCTGGTAGAATATATTCATGGCCAAAGGCACAATACATGTGGTGCGACCTTATTGCAGAGGAAATTTACCGAGGGTACCCTAGAAGATGTTGAAAAGATTTTTCTGAGATTATCGTGCATATTATTGAGCTCATGACGGATCCTTTTGGGAATTACCTTGTCCAGAAGCTGCTTGAAGTGTGTAATGAGGCTCAACGGATGCAGATACTTCGTGTTATCACTAGGAAATGCGGGGATCTTGTTAGGATTTCATGTGATATGCACGGGTGCTCTCTCTCTCTCTCTCTCTCTCTCTCTCTCTCTCTCACACACACACACACACACGCTTGTCCCTTTTGGTATTTGTTGCTTTTTTTGCTTCTTTTGATATTTTCAGCACCGGCTTAGTTGTTCTTATGAACACAGGACTCGAGCTGTCCAGAAGATCATTGAAACCCTTAAGACTCCAGAGCAGTTTTCCATGGTTGTTTCTTCACTGAAGCCTGGTATAGTTACTGTGACAAAGAACATGAATGGAAACCATGTTGCACAAAGATGTTTACAGTATTTATCGCCTGAATATTGTGAGGTAAGGAGCATGAACAGATGCACAGTATGCATATATGTTAATTTGCTTACAATTTAAGAATCAATGATATTGCGTATGTGAAAAAAGGTCTAACTTCAAAAAAGCCAGTTGTTCCATAGTTTAAGTATGAATTACGTTTGACATGTTTGATGTAGTAATATCCATAAACGCCCAAGATGTTTGGTCTTTTTCTGTAGTTAAGGTTAGTATTTAAATGAAAAACATATGAGTTATTGGAAATAACCTAAAATTACTTATCCTGAATGCAAAGGTGTTGCTGAAGAGAACTGCCAATGCAGAAGGAAATATTAATATTCATGTTTCAATTCATGTTCATAAGGGATCCAAAGAAATCATTCCTTGATGGCTGGCTACCTAACTATCAACTCTACTCCTTTACCCTAGCAGAAGCTGATGGAGTTGAACTAAGCCACAGTGATTGAAATAAATCTAATGTAAATAGCAGAGGAATGATTAATCAATGAATAATGCCTAAATCAACTTAATCCCACAACCGATGTATATTCTAATGCATCACTTGTAAAGTCTAAGATGACTTCAATATTTTAGGCAATGAGTAATTTTTTTTCTCCATCAGAATCTCTTGGAATATCTTACGTTAAAAAAATTATGATATGTAATGCTTTCTTCTTCTTGATTTTCTGGACACTTCTACACTGATTTACTTATGTTCAACCATTCACTAATTGATGCATTAAACCATCCTTAGCATTACTTTTATCATGAAAATTTTAACATCTATGGTGATGATATTTTCTGCAGTTTCTTTTTGAAGCTGCAATTGGTAACTGTGTTGAACTAGCAACAGACCGTCATGGCTGTTGCGTGCTTCAAAAGTGCCTTGACCGTTCTGATGGTGAGCATAGGCATCTTCTGATCAGTGAGATCACTTCAAATGCACTGATTCTTTCACAAGATCAATTTGGGTACTATTTTTTTCTTTTCTTTTTCTTCTTTTTCTTATTTTTTTTCTCTGCCCTTTTATTATCTTGTTCATGTGTTGTTAGTGCTGTATTATTTTCTCCATTAAATTTCTATGGGATAGGTGAATACATGTCTTTAAACAATTTTTCATGAGACATTTGGCATCGATTTTATAAGCAATACATATTGCCCCACTATTAGCAGGGTGGCAGAACAATGGCCAATACAAATAGATGATACAAGGTTTTGTTAGGTCCAGTAGCTTGAGCAATGTAAAGTAATAAAATTAACCCTCTCATATCATTTGCTTCAAGATGAGAGAATCAACGAGAATGACTGGGTGATAGGTGGAATATCATATACTTCAAAAAGCATCTTATTAAATAAGCAGATTACAGTTTATGGATATTTTTTGAATTTAAAAACCGTAGTTTATTTTCAAGGTAAGGCATTACCAGTTCTTACTAATAAGGTATCGCACAACTATATCAATGTAAAAGTTCAAGTTAATTTACCTCAGCGGATATTTAACATCACTATTTGTATGTCACCTATTATTTTTTCTATTCCTTAAACAGCTACTCTATGTTATTATATATGGTTATGTACATGTGGGCTCCCAACTTATCACCATTTACATGAAGTACTCGTGATAAAGCACTCGAAAATGTGTGCTATGAATTTGAGGGTCAACTAAAGAGAAGTGTTCAGACGGGCGCGCGCCCGTCTGAACACTTCTCGTCAACTAAATGTGACACTAACTCAGGGAACTTATTGAATGATTCTGGTATATAATTCCTTCAAAGAATGAAGGAACCAAACAACACATAGTGCAATACTTGTTGAAAGACCTATTGCATCTCTGATTTTATGCTTAGATTTTTAAATTGCATTGTTACAGGAACTATGTTGTGCAATTTATCTTTGAAATTCATGTTCCATGGGCAATGGTGGATATTCTTGACCAACTGGAGGGTAACTATGGAGACTTGTCCATGCAGAAATATAGCAGTAATGTGGTTGAAAAATGCCTGAAATATGCAGGAGAAGAACGCCGATCTTGTATTATCCAGGAGTTGATAAATAATCCTCGTTTAGATCAAATCATGCAAGATCCCTATGGAAATTATGTTATCCAAGCAGCATTAAATCATTCAAAGGTTAGAAATCTTCCCCTAAAAGTGTTCGTTCTCATCCGGGTGTTTGTGTTTCAAATATCATCAATTTGTTGTTGTCCGTCATGTGTCTTCTTTCGAATCATATATATTTATGGATACTATGTTCTATGAATATCCTTTTTAGATTGCAGTGACCCAAACTAGAGTAGAAAGAGGTTGGGATTGGGACTTAACAATGTGTTACAGCACGACTAAGGTGAAATAATCAATGGTGAATTATTTAGTAGCAGCATTTTCTTAAATTTTCATCTTTTGGTGTTCATAAAACGTATTGTTCCTGGGATGTTACACCATTAATAAAGGGTTGAAAATCAGGCTTAAGGATACATTATCATCTCATGAATATATATATGCTATTTTGTTGAGTAGGGAACTCTTCATGCTGCATTGGTGGATGCCATAAGACCTCATGTTCCTTTGCTCCGC
>CM018913.1:266434-298934 GCA_009663005.1 Actinidia chinensis | reverse complement strand
CTCTTTTACTGTTTTACAATTTAAGTAGATATAGACTGTTCTGTTTTATGCAAACACAAAGATAGTAAGAAACTGAGAGTTCAAGCTTCATGTATCTTGAGGCCAGATTTTGTGTAACCGTGAACCATCTGGTGGGGGCACATACTGTCTTTAGGAAAGCGACGTTGTAACGCGCCTTGAAGTGTATTGTATTTGAAGACACTGCCATACCAACCAAATAATTTTTCCAACAGGAACTCCAGTGTAATTAGTAACGGAGTGAGGGAAATCCAAGTGAGTCGCATATCCGTGCAATTACCATCTTGAAAACTCATGCTAAAAGTCTCATATTTGTAACCCAAGTGCCCTTTGCTTTTGGGTAGTTAAGTGTTGATTATACTGACAAACTTGTGGTTGGCTTCAGATGCAAAATTATTTGAGGAAGAAGGAACAAAAAGAACAAATAGAAAAGGACCTCCGTGAAGGGCTGAAGCTTTACAAGTAAACCTTTATCTGTCAATTAGAACTTCTTTTGGTGTTTCTTTTGTCTTCTTGCTATTCTTTGGTTCAGCATCTCATCCCCGAGACTCTTGTTTCCAATTTATTGGATCTGCACTATTTAATGTACAAGAAAAAAAGGAGTTAGCCCTAATCATTCAAGGAGAATAGCTTCAATTTCAGTTTGGTAGTTTAGATATGGATTTCAATATTGAATTTGAGAACTGTCATGATGGATTTAAAACAACAATGTATGAGAAGAATAACTTGAAATCTTCAATACCAAGGATTCTAGTTGTACAAAACAAATCAAGTACATTTTTCTTATCTCACGCATTTGCTCACATCATTTGATGCCTTCCATCGTTGTTATTGGTTTATTTAGGACGCATTAGGTCTTCATCTTTTTTGTTTATAACCAAATAAAGAAACTGTCACCTATATTGTTCTCAGATGACTTTGAAAATCATTTGTTACCTTCCAAACACCTTCCATGTCATATTTTCCCAATATTCATGCATTCTGAGATAATATTATGTGGCTGAAAGTCTTTTTCTCTTTCTGGAAAACGATGGAGGACTTCAAATACAAGGAAGCACTGGAGAAATTTGAGTCAGTGTTGGGGTCAAAACCGGATCCAACTGAAGCTTCGGTGGCTAGCTACAATGCCGTGTGTTGCTATTCTAAACTTAATCAGGTGGTACTCAGACTTCCAAAGCAATGGTATAATATCATTATATTCTTGTGTTAATAGTTTTTAATTCTAATTTCCTTTTATTTTGTGATTTCAGATACAAGCTGGACTTTCAGGATTCGAAGATTTCAAGGTAACGAATAGAACAAATTTAACGTACTTTATGCTAAATTCTAATTCTGCAACTGTTGCTACGTTTACAGCGAATCAGGACAGACCCTGATCTAGCCAACATCAGAACATCAGAAGAATTTGAGCCTCTTATGAAAAGGTTTGATGAATCGTTTATCAACAAGAACGCCACCCATGCCATCAAGTCTATCTTTGGATTTATTCTGTGTGGAGCAAATTTCATAATAGTGCCCAGAAGAACTTCAAAGGCACGTCAAGAATGTCGTTTTCCTTAAAGCGTTATTCGCCCACACCAATCTGTAAGACTGAGTATGCCCACTGGGTTCACAGCGGGAACGCCTTTAGGATACAATGAAGCCTCAGAAGTTAATCTGATGTCTGACTGCGTTCTGCACAAACGAAATCAGACCAAAATTACTTTCAGATTTTTCTGGTAGCCAAGAATCTGAAAATTCTGTTTCTGCAGAAAACAGAATTCAAGAACAAGTTGGAAAAATGTAATTTAACAAGGAAAAAGAGAAGTTCGAAAACAAGTGATTTAATTGCTGAAAAATTGTCAATTATAGCTGAATAGTGTTTTTAATGAAGAGGTGTATTGAAGAAAGATGATGGTTAATTCAAAATCTAACAGTCATTTTTAACAGTAATTAGATTTATTAAACAAGTCCATCGATCACACCTTTTAGTATTCAAAGGTTTGGAGATCGCACCTCTTCAATATCCAATCAAGCCGTTATCACATCTTATAATAGATGTGTTTTTCACCATAGATCTTGTAATCTTAATATAACCCCGATCGTTGTGACATCATGAATAAAAAAATCAATGGTCTTGATCACAAGACACAAGTGCCAAAAGTGCGCCACCGCATGCGGAAAGTTGCACCGTCCTACATGGCACATCACTTATACCCAAGTATAGTGCCTAGCCACAATAAGACAAAAAACAAGAGTCATAATGGACTATCACATTAAAAAACTTTTTACTTCCCCCCCCATCTCTTTTTTCAATGTGGGACTCCAAAAACTTCAAACAATTCATATATACATTATATTTGTGAAAAATATTTTTTTAACTATTCAAACAAGAACTAGAGATTGAGAAGACCTGAGCTTGTCATTGTATTTGAGATTTTACAACTGAACTGGTGCAAGTATTGGCCTGACCATCTCGAGTTTCCATACAGATGGCTTTCCCATTTGTTTGTTGTTTTTTACACATGATCAATTTTGGAAGTTGAAATGATTTTTGATTGTTTTATCTAATTGTATCTCTAGTTAAATTCTGTCTCCTGTAATTATCTGGACAAAAGGATTGAAGGAATAAATAAAAGATTTCCTTTCCATCATCTTGGTGTTACAATAACTTTCAGTTAAAATGGTGATGCAAGATCATGCTGCACAAGTGAAAGAAAGGGGATAGAATTTTATGCAGAAAAGCAGTGGCAGTAGTGTTTTCTAAATTTTGAGCCAACGAGGTTTTGGTTTGAATGAAAAATACAAGGCCACACCATTCTTTGCAAGAATTCTATAAAAGAAATTCTATTTGTGTATCATTTCCTGCGTATTCAAGATACTGTTTCAATAGCACGTATAAGAGAAAATGAAATTTCTGTTTCGTATCAAAGTCATTCAACTGAACTTGTCAATTGCTGTATGATACATTAATCTACTCGAAATAAAGTCTTCCAAGACAATTCTAAACCATTCCATGAGCCTTTCAAGGACTTAAAACTGACCTGGAGGATAGTGACTTAGGCATGATGTGTGACTTTAGAGTAATTGCTCATGACTCCTTCCACCGAACCAAAAGAATCCTTAGAATGGGGATCCCAACTTGGCACCCTTGAGTGAGGGTGAGATTTTGAGAAGAGTTTCTCTTTCAATTTTGTAAAATTTCCATTGTATAATGAATTAAAGCAAGTTTATCTTTATAAGAACATTATCTTGGGATGGGTGGACCAGACCTAACCCACTTTGGTTTGTTGGGTTGGAGATAGATTTAAACCTTATCCATCCTTTTCGTGGAATCTTATTGATTGGGAGCACTAGGTCAACAAGTACCAAAAAACACCCAAAAAAATCGCTGGGTGGTGCTTTTTTTTACAAATTCTCAAGAAGGTTACCCCAATTAGCACAATCTTGACTCTTTCAAGCAATTTGGATTGTTTGAAAACCGTTGTAGGTTTAACAATGAATATGGACAGCAAGGAACATAAGACTTCCCCCACTCTAAACTGCTCTTTATCCCAAGAATGTAGCTTAGAAGAAAATAGACCCCTTTAGTCTAAATGAAGTGATTAAATAGAAAAAAATTCCTCATGGTCGTCTCCTTGGACCCTCATGACACCAAATTTGATATGATAATGGAGTGAACAATTGGACCCCCATAATAGACAACCTTCCTATTCATCAAACATAAATTTTCTAAGATGAATATTTATATAATTAAAAAAAAAGGTAATATTCCTCATGATCGTCCTCCTTGGCCCTCATGACACAAATTTATATGATAATGGATTTTGAAATTGACATAGACAACCTTTCCTATTCATTGAACATCAATTTTCTAAGATGAATATTTTACATTAATTAAAAAAAAGGTTTGATTGCACATAATAACGACTGATAAAGAATGCCCAATGACCTCTTTTACATTTCTATATCTCTGAGGCTTTCTCGGTCTTAGCAAAAATTATCACTTGCATCCTAACACCTGTATACCATGTGATTAAGCAATGGTGTTCCGTCGTATGCCCCTCTCTCTATTCCTTGAACTATAGAGTTGCATAATCGTTTAGTATTAGAAGGACACACCGTCATGTAGTATTTCAAAAAATAAATAACTACTTATTATGTGTTTGTCCTTACGAAAAACACTTTCCACATAAAAAGAAATGGAGCAAAAAGTCAGTCAAAGTCACAGTAAACTCACTCCTCAAAAAGGACAAAAGGAAACGCGGTTTCCCATCTCTTTCCCAATCTCACCCGTCAATTTGCAACCACCTACCACTACCACCCATTGATTTAAAAGAGTCATCTCCTCCCATTAGTTTACCATATTATAAATTAATCACATTAAATCCTACTTTTATCACCATATCTACCGAGAAAAGTGAAGTCTCGCTCAAATGGCCAAAACAACCATTCTACTTCTTGTATTCTTCTTCATCTCCTTCTTCCCTTCTTCACCATGCTGTCCAGTTGATCAGTACCATGCCCTTCTCCAATTCAAATCTTACTTCTTCAACACCTCGATCTCTAACTCCTCATCAGATAGTTCCTTGTTTGGCTTAGAATCTTGGAATTCCACTAATTCTGATTGCTGCAATTGGGACAGAGTTCTCTGTGATTC
Organism: Actinidia chinensis; assembly: GCA_009663005.1. Taxonomy (NCBI): domain Eukaryota; kingdom Viridiplantae; phylum Streptophyta; class Magnoliopsida; order Ericales; family Actinidiaceae; genus Actinidia; species Actinidia chinensis. Next base: position 294,277 of record CM018913.1, on the reverse strand, counting down.
CTCAAAGGTTGTCATTGCTCTCCATCTTGACTCCATCAGTTCCCATCTCTCCGGAACCCTGCATGATTAGTGACACCAGGCCTTGGACACCGCTTTTTCGCATTTAAAACTCTGTTTCTTCTTCGACCATATCTCCCAATTCCATCCAAGGTGAGATTCCGGGAACGGGTTTCAATCTCAGCAAACTGGTTCACTTGACATGATGCAGAACAGCTTCCACGGCCAATCCCATACAGATTTGCACCTGAGGTTCGGCAGTATCGGACTTGAGTGGGAATTACTCAATGGGGAATTCTAGTCCCCAGTGGGATATCTTAGAAATTGAAGCATTGAATGTGGATGCGAATTTCTTTCATGGGAAAATCCCAGAAGAGATTGGGAAAATCTCGACCAAGTTGCCAGCAAAAATCTCCCTTCGACAGAACCAATTCTACGGGAAACCAGCTTTTCAGTTGTGGATGCATCTGAAAAGAAACTGCAAGTACTGGTCTCTGAGAAACAATTCATTCTCAGGGGAGATTCCAAGGCAAGATTCGGAGATTTAGCAAACATGACCACCTTGGACTGAGCAAGAACTTTGTCACAGGGGGGGATGGGGATCCCACCATCGATACAGAATTGAGCAAGTGGAAGCACTCGGCTATAAAACAACAGTGCTTAGCGGAGAAATTCCATCCGGTTGTTCCAATATCAAGGCACGAGTATTTGTTTCTAGGAAGAAAACAAAGCGGCCTGGAATAACAAAGGAAAATTGTCCCAAAAGTATGGTATCTCGGCTATCTCTCGAGTCGTGTGGGCCTGATGGTGAAATCCCGGAGATTTCCACCCAAAGACTCCTTGATTTTTTGATCTAAGCGAAAACAAATTGCGAAGGGAAAATTCACAAGATGGCTTTGCTGAGGATGATTGGAAGCATCATTTGTCAGATAACAAGATTAGCGGTTTTCTCCCTCCACTGCTTTTCCAATCTCTAGCGTATCAGTCTCGCCCTCTCGAGAAACAATTATCTGGTGCATTGCTGAAAAAATTGGTGGATGCTAAGGGGATCATGATTCTTATGTTGCTGGAAAGGAACACTTGTCCGGGCCCAAATTCCAGTTGCCATGTCCAATATTTACCGCTGTTATTGTGACTTGGTCACGAAAAGATTTTCTGGAAACACATTCCCGGTTTTCAGCCCTGATGCCATGCTCGCTTTTGTTGATTTCTCCTCCAATGAATTCTCAGGTGAGATTCCAGTGAATTTTTCTCAGGAAACTCGGATTCTTGCATTAGGAAAAAATAAGTTCACTGGTCCCTTGCCTCGGAATCTAACTCTTATGAGCAAGCTTGAACACCTCGATCTCCATGACAACAAAATCACAGATGAATTGCCAATATTTCTTTCCAAAATCTCCACTCTCCAAGTTCTGAATTTACGAAACAATTCCCTCCAAGGTTCAATCCCCGAAGGACTTTCCAATCTTACTATCCTCCAAATCCTCGATTTATCATGCAACAACCTCACCGGAAAAATCCCCACAGAGATGGGAAATCTTGTCGGAATGATTGAAACACCAAACACATTTTCATCACTCTCTGACATGTTCACCTTCTCAATTGAGTTCAATGACTTGATGGTGAGCTGGAAGAAATCCGTACAAGGTCTTTCAAGTCGCAGCCTCTCTCTATATTCTCTGCTAGACTTGTCTGAGAACCAGCTTTCCGGCGAAATTCCAGTTTCATTAGGTGGCCTCAAGGGGGCTCTAAAAATTACTCAACATAATCTCACAAACAGATTTCGGTCACATACCAGCAAGTCTAGGTGAATTAGAGAGTCTAGAAAGCTTGGAACTTGTCGCACAAACATGCTTCGGGCTCAATCCCACAAAACCACTGACAAAGCTGCAAGAACTGCCACCTGACGTGAGCAACAATGAGCTTGTGGGTAAGATTCGGTGGGCCAAGACAAATGGACCACGATGAGCGATCCAAACTTCTATGACGAATAATAGTGGGTTGTGTGGGAATGACAAATTCAAGTGAAATGCCAGGATGAAGCTGCCCACCACCGAACCGGAGGAGAATGAGACTGAGGAATGTGGTTTTAGTGGGGAGGAGCTGCCATTGGGTTTCCACTAGGCTTCTTCTTATCAATAGCTATTTTATGTCTTACTGGCTATTTGATCCCGGTGACACCTCCAAATCGCCTCAGGTACCAAAGACGGCGAATATGATAATCAAAACAGCTGTAGTGTAAGGTGTCTCGAAGTCAATTGAGATCTGAAATACCAATAAGGTTATTAAGTAAACATAAACAAGCAGATCTTTAATAACTTCTTTTATATGGGTACTACTACTAGAGATACTTCTGTCATAATCTACTTCTCTCTCTCACTCACTCACACACACAAAAAAAAATAATTAACCAGTGTTCTGTCATATTCGAGTTTTTGTTGCTGAGCGGACTATTTACAAATCGTCTGGGATAATACCTAGTTGCCTCAGTCACTCAACCTTCCATATTTTGATGGTTTTCTCCCACCAGCAAAGACAAGTCATCGTTAGCACGGTTTAAAATCATAGTAGCAGCTGCTAAAGTTCTACTAATGAGTAATTAGTAGTGTCATTTGTAGATGAAGATTCCACATGACAAATCTGGTTTTTGCTATTTGTTCCATTCTAATAAACAGCAGGAGCAAGACCAAAACAATTAAATTATTAACTAGAAAGAGTTGAGTCCAAAATGCCTGTCAAATTGTGAAGTCGCATTCAATATTGGTTCTGTGAATTTTCACAGGCCATACAACTGCAGATTGAGGTCCTATTTGCTATATGCTGGAGGCTTCATTAAGATTAGTGTTCCTTTATTTTTACCTTCTAAATAAGCTAGCATTTCAGGTATAATTACTGTTACAATTACAATGTGTGGGGGTGTAGTGACTAATAGTGGTTGTGATTAGTTGAGTGGGTATATCCATGCAATATTAGTATAAATAATATTTTCCCTCTGTTAGGGTGTACTTCATTCACCCTAATCACTTCTAATTACATGGTATCATAGCAGAGTTAACCCAACCCTATGAGGATCCTGCGCCACCACCCTCAGGCGCGCACACACACTCTAATTCTAACAAGACACTAAGAAAGTTATAAATCTCTTTACAAAAACAAAAATGGATATTGCTGCAGAAGCTGACAGTAAAGGTCATTTACCTTTCTTCTGTTAAACTTTCAATCCTAGAAAAGGGATTTTTGTCAACAAGCTTTCATATTAGAACTATGAATTTTATGACAGAACAGAAACAATGATCTTTGATGAAACAAGTAAAATGAATAAGAACTTGTATGGTAGTTGAAGAATCAACATAGCAGCATCAAAAGCAAAGGCTTGTTGTTCTTACAAAGGGATCCCAATTCTCACCTAAATTTAATTCTCGAGAAATTCTTCATTTGGGAGCAAGAGCACCCGCAGCAAAGAATATATCTGTATCCTTAATTTGGCTTTGACGCTACGTTTTGTTATGGGGAACATAAAAATATTTTCTCATCTATTTTCTTGGCCTTGTTGTGGCCAAATTTGAATATGAGCTGGTTGAGCAGAGTCAAAGAATTACACAAACACAGCCTCGGTTGTCCAGCTCATTGTCATTATCTCCTGGATTACTGTGACACAACGAAGCCAAATGATACATTTACAATTAGTCATATCTGTATAACTAACTTCATGATGAGAAATACTTTGAAAAGCAACAAATACACGTATTTATTCTAATATAAAGGTGGAGAGCCAGGGTTCGCTTCTTCAAGATTTTTGGTCCATAGATACAGGGAAATTGAGCTAGAATATCACTCTTAAAATGCTAAGTTGTTATATCTTTACCAGCAAGATATTTCATAAATAGCTTTGTGACACAAACTACAAAATAATCGAATATGTCAATTGGAACTGGTTCTTTATTCCATGGAGTGAGGTATATATTAGTGTATGCTCTATTCATCCTCGCATAACTTACTTCTTTCAAAATGCAGAATCATATCAAAGATCAACCGTCCAAAGATAACCTGTACGAAGCTAACAGGCTTAGAAATGCTCTTCGTTTTGTTTATTAGTAGTCATTATCCGAATTTCATGTAATGCTCCAACCTCAGATGGGCTATGCTTCCTACAGAAATAGAGTTCGTCCATCAGAAATTGCGAGTAAAAAACTTGTTTTCCGCTCAGCATCCAACAAATGAAACGTGATGCTCCGAATTTAGCATGCATTTTTCTTTCCTAATCTTCTTTATTTTAGCTATTCAAGTTATTCTTAAAGATCAGTCCAACAAGCTAGTATCCTCAAATTTAGACTTGTATGCATTTCTCTCTCTCTCTCTCTCTCTCTCTCTTGCCTAATCAATCTTTTAAGTGGGGTCAACCTTCTTCCTAAAACAGATAGCATCAAAGACAGAATTTCAATTTAATCTAAAATCACTAATTCCATGGGAGAGGCACAAATGTGTGCGCGCCTAATCACAATTGACCAAAAGAATAACCAATAAAAAGAAACAGAAGCCAAATATATAGATAGATAGATAGATAGATAGAGAGAGAGAGAGAGAGAGAGAGAGAATTAACCCACCTGGATTCAAATTCGTTGATCTCAACCAGTTCTTTCCCAAAGTTATCCATCCATTGCACTTTCTTCTTCTCAACCTCTTTTGATTCTGTAGACATCTTCTTGACACAGCTTTTGAGGACATTCTCAACTTGCTGCTGCTGATTCCCATCTCCACTCTCTTCCTTAATCTCAATTTCTTCAACACATAACTGATCCGATGAATCCGTAGAGGACAGACACACCTGTGGAAGGGGACATGTGGGGTATTTCAATTTCAATGGCCCAGAATTGTAAAGATGAGCAACAGAGGGCTTGCAAAAGCATATGAATGAGGGACAGAGGATCTTGCAGGACAAAACCCTCATCAAAACACTTGTCTTCATCAACAACTCATTCACAAATCTAAATTATAAATATCAAAACCTTCATTGGACACTAGATGATGAAACTGTTGTCCATCGGACACTTACCAGAAAGAATACATGAAATCAAAGTAAATCTTTTTTCTAGATAAAGGAAAAGGACCCAATTGAGGGACTTGTGGTTTTGAGTTTTGATGAGAACATTCAATGATTATTCTGACTGTTTTTTAGGTTTTCTGAAGAACGACAAGACACAACATGTAATCTTGTCTCAAAGAAAAACAAAAGAGGACTTATCACTCATGTATCTGAAATGACCATCCTACCCCTCACTCTGAGGACTTCCATTGGAATTGAAAGGCAGAGCTGAGATTTGAATGGAACAAAAAGAAGGGGACAACCACCCCATTTGAGATATGGAAAGACAAACCCAACTGTCTTAACATTTAACTGTAAATCCTAAAGCTATTTCAACAGTAACTGCCATAAAGAATTTTATTCGCCTTTTCAATTTCAAAGTTGCTTTCCTTACCAACCAACATCGAATCAAAGTTGTCCATAAAATAGGATACTCGTATATTTAACATAGAATAGAATTACATATGTAAGGCATAGTAAGAATGTCCATATGTTTCTATGGTATTGAGAAAGGAAAATGGAATCATTGGATGAGTTTTATACGTAATATCATCTACCAAAATAACATAGAACCAGCTTTTTTTCAAATAATAAGTGATGTTAATGGATGTTTCGATCTGATATAATAAAACACTCATATGACATCTCATATTGTATATATTTTTTGTTGATTTTTTCTGTTTGTATATTATTATTGCAAAGGTCATGTTAATTTTCACTCACAAAATGTGTGGTTTAGTGGAGATAATGTTAAATATTTAGTATATCTCTTGCACATTCTACATATTAATTCATAAAAATATATACTTTATAATCATACAACCAACCCAGTGGTGGTACAAGTATAAAGAATGTCAGGATGTGAACTACTCGAGATCATACAAGATTATGGTCAATAAGATGGAATAAGAAAGAATAAATGTAGATATTACAAGATTTTAAAGATCTGCTTATTTTCTTTGCAGATGATGAGAGGATTGCAGAGTTTAACTAGTGGTCGATCCAAAACATTTCCATCCTATTTTAAATTCACTTTTCTTATTTTAATTCACTTTTCGTTTGTTATCAATGATTAGGTGGCCAGCAAAGCATCCCTACTTGCCTCACATGGGTGTTCCTTCCAATGATACTGCCTCAAGTTCTAAGGGAATTCGTGAAGTAGCAACAGTTGATTTCTTAGAGCGCGAAAAAATATTGATTAATCATAATTTTATTCAAAATAGCGAGATTTATGATTTTAATTTAAAGTTAGTGTTAGGTGAATTATACCCAAAATGGTTGTGTTCCATATATGTATAATTTTTAAGTAATTTTTCTAAATATATATAAAGTAATTGTAGTGTCTAGAGAGTTGGAAAATGGACATCTTTTGGCTTACATTGATCCCAATTGGTTGCCTTTTATCCCATCCTAAGTGGGAAATTAATTACTTGTCTCTTCCTCAATGGAAGCCTCATCTTTGATAGTTTTCCATCAAACTCCTCAAATTCCCTTTTTGATTTATTTCCACTCTTGGGAGAGAGAATTTGATGGCTACATGATCTACTTTTTTTTTCCCTCCTTGGCAAAGGATCCATATAACATGCCTTTTGGAAAGGTAGGTTCTATTGGTAATCATTACTTCACTCACATGCGTCTATTACCATCCATTGCTCATCTCTTTGTGATACAGCTATGGAAACCACAATGAACTACATTAAAACTATGAACGAAATTTCTTTTTCTTCCCTCCAATCAATTGAATTCATGTTTAGAACTCTAGATAATTACTTAAATCATAGACATTACCAATATCCTGGTGAAGTGTAATTATGAATATGATACTATTGCAGGTATTTGTTGTATTTGATTATATAAAAGTAAAAGTTAAAAAACATTAAAATAGAAGAATAGAGTTTTCAAAAAAAAAATTTAATATTTTTTTCACTGTATTAAAGCCTTCTTTTATGGCAGAAGTATAAAAGCAAAAGCAAAAATTATGACAAACACTCTTACACAATTTTAAAAATAGAGAAAAAAAATAGAAACTATAGCAAACACGATGATTATAAGCTTTTGGGAAAAAATTGCAAAAGACTACAAGGTGGCTTTTCCAGAATCTAAGGCAATGCTTTTTTAATTTTTGAGCATTGATTCTCATGGGCACCCATTTTGTGTTCATCTTCTATGACAAATCTCGCCATCCGAGCTTATGAGCATTGATTCTCAGGGAATTCATGAAGTTTGGGAATCCTCTTGAGCAGAGCGTTCTTGTGTAGTTTATCTTCAACTTTATTCTCAGAAGCTCGGATCGCGGGACTTGTTTTGGAAAATTACCAAGAGATGGGTGCTAAGGAGAAATTCTCCTGATCAAAAGAAACACATTGACATCATCAAGGTAATAATTGTATCTAATATGGTTGCCTAGCATGGGAATGACGAGGGGGGTAGAGCAATCAAGAACAGGACAAATGTTGGGAACCATATCATTACTAGAGAAAGCCAATAAAGCTGGTGATTTCGAGCCCTAGGTAAAAAGCTCATCAATGGAAGCTGTCAATTTAACCTTTATTTACCATTGGTGGGACAGGGGCTGCCCAATTATATTAATTGTGGGGGCAAGGCTGCTTCTCTCTGCCCTGCATTATAACATGTGTAATGGCTTGAAACAGTTGTTCCAAAGTGAACACATAACTGCCCTTGTAACTGGAAGTACACAATATACCTAAACTATTTAAACTAATGGAAGCAGTCAAAACGGATTTGAAAAGACAAGTTTGCCCTTATAAAAAAAAGATCGCGAGGTACTAGCATAATTTTTTCAATTTTTGCAAATGTCAACCTAATTTGCATTTCACTCCACAGCTTCTTCCAAACCCCAAGGGTATAGTTTAATATCTCCTACACAAACATAGAAAAGTGCTAAAAAAATATGCATATCATCGTGATATGAATATTATTTTGCTAACTCAAAAACAACCCATGAAAGAGGATTGTGATAAATAAGGATGAGCACTGGGCATCCAATGCTTCGTTCCACTCTACAAGCTAATTTGGCTACAGAACTATCTTACTAGATATTCAACCTGGCTGCTCTTCAAAATAATTAAAAAGAAAAAACAGAAGCTTGACAAAAACTTTCAAAAACTCCAACCGATGTAAACAAATAATCAAATTTATTCATCAGTAAAATACATGTTGCAATTTCTTTGAGTTGTAAACTTATTCATAACTTCCTCAATGTCATGAGCTCAATATCCGTGTACTAAAGCTCTAAATACCGCAAGATTGGGAATAAATCAGTGTTCCGATTTTAACCTTTTACCATTATATTGGCAGAGAGAAAGAAGGAAGCGGTGGGAATTAATCAGGCACCAGAAATGCATTTCCATCCGTACATGTAATACCCTCTTGTAAAGTTTGAAATACGTTTGAGGGGCAAAAAATCTCTTTAAACTTCACAATAGCTGCTCATCAAGGAGTTGTTATACCACTACTGCTGGATCTTGAGGACAGGGAAAGCAATGACATCTCGGATACTGGCCGAATTTGTCAGAAGCATTACCAGTCTATCAACTCCTAGTCCCTGAAAATAAAATATTTCCATTAAATTGTGTCAAGGGAGAAGATGCATCAAATGATGAAGATCGTGCAATAAATTAAGAGTGTTTTTTTCTTCTTAATCCTTGAATCCCACACTGATTTAATCATACAGGAAAAGCAAATGCACTACAAGAAGCCAAATTCAAGCATTAAGAAAATGAGACAAAAATGAATAGGTATTTCTCAAAAATATTCATTTTTTGTGTGATTATTCATTAAAATCTTCATCATATACAAGCAATTTCATTTTGTTTTCATTTGGTTCTCTCTTGATAAATCCAAATTCCAAAATCCAAACATAGTGTAAGGCACTAGTTAGCTGATGAATGTATACTATCATTAGAAGATGGATTATATAAGCTCACACGATCCTCTTCCAACAACAGCCAAATCTTGTGCACTTGGGCAATATCCTCTAATTGGCACACTACAATTTGCAAGGAAAAAAAATCTAGTTGATAGGATTTTCTTTTTTTACTCTCCAAAGAAAATTCCAAATCCAAAATGAGTTCCGAGAGAAAGTGATGCACCTAGAATTGAAAATAAAGGACAAGGACAAGTTATGAATTGAAAAATAAAGGAAAAAAAGAAAATTCTACTATTATCCAGTGTAATTCAGGAAAATTGACAAAAAAAAATCTATACAGGAGAGGACAAGTTATGCACAGCAAATGCAAAATAAAGGTATGTGAGCCAATTAGCAGACACATATTTTGTACAAGAACTCGACCTGGACACAACAAATACTTGAAGTTAAATAAATGGAGTTCATTCATGCAAGTGATATGAGGAATACAATCTTTAAAAGAAGCAATTGGATGACCATACCATTCCCGAAGCCGGAGGCATTCCATATTCCAAAGCTGTTAGAAAATCTTCATCAAGAGTCACTTCATATGAGTTGTCATCACTTATCTTTCCTTTCTCTTCTGAATCATCCATTTCAGAAATTGCTGCTGCTCTCATCTTATTATGCTGCTTCACTTGCTCTTCCAAGCGTCCCCTCTGGCAAGTTTTAAAAAATTAAAAAGAGAAAATTGCAGCTTATATTGAACCAAACTCTTATAAATGCTTAGGGAGAATGTAAATTATCCAAAGCTCCAAACAACTAATGCACATATTTGAAGAATCACCCATTGGCAGTTCAAAACCATATCCTCTCTCTGCTAAAATCAATTGCCTTATTATGTTGTTCCGTCTGTTTACAAATTAGTTTCCGCAGCAACAGATATCAAATCCAATAGACATAGACGTCGTGCTGGTTGAGACCATCACCATCAAAAGATAATTCAAGACAGAACAGGGATCTTGGCACTTCACTCTTCAAGTTGGCTTGTTCACAAGGAATGTTCATCAAATGTGTGTTTGTGGATAGAAGAACTACATTATCCCATCTCAATCCAGATGGAGTCAATGGACCAAAACCCTATTTTTACTGAATATGCAAAATCAAAAAAACTCAATGCTGAAAAGTTCCTTAATTGTGTCACAGTAGTTTATGGATGCGATAAATAAGCATTTAGTAGTGAGATTCAGATATCTCTGTCAACAGTTACCTGATCCAAAGGGTCAGTCAGCTCAGAGAATGCATTCGCCAGTTCTCGACCACAAATAAATAATTCAAATCTTTCCGTCAAACCTGCATACCTAAATTTGGAGGAATAAGGATGAGATACACACAGTACTTCTTCAAATATGCATGACATGCTGGAGCAATGGCTATGGCTAAGTGTTCTATAAAACAGAAAATGCATCGACAACTCACAAAGTGAGACAAAGAAAAGGGCCAATAGTGATGGACTATATAACAAGACTAGCCATATTGGTGCAGACAAACTCGTCTTAAGAAGAACCATTGAGATGTTATTATAGACAGAAAAAAAGGAAGCGACTGACTTTCTCATATATTGGGGACTTGCTTCCTTTCTTTTTCATTACAAAGGATTCAAAAACACTACCCTGACAATGAACAAGTTTCCTCGTTACTCTTACGATTATGTAATGTTAGTATTTGTCCTCCCATAGGGGTAGACATCATTTCCCTTTGTTTTGACTACTTGCACATTCAAGTGCTTGGTGAATGCAACAGTCTTGTCAAACCATCATTTCCTTGCATGGTTTTGTCTCATCTGCTTGCACACATGAGAGAAAAACCTCATTTCCTTCTCCTGTACATGCGATAAATGGTTCTTGTGTGTTGGGTGGAATGAGTTTCTCTCTTGTATTCTCCTCTCTTGGTCTATCTCTCTAGGGCTACCATTTTTGTGCCTTGAATCTAGAGTGTGGAATACAAAGGGACCATTGTAGTCTCTTCTAATCAATCATGACAACCTTCCTATGGGATAACTTGCAATAGAGAGGTATACTGACAAACCCTCTTACGTTTGTTCAACATGTAAGAAACAGACTGACCTAATAAGAGCATAGCAAATTTCCTATCTGCGTGCAGCATTCTATGAAGCTATCGTCCATGCCTTGATCCTCTCCCAAAAAGAAAAAAGGACAATTTTTTCATGAGATTACAAAGTTCCTCCGGAACAGGACAGATAACTCTCTTTTAAGTGTTTCCAATAATCAACTGTGGGTATATGGAACTCGGAGGAGGGCTCCCCTCTCCTAGCAGCTCCCCTCTTGGAGCCAAGCCTCCAAGAGAACCCTCCGTGAGCTTCCGGAGTCTCCTAGTGAATGAGTCCTCAGCTCTTCACTGCCTCCGGGCAAATAAATGGGATCCTGAGCCTACCCTAATCAGGGGCTCACAATTTGCTATGATGATTTGAGAGTCACCTTAAGACTCTAGGCTTATCAGCCAACCTCCAAGGTGGGGGACTCTATGAAACCCTCACCAATATTTAGCAATATATCTCCATGAGACGAGGGACTCCATGGAATCCTCACCAACACTTAAAAAAAATCCCCTCTCTACAATCTCCATTCAAGGTGACTCCAACATTGCCTAGGCTGGGAGCAGGGCTAAGGCACCTTACTAGGACCTAAGGAGGAATGTGGTTTGGAGGCTAGAGTAAGGGGTTTGTCAAAGGAACCTTCCAAAGAGGGCTCCCCTTGACCAGTCATAGAGAGAGAGGAGTTGACCAAGGACCTGATACCTTGTAATTTGTATCATACCTACCTACCTGATACATGGGAACATGTATCATACCAACCCACCTGGCATCTGTTATTCACGTCTTCCTAGCATATCACCTAAACTACCTTTGCCAAGCCTATTTACAGCCCTCAAGGCCTGGTTTAGAACTTGAAGAGGTTACTAACTCTTCTCACCAATGGGGGGCCCTGCAAGCCCCAGGATACAGCCCCAATGTCTAATCCCAAGACTTGCAGAGGCTTGTCAACTTCCAACCTCTAAGATGCCTTGGCCTTGTCAACCTCCAATCTGTCCACCAACGAGGAGGGCTTCACATGCACCAATTGAATGGGCATCCTCCATCTCCACTACTATATAAAGACACACTCAGTTATCTTCAATATATCTTACATCTCGTATCTCATTTCTTACAACCTTCCTTCTACACCTTCTATCCCATACACTTATCTACTTGGTTCATCTTTCCCCTGAGTGTGGTCACTCTATACTGCCACCTTCTCTATCTAAAGCAACTCTGAGCTCTCACCTCCTCCACCTCCGGCGGTATCCGGTCATTGAAGTATCCGTCAACTTTCTAGAAGGATGTGTCAAGCCATCACAGACTACCTTCGCCCACAGCTCCCGCTACATTTTTAGTTTAAAATATACTACAAGAAGAGGACACGAACTGAACCAAACCAAACCAAGCCTTTGTCCCAATCAATTGGGGTCGAGAAGAGGACACGAAAAGATAAAAAAAATCTAGTCTATCCTACTCAGTTCAAGAACTAATTTCAAGACATAAAATATGTCTTCTGATATTGTCAAAGTGTAAATTATATGCATGGAAAGAAATAAGCAGCCAAACTATTTCTTGGAAATGCTTATGTACCTTCGGTGGGGTTTGGCCAGAGGAGATATCTCGATGGGTAGTCCAAAACAAATGTAGGCCTGCAGTGCAACGTCGGCTCTACCTCAATTCTCAAAAACCGGATAAAATAAGGAAAAGTAAAGTTTTAGTTGGATGGAAGAGATACACAAGCATAAAACAAATTAAAAGCAAATCAAAACACTTTATTATGGCAATTTAGTAATATTGTGAAGCCAGCAGCCCCATTCATGATAATAACAAAGCGCACATCAAGTTTAGATCTAAGAAACTGGAACAAAGAAAAGCAGATGAACCTCGTTAAGTACATGGCCAACAGACGGGCACGCTTCAATAGAACACTTGTCTTTATGTTCAAGGCTAGCACCAAGTGTTCTAATAGTAACTTCTTTAGCAGCTGTAAGATCATTGCCTAACTCAACGAAAAAATCATCCCGTAACTTCTTTTACAAGATTATGCAGGTTTCCCTCCTCCAAGGTCGTTCAAAACTATTTCTACTCCCTGAATGGAGCAATAGAGCTTACGGTTTTTCTTATGCTCACTGGATAATGCTGTAATAATATAAATCAATGCTTGGAAGATTCTGTTTACTGAAAGCTACTGTGTGCTCAGTTGGACACAATCTTAAGCAAATTATTGACCTCCATTCTATCAGAAAATTGAAGAAAAAAAAAAGAAAAATTAAATTCTCACTTGATAATCAATGGAAAGCTTCCCATGGACTGCAAGAGCACATCGACTCACGATTTCTTCTGCCATATTCATCATGCTTTGGTAGTCTGAATATGCTTCGTACATCTAAGTTCAAGCTAATTAATACTGATCAATGATCATTCTAGTTAACATTTCTAACTATAATTGCAGCCAACAGCCAGGATCATGCAAATAACCATTTGCATAACATGTTTACCAGATCAAACGAAGCAAAATACAGAGAGAGATTACCTCATTAGTGGTGAATTCAGGATATGACGAGTTGAAATGCCTTCATTTCTGAATATTCGGGCCCCCCCAATCTATTACGTTTTCAAATCCCCCACCATCATTTGCAGTAGAGGTGCTACTTAAGAAATGAATTCCGAAAGGAAAATTGTAAGCATGACAAGGAAGGTGATTTCATATCAAATATACTACCCAAAAAAAGGGAGATTCAATAGATGGCTTAGAGGACCAGCAGTGAAATCAATGTGTGGGTAAGGATGTTCAATATGTTCCAATAGTTTGGCAGCCTTAAAAAAGGTCCACAGGATAAGCAGGCAAGCATGGCGGATGAATGACAAGCAGAATGAGGAGGCAATCAAAGGAGAAGGGGAGAACGTGATCAGTAATGAAAGGCTCCAAAAGAAAAGTAAATTGAGTAAAACTGTAGAGGGTTGAATGGGAGCAAAACTTAACCGAAACAGGAACTGGGAAAGAAAAGAGACTAAAGGAGTTGACCTCTTCCAAATAAGGCAAAACAAACCAAAAAGAAAAAGCAACGGAATGCATGGGGGGGAGAGAGAGAGAGAAGAGCATGTGATATGCTTAAATGACCTCAACCATGAACCGGAGGGGAGGTGGAAACCTCCCCCAAAAGAAAAACAAGCCATGCTGCAGAAGAACACGAGTACCACTAAATTAATATACCAATTAAAAAGCATGATAGGTACTTGTCTATCTATCTACCTATCTATCTATATAGGTTTGCATAAGAGATCTCAAAAAGCTGTTATAACATACCACAACCCAACTCAACAGAGAAAAGGCCTTTAGACAAGTGGTAGAGCTGCTAGAGACTAGATAGAATAAAGCGACAGAGAAACATTTAAGAATGACTGAATAATTGAGACATAAATTTGTGGAGTTCTATAATTGGAGGAAGATCTTCCAGCGAACCAAGAGGAAGGATCATTTTGATTGTCTGTGTTTATGGCATATATCCAACATAGCCGCTTTTTTTTTTTTTTTGCCGAATAGACTGGAAATGCAACCAATATGCTTCATGAGATCTTGGATATTGCACAGACAAATTTGGCCTCTACTTCTAGGGTCAAGATCAGCTAGTGATATTCTTATTATGATAGGAGACCAAATTGTTTAATCAACTAAGTTGCATTGCTTGCCAACCAATAATACAATAATGTACTCCTGAGAATGCTTCAGTGGGTAAAATATGTGAAACCTCACCAGCATTCTCTTTAAATGGAGTTCAGTTGCAATTCTCAAATAAAGATCCCTCCCAAGTGAATTATGGTGTGTAACAAATGGCCTAGCTTCTGCTCCACCAGCTGCTCCCTAGTAGATACAACAAATTAAAAACCAAATAACAGATATAAAAAATCATCCTGCTCAAAAAAATTCATCCTTAACGCAAACCAATGCATCAAATCAACCAAGAAAGAACATTTCAGGAAATACATAAAATTATTTTATCACAAACGAAACGAAGGACCAAATAATATTTCTGCACAGCGCGGTCAAGAAACAGTGTCAACATCAGCTTATCAATCTCCAGCTAAAAAAGCACTTAACATAACATTAACTCAAATCATTTGACAGAATTTGACTAAAGCCATCGCAAAAAACAGAGTACGCCTCATAAAATTTCCACTCAAAACAGTTAACAAGACTACATATTCAACTGGTTTTACATAATAAGATGTTGGTTCTCCTATTTACTAGTAGTCAATAGTCATCAGTTCACCACATGCCTAATAACATTATAAGCTACTTTTTAATTTTTAGTTTAAAATCTGGAATTTAATTACAGCGTCAAGCAACAAAGCTTAGGCCACTTTTCTGAAAACTGCAACCAAACACAACCTACTGTGAACAGGATTCCCAGCAATGAGATTTTCACTTGCACTCAAGATTACAGACATCCTAACATAGCCAAAGGGGGTTTAAAGCCAAAATTAGCCAGAATGTCTGGCAGATAAGCGAGACATCATCTAGTGGATTAGCGGTAGCGTGCCAAAGGAATTATAAAGCCAAATTTGCTAGAAGAAGTTCTCTAACGGAAAAGTATACTGAATGATAAACTATTAGAACTGTCAATGGCCTACAATTCAATCCAATTTGAATTTACTTGCTGCAACTTTCGTATTTCATAAACATTGACAGCATTACTATTTTATTCCAACTTCAATGTTCAATTGACGACCCAGTTTCATTTTATCTAGCATAGGTCATTCCTTTACTGCTTGTACTTGAACTTTTTGGAGAAAAGATAGCTTTTAATACTACTCGAACAAATTACAACTTTATGGGCAAACATCTGATATCAATGTACATCTTAGGGTTCGGGAAGATCAAGTCCTAAAATTTCTTTTATTATCGGCACTGCACAGGGAACAATTTCATGGTAACTAGAGAAAAATGACAGCATAGGGGCTTCAATGAATTTAGTTTTAAAAGTCAACTTAGAAGTACTTTTTCTGAATAGTATGTCACCATTTAGGACTCAAAAAACTATTGTCCCCAAACAGATACATATATATCAGCAAATGCATAAAACTTATTATACATATAAAAAGTTGTTCACAAACCTGTAAAACTGGTGTCTCAACTCACAAAGCCTATTGATTCCACCGTCTTTTTCCTATCTCTGATACAATCTCTGAAAACAAGGTAAATTATCAAATTAATCTTTAAACATAGAGACTAAAAATAAATTTTAGGTGTAAGAGGTTAAAAAAGAAAAAGAAAAAAAAAACACTCCATGCACTAGGATTCATAGACTAGCGAGCCCTTTGGCACAAGGTGAAAAAGTCCCAAGCAAATTTAGAGGATATTGGTTTTACACCATTAAAGAAAAAGTAAAAGGCTTTTACACCATTACCTTTGCTACAAAATCTCCCGCTCAGGCTCAGAAGCAATATTTTCTGATCTTGGTCATTTGAAAAAGAGTTCCATTCGGGTGGTGTACTGCCCTTACTATCTCATTGGGTTCCATTTTGTCTGGTTTTTACAGTGGTTTCCTGTTTGCAACACTTCCTCCCCAGTAAATAACTCCTGCTATTTAGTAATTTACATTATAGTCCATCGTTTGGTTTGAGCTATGCGGGACACGGCATGTCTCAGCAGGACCCAGATGGACGAAGGAGATGGGTGAACTGGTATGGTGGTGCTGCTAAAAGAGGAGAGAGAGAGAAGAGGAGAATGAAGATGGGTAAATCGACAAAATGATGCCTCTTCGCACTAGATTTGTGAAGGAAATGGGAGCGGGGTGGAATGTTCAGCAGTTCGAAGCACAGAACTTTATTGCACAAAGAGACGAGAAAAGCATGTTTATTTGTTTACTAGGTTATAACCCAGGTTTGTTTTCCCGTATTTGCAATTTCCCCTTTAGGAATGTAAACAATCTGTAATCCTAATAATGCTGATCAACCCACCTTTGCTCTTTGCCGAAGTGTGCGTATCGCCACCCGGGTCAGATTTGCAATCATATCTACATACCTAAACAACTAAAACGCAATCAAAACACCATCAGAATCAACAATAAGCCACATTATAGGCTACCATTTTATCTAGGCATTTCAACACTAAATCTAGATTAAGCAAAGCACAAGAATGGTAGGACTTATTTAAGACCTGGGAAGTAGTCACCTATAAGGTCTTTGCAAATTTTATAACAGGAGAATTGATAGCCAGTACAATTTGCTCCATACAAACATATGCAAGTGCCAGTACTCACACACCGATGTAGGGCAATGGAGGGCTTTTAAGATTTAACAAAGGGCTTCAATAATGAAAATGCAAGAATTTAGGACTGTTTGATGGCTATAAAAATGCTGATTTTGTGCAGAAAATTAAAGGAAAGAGAAGAAGATATTTCTAGGAATCACTCCTCGAATTCCTTAGGCATCACACCAAGGGTTGCAATGGCATCACACATAAGGCTATAATTGCATCTCACAACTCACCAAGAAGTATTAAAACTTTGAATTTTCTAATAAACTCAACTCTAATAATTATGAGGCATTACATGGCTTTACCGAAAAGGACTCATAAATAAATTTTAAAAACCCTATTAAATAACTTGACCCATATTATGACCAAATCCAGCAATTATTAAAAAATACCAAAATACCCTAGACCTAAAAAACTAAACAAAACACACTAATCTGCTTTCTAGTTATAATGATCAGTTGAGCAGCAATATCATGTATTGCAGCAGCAAACCCTACTTGCTAGAATGCTACATGCTTGCTCTCAATTCCCAACTTTGGAATAAGAAGATGCAGCACAGCCACCCTGCAGCAGCTGGAAGCCATGACTTACATTTTATTTTTATCTGCTTGTTTATGTTTCAATATCACTAATAGAAGTAAAACGAGATAACATACCAGCTGGCCTCTCCAGCTAAATGCTAAGAGTAGAATGGTTCATTTTTTGTCACTGTAGCCCCAGAGTTTACATCCATTGTTGAGAAACTCAATGTGTTGACTTAATCGATGCTTCAGTGTCACATTTTCCAAGGCATTTAAAAATCAACTCAAAATTGTTGGTTCTTGCAGATAGGGAATCACTACACTGTCTACGGATTACACCTATGACAGATACAACTTTGATTTACGAAGTTAGTGGGCAAAATGCACAGCCAATTCACCAATCTCTAGTTGTACCCTGCTCAGTAGCAATAAAATCGTCAAAAACCTAAAGGTAAGAGAGAACATCAAATACCTAAAGCTAAGCATTTTTCTTCCATGGTCTTCAATTCGGAAAACAAGAACAAATAAAAAAAGAAAAAGTTAAACATGAAGCACGAATGTTGGTTGCAGAAACAAAGATTAGGCCTAAAAGGAAAGGGAGATGCAACTCTCCCCAAAGGAGCTGGTATATGGTGCTCCAAGCAAGAATAACATCAGGTTTGACAAACAGCTCACTTGACTAGAAACTCACTATGCCAATTAAAACAAGAAGAAAAAAGTTACATTTTTCTTACGCAAAGAAATCTACTAGGATATGATAGAAGAAATGGTAAAAGAAGGCTAACAGGTCAGGTGATGCATGCAAATAAGATCACTGAAACTCTAAACAGTCCCAAGCTATAAAGTAACTAACTAGAGAATACATAAAAGAAGAAAAGGACTAAGGATCCATTCAGTCCCATTTCTTATCAAACTACAATACAATAAATAAACTAAGAGAAGAAAAAAAATTATTGATTAAAAGTATGCTTTTAAAACAATACCTTTTAGTCACTTGACTATAAAAAACTAAAACATTGATGTGACTTAATGAATTGGTATATCACTCGTAAGACACTTGCAGTGATGATTTCTTGACTATCAAACAAGCTTTAACAAGTGAGGACTTCTTGCTCACTGTTGGTGTAAACTATTACTACAGTTCTAATCAATATTTCATTTTTCTTTGAGTGCTATCTTATTAATTTAAGTAAAAGGTGATTGAGAAATTTGAGAGAAAGGTGAGTGGAATAACTAGTTATAGTTATAGATAAAAATTGTGGAAAAAAATGCTATCTTTGTAGGGCAATAATGAAACTACTTCAGATGCAAATGTCTTGTCTATGTTCAACAAAACCATCGGATTCCGATATCATAATCACTGCATTGTCTTGGGACCTCATAACACGTGTGCACAACAAAGAGGGAAAGAAAACTATGAACTTACCGTTGGCGGTAGCGCTTATCTACATCAGTTAGACCATGATATTTGTCTGGTAATGGTAGTAGGGATTTTGTAAGAATTGCAAATGAATTCAAATTAACTGAAAGCTCCCCTGAAAAGTAAATTGAGCAATAAAATGGTAACAAGGCCGTGTTAGTCTTACCAGGTCACATCCATTTCATAGGAAAAGAAAAGGAAAGAAAAAAATACAAGACCAGAAAGCGTCCACATTTCTCAAAAGTTCTCCTTATCGACGATTTCATTTCATATTAAAGCATTTCAAGGACCAATTAATGAAGCGTGTAAACCAGGCATCAAGGTATCTAAGTTGCTAAAGTAATCAGAGAAAAATTATTTAATCATGCACATTACATCTTATTAAGAAGCACTTAAACTGTTACCGTTTTCTCGCATCATCGCTAAACATCCAATCTGGCCCAACCAAGGAACAAAATTCATTTCTTTTCCATGGTAACAGCCAAAACAATTTTGTTCAGTGGGAAACTAAATTAAGCGCCTGCTAAAAGCTTTGAATAATGA
This sequence comes from Actinidia chinensis, assembly GCA_009663005.1. NCBI lineage: Eukaryota > Viridiplantae > Streptophyta > Magnoliopsida > Ericales > Actinidiaceae > Actinidia > Actinidia chinensis. The sequence goes on along the minus strand of CM018913.1, from coordinate 274,488 downwards.
GTGTTATATAGTTAGAGATATTAGTAGACGAGTGCTTGATGCTAAGGTAGAACTTAATAGATTGAAAGATCTCTGTTTCAAACAATCTTATGATAAGGCACCTCGTCGAGATGGGTTTAACACTAGTTTTTTTTTTCATAAAGACTGGAACATTGTTGAGCCTGATGTCGCTGCAGCTGTACAGTCCTTCATCACTACTAGTTTCCTACTCTAAGGCTCCGTTTGGTAATGCTTAAAAGCCCAGCTTTTTTTAAACTTACTACTCAAAAGGTCAAGATTTTTTGATTTTGTGGCCTTTGTGGCTTTACTTTAGTTAAAACTAGCAAAAAAGCAAAACCAGAAAAGCCAAAAAGCCAACTCTGATTGGCTTTTTTGCTTATTTTAAGCAAAAAAATCAAAAAAAAACTAAAAAAAATTGGTGCCAAACGGAGCCTAAGAGTGGAATGCTACAATAATAATTATTGAAACGCCCATATGATATGTGAGATACAATTGATCCCATATCTTTATTAAATATTGATGAAAGTAATGACTAGTTGCGTGGGAGGTTGGATGGAGAATCAGATGAAGATGAGGAATTGGTGTTCGAGGATGATACTTTAACATGGGGTGTTGTTGCTAGAGCTTCTGGAGTAGGAGTAAGTAGCAAGCAAACTAGAGCAACAACATCAAGGGTTTGATCAAATGGTTCTACATCAAACGCACTTCATTTGATAGATGAGGAAGGCAGGTTAGGTTCTAAAGAGATAGAAGAAGATGCGGAGGGTTACAAATCCGTTGGTGAAGATGATGAAGATATTGACTTGCTAATGATTGATGTTGAGGATGACGTTTAGGTCATTTGTATGGTGATTTGCTACTTCAACTTTTTTTTGTTACATTTTGTGAGACATTTGTGGTTTGTTGAACTTAGTTAGACTTGTAACTTGTGCTTTGGTAGATGTTTTCATGGCTGTTGAAACAATAAATACTTCTCAAATTTTAATATTTTTGTGCTTATAACTTATGAATTGCAATTGGCCTATGTTTCAATTTTAAATTATTTGTCCATATTACATTTTCTTATTTTTGTGGATAGTATGCGCATCGCTTCAATAAGGCCCCGCGCTTGAGGCCCCATAAAATTTTGCACCTCGATGCGCCTCTCGCCCTTAATAAATTGACTATGAAGGATTACAAGCCTATTGGTTGTTGTAATGTCTCCTATAAATGTATCACAAAGGTCTTAGCAAATCAGTTGAAGCCTATTTTGCCTTTTATTATCAGCCAATCTCAGTCTGCTTTTATTAAAAGGAGATCAATTTGTAAACAATATTTTGCTAATGCAAGGATTCCAAACCTATTGGTTGTTGTAATGTCTCCTATAAATGTATCACTAAGGTCTTAGCCACCAGCCAATCTCAATAAGATTTTATTAAAGGGAGATAACTTTGCAAACAATATTTTGCTAATTCAAGGATTATAGACCTATTGGTTGTCCTCTCTCCCTCTTATTAAAAAAAAAAAGAAAAAAAAAAAGGGGGGTTTAATGTCTCCCACGAATGTATCACCAAGGTCTTAGCGAATAGATTATAGCCTGTTTCGCCTTTTATTATCGGCCAATCTCAGTCAGCTTTTATTAAAGGGGGATCAATTTGCAAACAATATTTTGCTAATGCAAGAATTGGTGAGGAGTTATCTAGGGATGCACAAAGAACCGGTGGAACAGTGAATCGGACCGGAGTAATTGGTCAGATTCTATGATTCTGGCTCAAAAAAAAAAGAACCAATCTATACGGTTTGGTTCGGCTTCTGTGTTCCGGAACCGCGGATAGAACCAAACCGGACCGATAATTTTTATATATATATAGGATATATTTTAGATAGGGATATAAAATTATAAATACTTCTTGATCTTCAGTAACCCTAACCCTAGTTACCCTACTGTGGTTAAACGCTTAAAAGTTAAAATTTCGGAAGCTCCAACCACCACCAGATCCACAAAATAGCTTTGGGTGATGTGTAATATTTGGGTGTTATATTTTGTATTTTTTGTTTTTGAAAATTTGACTTCAAAATTTGAATTAGATACTAAAATTATGCTTTCACAGGTTAGAACCGGAACTGGACCATTACTATCGATCCAGTTCCCGTTCAGCACAGAAAAGCTATTGGTTCAGGTCCCAATTTTATGGAACCAATACTATCGATCTGGTACCTAGTTCTCTAAGGAACCAATCCAATCCGGATCTTGTGCACCCCTAGAATTATCATAGTAATGATTATCCAGTAAGGTGTGCTATTAATTTTGATTTGATGAAAGCTTATGAGTAAGTTGATTGGCTTTTTTTGTTTGAAGTCACGGGGCCAAAGGAATTTCCTTCTCTCTCTATTAAGTGGATTAAGCAATGTATCACTAAACATAAGTTTTCTATTTTCATCAATGGAGGGTTAAAGGGTTATTTTAAAGGAGAAGGGCGTCTAAGGGAAGGGGACCCTATCTCCCCTTACTTGTTCTTGATGGTGATGGAGGGTTTTTTGCTATCTTGCAACAGAAATTCGCTCAAGGGGCATTTTCCTATCATCCCAAGTCTAGTGCTTTGAAGCTCAATCACGTATGTAGCCTTTGATGATCTTTTTGTGCCGGGGGGGGATGACCCCTCAAACCCTGACTATGATAAGGATATTCTTGATGGCTTTTCCTACTTTTTTAGGCATAAACCTAGTCTTCAAAAGGGGTGCCATTTTTTTTCTCGGGTGGACTCTGATATTCAACAGGAGCTAAAGTCTATTTTCCCTATTCCTGAAGGTCACTTACCAGTTATTAAGTTAAGTATATGGGTGTTCCCTAATATTTACCATATTGAAGTATGAGGATTGTATTCAGCCACGAGAGAATTTTTGCAAAAAAAAAAAAAAAAAAAAAAAAAAAAAAAAAAAAAAAAAAGAAACAAACAAACAACACAAAACAAAAAAACCACACCGCCACCCCACCACCCCAAAACGAAAATTACGTGTTGGGATAATACCTTGTATAGCATACAAGCTTACTGCTGTTCCCTCTTTTTTCCACCCAGAGAATATTAAAAGAGAAGATTTGCTGAGGGTTGTCCTATCGAGTGAGGCTTTGGAAACAGATAGCCAAGATTTAATGGTATATGGTTTGCTCCCCCAAGGTGGAAGGGGGGATGGGTATTAGGCCTCTTAAAGAATGCAATGAAGCTACTATGCTCAGACATCTTTGGGCCTTACTTGGTAAAAAAAAATCTGACTCTTGGATTCATACCGTTGTGATTAAACAACAAAGTTTGTGGGACATGTCTCCCAGCTCGCCTCACGACCTGTCCTGGACAGTGAGGAAGTTGTTCAAGCTCAGGCAAGTGGGGCAGTCCTATTAGACGTATAGTGGGCAATGCGAAGGAGAAGGATACTTTTCTCTGGGCAATGGAAACGATACTTTTCTCTGGCGTGACAGTTGGCATCTCCTCCAAAGAATTAGGGCAAAGTGTTATTTGCAATGTGGAGAGGTCCTTACTTGCTTAGGTAGCTGACATCATTTGCAATGGTGCTTTGAAGTGGCCTAGGCAAAGGAACCGGACTATCCGACATATCTGTGCTCACACCCCTGCTGATTTCCGGCCCAATGTTAATATTGATGACAGGGTGACATGGATTCCATCAGTCAATGGCATTTACTCCTATCAAATCAGCCTGTTATGCTATCAGAGTTACTAGGGGCAAAGTTTCTAGGCATTCTATTGTGTAAATTAAACAGAATGTGCCCAAATTGGTTTTAATACTTTGGTTATGCTGCTGGAGGAGACTGTCAACTGAGGATAGAATGTTGGAGTGGGGAATGGAGGTGGACTCAAACAGTGTACTCTGTAATCAGGGTCTTGAGTCTCATGAGCACCTAATTTTTGGGTGTAGATATTCTAGTGCCTTTTGGTCTAGTTTGTTGGAGAAATGTCAAGTTAAGAGGAGAACATGCCAGCTTAAATTCCCACCCACCCCCGGCGCTAGTGGATAGTGGGATTGGTTCCCCAGATTAGTCGGTCCTTGGCCTGATACCAAGTTATCAAAAAAGGAGAAGACCATACCAATGGGGGGTTGAACTGGACTGGGCTGTTCTGGCTGTTCTGCATTTCAGTAAGAATACACTTAGGGGATCTGTACAAACTTGCTTTGGCTGCAACTATATATCATTTTTGGATGGAGAGAGACGCTAGATTTTTTAGTCAAACATTCAGAGACCCTTCCTGCTTAGATGTATTGAAAAGGACACAAGGGATCGGTTAGCTCTTGGAAATTGGTGGACAATACCCAACATAATTGGCTTCTTAGCTTTGCCTGGAAGATTTCTACTAAAATCCTGCAATGACCTGGATATGATAGGGGCTCCACAATGTTGGCTCGATTGCCTGCTCCTTTTCTCTTGTCTCTGTTGTTTACTTCCTCTGTGGAGGGTGGAGGGGGTGTTTTGGTGTAACTAGGGTATGCCCTGGGAGTCTTGTTCTGCCTTTTATTCTTTGATATGAAATTTCAACTTACCCAATTTAAATGGCATTTATATTCCAGTATTTCCCCAGAGTCAAACCAAAAAACTCTCAAAACTTATTGAAAGAATGATATCATTTGGCCACACACACAATTTCAAGAAAGATGACAAGAACAGGTTTTATCCTTGGACAATAAAATTCATGATAAAGTGAGAACAAATCTTCTTTTAAGACACGGTTGACAGGCAAAACTCCCAAATTCATCCAAAGAAAGGTACACCCTGCGACCTAATTGTTCCACATTTTACAAGTACATTATCCATGTTATATTTCTAAGCGGTTAAATAGAATATGTACAATGCATGAAGTATAGTTTGAAAATCCAGAACGAACCCTGATTCTTGGAGTCTTGACCCAGTACAGTTAATCCTACGATTTGAAAGTCCACTAAAGGTGAGTGTCAAAAAAGGGGATCGTGTCTCTCCCTCTCTTAGTATTTCTTGCGTGTGGATATGTAGAAGCCCATCCTTGTAGAGCATCATCCAACTACTTTTTATTTTGTCCTATTATTATTTATTTTTCATTGTTCACCTCCAACATTTATCCATCTGTTAGTTTCTTCCATTTACCCTAAGAAAAAATGCATCATGTCAAATTGTGAATAACTAATGGTCTGCATATCATTGGGTTGTTTGTCCTTCGTGAAGGATCTAAGAAGTAAGAATGCACCAGGAAGATCAAAGTGTCTGGCTTCTGCATATAAATAATTCCAACCGCCCCCTAAATGTGTTTATACAAATTATGAAGGAAGAGGGTTGGAACTTTTGGCTAGTCAGAGACTTAAAAACAACTATTAGCATCCTTGCAACCAAGTAAATTCAGGTTGTGTCTAAAAACAATGAAGAAATAGCAAGCATAATTACCTAACAGATGATGCAAAATTCTAGATGCGTGCTTTAAGCTACAAAAGCATTCTCCTTTCTTTCCAGTTTCCACAAAAAGCAACTTAAAGAGAAAAAAATACAAGCATGAAAGAGTCAGACGCACATCTTCCAGATATTTCCTAAATTAGAGGTCAGGGAAAGCGGACCACAATTCTTGATACCAATATCTTGTCAAGATAACAACTCTAGAAATCGGTATCTCATTAAGATAATCTTACTGTCTGCTAATATGAAATAGGACAGTGTAGAATTTACCTTTCTCAGTCCGCTTCATTGATCCAATTGCACCAATTATATCTCCTATATCAACAATAGTCTTCAAGATCTCAAATTGATCATTAGCAAGCCTTTCCTTCTCGCAATAAAGCTAAAAACCAAACATGAATAATTTCAGTTTAATGCATACTTTAGGAGAAATCCATATCTAAACACACTTGAAAAAATAAATACAAACCCAAGAAGAAATCAATATATAGATAAATTAGATCCTGACGGGGGTAATTGTATTCAAAATAGTTAAAAAAAAAATCTAAGCACCAGAGAATAATAATAATAATAATAATAATAATGATGATGATGATGATGATGATGATAAGGAAGAAGAAGAAGAAGAAGAAGAAGAAGAGGAAGGAGAAGAAGAAGAAGAGGAAAGAGCACAAGACAACTCTACCTATTTCAATTATGACGTATATAAATTTAAAATAACAAAATAAATAAATAGAGCAGATCAAAGCATAGGCACTGAGAAACCTGGATTATCCCTGAATCATCCCTTAAAGTTAGAAAAGCAAGCTTTCCGAAAGCTCTACGAGCCACAATCCTTCCTGCAACTGATACATAATCATTCTCACTATTTGACTCTTCACCATTGCCTAGATGCCTATATATATATTGCAGCTGATTAGCTGTATGAGTCCTATCCCACTTATAGGCGTAGGGCTCAAGGCCCTTGCTCCTCAGTTCTTGAACCTGCAAAACAAACACATAACTTTCCATAACACCGTTGCAAAGGAGAGATAATCCTATTGACAGTTTAGGAATATTGTTAGAACTCTAATGCTGTTGCAACTCTAAAGCTGCTTTTTTCTGATCCTTTTGCAATTAAAAGTAACATAAATTGTGATATTATGAAGGGGGTTTTAGATTTACCCAAAAAACAAAGTAATTTGATTCAGCAATAAGTCTATATACCAAGAATTAAACCACATAAAGTGGTCAAGAAAATAAATGTAAAGTGTAGATTGGATCTTAGTGTATTGTGTTGTGAGGTATACCCACAATAAATCTCATATACACTCAAGTATCTTGATTACTTTTTGTGGTTTAGTTCTTGGTCCGTAGAATGCAGCAAGAATTCACAATATCTAGACTTTAAGCAGAATATTGGTCTATAATTGTGTTAAGAAGTCGATTTATAGCTGCCTTCTGTAAATGACAAAAAAAATGTCCTCCAATCTATAAATACACCTGCATGATCCCAGTGAGGCTTCCAGTTCCTTTCCATGGGGGTCTGGTCAATAGGTCCAACCCGTTTGTTGGTATTGGGTCTATTTTGATCGGTTCGGTATTGTACATAAGGGTTATTTGGGGCTCTAGTGGTTACTATGAAAGTTAAGAGCATAGCCTACTCACTGTATCCTCCTCTTCTAAATTTTGCCGTTGATATAGGCTTTAAGTTGAACTGCATAAATAATTTGTGTCCTTTCCTTTGTCTATTGTTTCCATCAATACAAAGTTGTCACGGTTACCTTCATATCCCAGGGTCGAATTTCTTAAAAGCGTGAAATTTAAGTCCTCAGAACACTCACGGATAATAGCCTTCATTAGGCTGGCAAGAGTGGTATTAGTGAACGCGTGGGCCTACACGTTACTTACCAAAACTTAATCGCAAAATTAGGCCGCTGTCCAACATTTAGACCCAAATATGGGGGATCAGCTAATACCACCCTTTATTTGGTATTAGCAAAGCCCTGCCCTCCACATTATATCGCCCCCATCAGCCAATACCACTGATCCGTTGCATATCTTGATTCAAAAATCACAACCGTTCAGAAGCAGAATTTTTTTCTTTCATAAAGCATTGAAAATTGCATTTCTACTTTCTCAAAATTGAGTATACAACTCTTTATTTTCTGGTTAGGGAGTGATTCAGAGAATATAATACTTGTTTCTTACCTTAGTGCCGTTACATTACTTGATTCAAAAAGCACAATGGTTCAGTAGTAATTTTTTTGCTTTCAGCAAGTAAAATATCAAATTTTAATAAACTAAAGTGTCCATTGCATTGCTTATATCTCAAAACAGAACATACAAAGATAGAAAGTGGAAGGATTTGCTTCTCTCCTGATTTGATATCAAAAGGGTAGAGCCCACTTTTTTCATCAAAGTTAAATTCGATGAAAGATTTGGTTGAAGAGTGGAGATGCTATCCAATCCCTCATCGAATCATCCATAAAGTTTCAATTTTATGAAAAATGCTAAAAGAGAGCTCCAATCCTTCAATCAAACTTGTACCAAATAAAGGGTGAACCAATTTTTTCACGAAACTGAAGACGAATCAATTTCTTCATCAAATTTGAAATGGTCACATTTTTTTTAAATTTAATGAAATTTTAAAATGAGTACGTATTCG
>CM018913.1:233934-261434 GCA_009663005.1 Actinidia chinensis | reverse complement strand
AATTCCTCCCGAGAGCTCTTAAGAAACAACCAAAACCACCCTTTGTCTTTTGATATTTTTGAAGAGGCAATTATTTATTACAAATATAAGAGAAGTTGCAAAAAAGAAGAAAAACTGATTCACAATATAAATGCATCAAATCTGTCATCAAGAACACTTGATAAAAACAAATGAATAAATTACAATTGTAATCGTGGTGATGATTTAATCTGGTCATAGCTCTTCCCTCATTCTCTCCCTCTGGCTATTGAAAATCTCCTCTCCCAAAGCCACGTGTGGAGTACCCAATCCAGACTCTTGGGATGTGTTCAATTTTCCAATAATCTCCACCTTGTACATCTCTGTTCAGACTCGAAATCAGTCCTTCTGACATATCAGTTAACTCAAGGTATCTAAGGATGAAACACCAGCCTTGAAACACAATCCATCCCCTTCATATATGCTTGATGAAGTTGAAGTTTCACCAGATTTGGCAAACCTTGAAGGGAATGTAGTGGATCATCATCATCCCTTAACTTATTCCACCCTAAACACACTCTAACCAGGTGGTGAAGAGAAGGTATCCAATGCGATAGCTTCTGTAAACATCCTTCTAGGTAGAGCATCCGAAGAAGTGGAGGCGGCAAGGACAGAGAATCTAGATCAATAATCTCATCTTCTTTTGTTGCATTCATCCAATGACCGAAGATTGTTCAACTTCTCAAGGGACAAGCATAGCAGCCTTCCATCTTCACTTCTTAGCTTTAGAATGCGTAATCTCTTCAATTGAGTCAACTCCCCTACCTCTCCCAATACAATGTCACCGTTACTGCCATGGTTTACCTCAACTGAACAGAGTTTCTGCAAGGATGGCAAACACCCTATGTCTACTGGGCTTTGAATCCTGATTCAGAGTGAAAAGAAAAGTATGTTCCTTGTAGCAATACAACAAGAGATGGTGGAGTTGTTGGAGCTGTAGGATCTCGTCAGGCAATTCAGTGACATATGTGTGTTTGAGATCCAATGTTTCCAGGTTCTGGAGCATTCCAATCGACTTTGGAATTATCTTTACTTTGGTTCTCCTCAAACTTAGATACTTGAGATGGTTCTCAAAGTTATTTGGGAGTTTCTCCAGTGGGGGACCTCTCAAGTCAAACACCTTTAACAGCCCGACCATCACTTAAGGATACAATCTTGGACAACGTGGACAGTGAATCTGTCGAGCTGAACACAAGCAATGAACGAAGTCGAGTGAAACGCTTTCTGTGTTGTATATTTGCCAAATGTTTATGGATTGATAAGCGTCGCACCTTTTCAGACCATGTTCTACCTCCTCCACTGGCTATTGTCACGATGTTTTGTTCTCTTATAGTTTCATGCCAAAGGTCATGGACGCGATACGATTGGCCCTTCCATCTCCCCTCATCTTTGCCACTTGAAGTAAGATTCTACTAATTAGCTCATTGAGGTAGACCTCAGCAACTTCTTCTGCTGTCATTCCTTCTTTAACCTCTGCAAATCCTTCCGCTAGCCATAGGCGAATCAGTCTCCAATGGTCGAAAAAACAATCCTCTGGAAAAATGCTCAAGTAAATCAATGTAACTGAGTAACAATATTTTATTCGTGCTCAGGAGTTTGTCATTTCCTTCTAGTTCGGCACCAAGGCTACGGTAGATCCTTTCCCACTCATCCATGCTGCTCTTCTCCTTTACTGATAAAAGACCACTGATTGCCACAATTGCAAGTGGCAAACCCTCGCATCTATTTAAGATGCCTCTTGAAAGTTATCCAAGTATGAAGGGCAAGAATTCTCCTGAAATGTCTTCCTGCAAAAAAATGCCCACGATTCTTCGGGTGTCAAAGGTTGGAGATTATAGACACTGCCATGATATTCTTTGCTAGAGAAAGAGGCTGCCTCAATTGTATTCAGGGAATGCATATCTAAAAGATTGCCACGTAGAACTATCCCATACATCATCAAGAACAAGCATATACTTTTTTCTGTTGAAGGAAAGTATTAATCATTGCTTTCGAGCTGTTAGTGTCCATGGTTTTTACTGCTCGTGGGACTGGTTGCTGGACTTCTTCAAAGAGCGGTTGGATCATGTCTTTTAGGAGCTCCTTGGTCTTGAATGACTCAGAAACGGTGATCCAAGCATGGTTCTGGAAATGCTTCTTCACCACTGCATCATCAAAAACCTTTCTAACGAGTGTGGTTTTGCCCAAATTCTCTCATTCCTACTACCAGAAACACCTGGAGTCTAGGATCTCCACGTACCAGCCACAACCAATCAATCGAAACTATTCCTACTACGGAAAACACCTGAAGTCTAGGATCTCCATGTACCAGCCAACCAGTCAATCGAGATTTGGGCTTCTCAATTCCCACAAGCTCAGCTTCTTCAAGTAGATGGGCATCACCACGACAATCATACCATCGGTCATTAAAAGCAGTGGATTTTGAGATTTGGTCTAGTTTACCAACTCTCTTGGTATACCTCTTATGCCCCTTGGAAATATTGACGACTCTGGACTTGACTCCTTGTATTTCAGAAGTAATTTGGTGGCGAGCTTTTGAAGTCTTGATAAAAAAATAAATAAAAAAATCTTACGAAGAAACCCATTGTATCCATCACCATGATGATGTTCGAGGTAAATCATGTATTTCTCAATAACATCTCCAGTGTCATATGCAGCTTCTCGCACTTGCTTGACCCATACTTTTAAGTTCCGGGTCGTTCTCCTCCATAGCATCAGCAAATTTGATGAAAGCCTTGATGCGCTCAGAATTCATTGATGATGTTAACAAATTCGTTTTTGTTGGAGAAAGAAAGGGTGTGCAAAGCTGGCTAGTAGATGGAACGCCACACTTTCTGCCATTCATTCTGACTATTTTGTGTTTCTTCCTCCGGCCTTTGGGTTTGAAGGGATGAGGAGGAAATGGTGGTTATCTGAAAAACTGTTAATGCTCCAACTTCAGTTCTGGTTTAAGCAGTCTGTATGGCAGAGCATGTAATTTTTTGCATAGCTTCTGCAAATTGCTCTCCCCTTTTACTTTGATAGCAATTAGGACTCTTTCCTAATAAGGACTTGGCTACCAGTTTGAGATATTAAAATATTTTTCTTCTGAAATAGGATTAGGTGAACTAAACGTTTTGGAAACAAATTATAGACCCACCCATAGAAATTGCAAATTTTTGTCCAACTTGTCATGCATTCCAATCATAATAAGAAAAAAATAGGAATCGTCGTCGTTGACTTGGCTCATTTCGACTGGATCGGAGACAGGGTTGGCCTAGTCTCTCTCTCTTGGTCATAGCTCTTGAATAAATTTTTCACTCCCAGTTGGATGTGAAATAAAATATAAACAAAATGTCCCGGAAAATAAAGGTAGACTTCCTTTGTATATCTGGTATTATTATGACCCAACTTGTGCTTTGATGTTACCATATGATCTCTACTTATTTGAAATGTCAACTACTACTTGGGCATATCTTATGCAAGTTATTTGAATATTCTTTCTTTCCCCAAACCGAAACCGAGTCCTCAAACGCAAGCATCGTTGGTATTCATCCCAGTCCCAATCCTGATAGTTCCATTTTCATTTTACAGTGATTCATGTTTTGATAGATTTAAAATTTCCAACATGTCATCCAATTATGTCACCCCCAAATTAGGTGTTTGTGATTCCATGTTTGCAAGAAGATATGTATACTACTACTACTATACAACAAAATGGCTCTTCAACTGGTTCTACGTTTAGGTTTTTCTGATCACTTCTTCTATGTTGGTAACGATTACATTTTAAAAAAATGTAGCTCGAAGACAAGGAGAGAGAGCACCCTTCTTCGCCCACAAATACAAGGATGGACTGGAGCCTCGTTTCGTTTGGAATAACTAAATAAAATCATTTTCGATCGTCTTTAAAAAAGAAGAAAATCAAAACGACTGAACAAGAAGAAGAAGAAACCACCTAACTTTGGTAATCAATTACAACTGTTAGGCATCCAATGTAAGTATAGTTTAATTTGCATTGGCAAAGACAACAAGCAACCAAACCACCTTACTTGGGTCATTAAATTACAACTTTTAGGCATCCAATGCAAATATAGTCTACTTTTCAACATAGAGAGAGAATCAAAGAAAATTGATTGTAAAGTATTTCTTGACAATTATAAGAGATTTGTTTCGATCGAAGCCATTTAAGACTTAAGTTGGGTCCATATAATGTAGAGTTATTTTTCAAAGATATCATTTGGAGCTCCCAATTAAACTTATGGAGAGGCAGGTTTATGTGACAATTTAATAGCTAATAAAGTAAAAAAGGAAAGCAAAAGAATTGTTTGTTTACTTATTCATAATAAATAAATGTTCAAAAACAATAATATATAACATATTATTCTAAGGGAACAAATTAAAGCTATTATTCTTGTATCGAGGAATGTATTCTTAAATTAAAAAAGATCATATGTAAGTTTTTGTATTTTTTATTTTTGGACGGAGAAGCCAACAGAGCTTACCCAACATGACCTGACCCCAATGTTTTTCTTTCTTTAGTTTTTTTATAAAAAATAAATATAAAATATAAAATATAAAATTAATATTTAAATAAAGTAGAAGTGATTCTTGTTGGAGAGAGAGAAATGGTAAAAAATGAATCGGTAAAATAAGAAATAGTCAACCAAATGATTAGTATTCCTGAAGATGCTTAGCAATGGGGCCATTTTAAATTTTTATTAATAGAACAATCTTTTGTTACCATGGGATTCGTATTTTTTGTACTGTAAATGTATATTATCTTAATTTTTTTTGGTAAATTTCACTGACCTCCCTAAGGTTCCTAATAAATACAGATTTGTTACTTTTGAAACTATAATTTTTGAATTTGCATTGACCTTCTTTACTTTTAAAATTATTTTTTTTGCAAAAATGACAAGTGTACCTTAGATTTAGGGTTTTCAAATTTTTATTCTAAATACATCCATTACAAAAATAAATATTTTCTCTTCTTTTTTTAAAAAATATTAATAACCAAATTTATTTTTTAAGTATATTTAGATTATGAGCACTTAAAAAAGTAAAATACTTAGATTAATTTTTTAAAAAAAAAATCTCATTGGTAATAAATTTATTTTTTAAGTACATTTTGATTAGAAATACTTACAAAGTAAACTATTTAATCAATTCTTTTTTTAAAAAATATTTATTGGTAAAAAATAAAAACAGAGTAGTTTAAAAATAAATGGTATTTTGAAAAGAAAAAAATTTATATATTTAATAAGTGTATTGAGAAAAGTCCTAAATTTAAGGACAAACTTGTTATTTTTGAATAAAAAATAGTTTTAGATTGAATCTCGATAATAATTTTAAAAAGAAAATTTATTTCTACACTCCATTTTTTGATATCTACACTCCAAAATAGGAGTGTAGAAATCAACACCATAATGGTATTGATATCTACACTCCTATTTGAGAGTGTAGATAAAAATAAGGTAGATTAATGTAATTTTAAAAACGACAGTGTTTAGTGTTGGTGAAACAACAACCAACAACCCAAATGTTATATCTCATAAACAATGAATTGATCCTATATATAACAACGTTTTGTGTCGGGTTGTTGAATCGTTCGTTACCTCGTCATTAGAACTTAGTTAAATCACTTACGATTCAACTGACTATACAACACCCGTTCTCGCTCCATCGTGTAGGATCAAAACCATTTTCTTGTCTAGAAAGCGATCACTTAGTTCCTTATTACTGGCATTCTCAACTCGATTTTGAGTCATTCCCAATTCCAATGGGATCTTCTAGGAGAGTCGCCGGGCTTAAGTCATTTCCATCAATGATTCGAATTACCCTAACGCACCAATATATAGAAATGTAGGAGAGGGGATTGAATAGAATGAACCGTAACAAGAGTAATCAAATGGAATAAGTGAAGTTTCTTACCTCCTTGGTTATCATTTTGGATTCATCTTCCGAAAAGAAAGAAAGGAATAGATAGAAGTTTTTATTTTGGATGATCGGTTTTGTCTCCTGTTTTCCACCCCTCAATAGTTGTCAATTATCCCCCTCCCTACCATCGAAGGAGCAGAAATTAGCAACGCCTTAGGCAAGCGATTTCGGGATTTGAATGCAACTTTCAAACATTGAGCATAAATCCCGACATGCTTCGATCTATACATTGAAATCCTGATGCACTTTGATCTTGAGCATTGAATGGCATCACTACTGCTCATGGCTTCACCGGTTGAATTAATCGTTTATGGTGTGTGCTTAGAGTAAGGTGGTGAGAGATGGGTAAACTCCAACTTACGGTTATTCGTTGGATTCAAGGCTTATGAGCAAACTACTTAATAGCTATTTTGGACTAACGGAATATGAAGCATGTTAGAGTCATTCTTCATTTCCTACTCTGACGACCCTCTCCGAGCCTATTGATTGGTGTTCATCGTATTTAAGTTCTTGGTCCTCACCTCTCAATCTCAAAATCCAACCTGTGGGAACCCCTTTTTTGTCTTTCATGAAGTAAGGACGCGCATGACAGCCACCATTAAAGCGCGAGTCCGAGTTCTCCTCTTCCTTATGCGCTTCTTTGGCGATTACAACACATCTACATACGAATAGCCCCCACACTCTTCTCAAGATCTCCTATGTGTTTACATTCTCTCGCCTTTTGGCATAAGGTAAACAAGAGGAATTTCCTTAGGGAGACTAGTGTAATTTTAAAAACTATAGTGGAAATAACTATATTTGTCAAAAACCTCGAGGAAGGTTAGTGAAATTTACCCCTTTTTTTAAAGAAAAGACAAAGCTTGCGTGGTTTATTAGAGACGATAGCAATCGAGCAATGGTGAAAATTTATCCGCGAAATTGAAAATGGTCAACAACACCCGATTTCACAAGGAAGAAAAAACAAAGTTGTTGAAAGAGTGAAGAAGATACTAACAATCGAAGCCGAAGAAACCAGGGAGACCAAGAGAAGGAGCAATCGAGCAATGGTGTTCAACAGCTTGTTGGTACTATCGGTGGCGAACAAATCAGCAGATGTATGGCAATACATAGCTTGCTTTCCAGAGCGCATAAGCAGCGATCAATTGGTAGATCTGGTGTGTTGTTTACCTCTCCAACAATTAGGGCGTTTTGCACTCTGTCTATGGAGCTTCTTTTGTCTCCCTCCTTCCCCTGATTCGTATTACCACTCCCATTCCTACTATGATTCGGATTCAGATTCATCCTCCTCTATCTCCTATTATCACCATGATGGCGACTACGATTCGCATTCCGATTGAACGATCCGGTCATCGAATGTTCTGTGCACAGTAAATTTCTGCCCAATTCTTGTTTCTTTTTTATTTTATGTGATGTATGTGTTTGATTTTATTTTCCTTCCAATTGTTGGTTTTTATTGCATTACGTGAACTTGATGAGCGGGATTTGTGTTAGTAATATCAGTTGTAAATAATAAATATTCTGAGTTATTAATTTAAGCAGGTATCGGCTGCATTTGTGGGTCTGATATATTAAATACGCTATTCATGGTGTTCTTTTTTTTACTACGATTGCTACTACCAGTGTTATTTCTTCTCTGGTTCCAATTTCATTATCAGGATTTCGTATTATCGACGGAATCACTACCACTTGCATTCTGATTGATTGATCTGATTGTCGAATGTTTGATAAACTAAATTTCTTGCCCAATTATTGTTCCTTTTTATTTTATTTTATGTATTTGTTTGAATTTTTTCCTGTTCAATTGTTGGTTATTTGTGAATAATGCGAATTTGATGAGTTGGAATTGTGTTAGCAACGTTAGTTCTAGATATGCTGAGTGATTAACTTAGGAAGATATTGGCTGCAATTGTGGGACTCATATGTTAAATATGCTGTTTACTGGGTCTGTTTGATTCTGATTCCTCACGTTACTATTGATTTGCATGTCTGATTGATTGATCTGATTGGTCGAATGTTGATAAACTAAATTTCTTGCCAATTATTGGTTCCTTTTTATTTTATTTTTTTTATTTGGTTTGAATTTTTTCCTGTTCAATTGTTGGTTATTTGTGAATAATGCGAATTTGATGAGTTGGATTTGTGTTAGCAACGTTAGTTCTAGATATGCTGAGTGATTAACTTAGGAAGATATTGGCTGCAATTGTGGGACTCATATGTTAAATATGCTGTTTACTGGGTCTGTTTTGATTCTGATTCCTCACGATGACTATGATTTGCATTCTGATTGATTGATCCGATCACTGAAAGTTCATTGTATAGCGTCTCTCTGTACAGTTCTTGTTTCTTTCTTTCTTTCTTTTTAAATGTTTTTGTTTTTTTTCCCCTTTTAACCACAGTTGTTGGTTACTACTTAATTATGTGGAATTTGATGAACTGAGGCTCCCATTATATTATTAATTTCATTTGGAACATGGATCGTTTATTATGTGATGAGTTGATTTCGTTTGAGAAGATACAGTTGCAGTTGGGTTTTATTCTGTTAACTTTGGCCACCTTTTTTAGGAAGTTACGTTTGGCAATTATGGTTTAGGGTTTTATGATTTATTTACTTATTTTGGTTAGCGGAATTTGCAAATTACATCAATAAACTACCTTAAGCAGAAACAACAGGAGCTACAGATATGCGAACTTCGACAATCCACGCTTGAAGTTCTCCTTGTGTGCAGGTTAGGGTTATAGAGCTTTGATTTGTTTGAACATGATCTTTGAAGTTAGTTTCAATTGAGACTAGTCAACATAATTACATCGGTACTTTAGAAGATGAAATGAAATGAGATTTACCAAAAAAGAAAAAAAAAAGAACATAGAAATGAAATTCTTTATATCTTTTACATAGCATTTGGAGATGAACCTTTTTTTTTTCTAGATTCTTTTGTGCTTTTGCACGAAGATCATTCCAATGCGCAGAATCAATTTTTGAATTGTATGATTGATGTCGTTGAATATCTCCATTTACTGCTGCCCCTTTGTTTAGCAAAGATGTTAATCCTTCTTTTTCTTGTCTCTTTTCCCCTGGTTATCTATTGCAGTTTTTGATTTCACATCTCATCCTAAGATATTCGTTAGGGGTAATTCTGCCAAGAAAACAAACTTTTGTTCTTTGAAGTAAAAACACAACACTAGGAATGTGGCTAATGAATTCTGGGCATTGCCCTCTGAAAAATGATCCAAGAGATAATTTAATAAATTTTATGTATAAAATTTATATATTTCTTGTTGTGAGATTCTTTGCACTGAAATGTGTATGCTCACACTCTGTTTCAGGACTCCCTCCTCCTATAAATGCCACCACTATGATTACTATCTTACATTTATTGTGAGCTGTAGCCCTGGTGCATCATTCAAACTCACATCAACTAAAGCATCAAGTGGGTGGCAGATGTTCTCATCCTTGTATGCACAACACAATCCGTATCTTGATGGTTAAACTCCAAAGTACAAACATCTTTGGCCTGCTTAAAAAGAGACTAAATTCTCTACTTCCTCTAGTTCTTTACACGATTTAAGCAGCAAGATACCTTCTCTTGGAGCTGTCAGGACTCGGTATAAATAAGATATTTTATATTGTAAAATTAAAGCAGATACACTTTTTGCTAACTGGAGAAAAAAATGTGGACCTTGAGAATACACTTTAACATAGCAGTGGTTAATGTCATAAAAGTTCATGTTGTACACCTTCTCTTGACCTAAAATACTGAGTTACTAATCATAAGTTGCTATTTTCTCAGCCTACTCTTGCAATGCTTTGGACTTCTGGAGTAAGTGCATGGTGCTTTGCATTTTGTTATCAATTGGTATACAGCCTTTGCTCATGAAAAACTCAAGGGACTATTGAGGGGTCCGTTGTATTATGTTGTTTTTTGCATGCATTGTTGCTCTATTGGTGGGTAAGCCCACTTCTTGAATTGGTGCAAGTTAGACCTAGGCACAAATCTGGGAGTTAGTGGATTAGGACCTACATGTTAAAACGGTTAGGTCCACAGCCCTGTAAGCCCATGTAGAGAAAGTCTGTACATGTCTACATGGGTTAAGCCTTGACAAAGATCTTAAATGTGGGTGTTCTGGCCCGTAACAGATCTTTGCTGGGACATAAAATAAGAGGGTACCGTAAAAAGAAGGGGTGCAGAGGCACCCCACACCCCCCATTATACGTTCCACCCTGCATTCCCTTCGTTTAATAAACGGTACTTTCATTCTCACAAAGGCGTATGTATTTGACAGATTTTTTAAAGGAATAAGGCTTTTGAATGCATATGATACTTTCTTCCCACAGTTTGCGGCCAAGTGCCACCATCAACTTGCTGGAAGAGCCTATTTGGCTTCTTACCAAGGGGGGCTACGAGGTCAGTACACATCCCTCATTGTGGTTCGTTTCATTTAATCATGGACATACCAAATCGGTCCTTTTTTCCCGATTCAATGTAGTCTACTTATACCCTTTCTCATCCGTCTATCATCCCTAATTTACAGTAGTAATATTATTATGGCGGAATAACTTACAAATAACGGGACTAGTATTTATCACCCATGCACTTCATATGATATGCATAAAATTTTTCACTCGTTCCTATATTCATTAGAGGAGGCGTTCAAGTGAAGTCCAACATCATGGTGCGAAAGTAATGCGCAGTGTATAAGCGTGAGAGCCCTCACCTCAATTGTTAGCTTTTACAGCCCGTCTGGTTTGATGGGTTTGGTGAGAAATGATAAGAAATAGAGAGAAACTGGATTTTCTCTCACGTTGGATTATAAAACTGGTGAGATTTGATGAGAAATGGTGAGAAACAAAAAAAAAATGATTGGCTATGTATTATTAATGATACCGAGATTGGCCAAGAAAAAAAAATCTCTCTCACATCCCTATCTTATATGATTTGTTTTCTTTCCATCCAAAATAAAAAAGAGTCTTTAACTTGATAGAAGAAATCATATGCCGCCGTTTATCATGAGATGAAACAAAGAACGTTTATTTTGATTTTAACCACAAATAGCTAAGTTGTGACTGCACAAATTTGACTTGCACTTGAATTGATATACATGATTTAACCGGACTTATACATTTTTATTATGTTGTTTTATATAAACATTTACTTTTGTTGTTTCTTCTGATGGTCGTTTCCGGCACATGATCATTCAAACGTATAGAGCAAAATTAATCTCTATGTATCTTTATTACCTCTTGAATTCTATGAGCAAGGTCCTGCATTTTGGTTTCGTCTTCTTTACTAAGCCTAATAAAAAGAGATACTATCAAATTTATAATTTAATATCAGGAAAGGTTGAAATTTTATTGGTAATGAATGTAATGAGATGTCGACAGTGTCAAAATTTTGAATATCAGTTGTAATTTCTTTTACTGGCACAAAATATATTCGGCTTTAGGTATATGCCCCTCTTGATACATTTTCCTTGCGTTGATTGTAATTTAGTTAAATTTTAATGTATTTTTATTCGATATGGTTGTGTTCTTATCTTGACGCTAGAGACTTCTTGTAGTGCAGACTGCTTTATAACTGGTTGTCTTTTTGTAATGCCTGCCCATCCAAGTTGATGTCTTATTGTTTTTTCACAATAAACATGTTGATTTTTTTCACTGGGTTTCTGTTTCCAAAGTTTTCCGTTTTAGGTGTTTACTCAAAAGTTTCCTTTCAGCTTATCCACTATCAGCATGCATCAACCTTTATCATCCTGGGGTACATCTTCCGCTCTATGCATTTACTTGAGATATTAGATTTAACATCAATTATTCTTCTCTGAATCTCTATTAGCAATTCAACTTTGATGCGCATCAGGCATTTTATGCATAGAGACCTACTACATTACCTTTGGGTTCTTATGTCTAATGGCTTTCCTATAAGATGCATACTCAAGTTAGACTTGTCCAACAGCACAACGTGTGTTCTCCCGCTGCACGACATCTATGCTGACATTCCTGCATAATTATGGGCAATTAGATTTGCATTTGCTGCTGTCATAACCTCAATTTGCATTGTTTTGTCCTTAGCCAACATCTATTGGTATGAACTTACAAGTTACCTTTCAAATAGAAGGAAAGGTTAAGCCATCCCCCAATGTTTAAACTGCTTAAATGTATTTATTAATGTATAACTATATCAAATTATATTTTCTGGAGATTTTTTTTTTTATATCTTTTTTCATCTTTTAAATCCATTAGGATCTGATGTGACTGACTCCCAATAATTTCATTTTTGCTTTGTCATCCTTGTAATGAGTTATGCAGCGTTGTGTCTACATTCAAGCTGCTGTATTCCCTTAACAATTGAATCCTGGCCCATTGTTTTTCAACTTAACCCTCCATCTTAACCTTCAAAGCCAGATTCAATTGACTTCAATATGTTTTCATCCGTGTTTAATGCTCGGTCTTTTGGGTTTAACCTTCACGGAAAGAAAATATGGCATCTGCATTATTATTTTCAATACATTCATATATGATATCACAATGTTAGGTGCTCTTAAACTGGAAATGCAAATTTTAGATGTACGATCATGAAATCTGATATGACTAAAAAAAAATGTCTTAGTGCATTGAACCTCCATTGCCTCATAACTGGGCTATAATTAGACAAAAAGGCACTCTGATGCTTAAATTAGAAAAAAAAATAAAAAATAGAGGTAGAATTAGGGGAAAATGCAAATGAGATTAAATTAGGGATGAGGAATTGCATACTCACTAGGATTTGAGATGACGGACGCCTTTTTTATAGTTGGGTGTTACTTTTGGCCCCAAGCTAAAGTCAGTCATACAACGTAACCTATCTACGTACTCTATCATATTTCAGGAAAAGCTTCTAAAGTCCACGTGTGACCTTTTTAGTTTTCATACCTCACGCTAATATCCCATTTTTCCTATATTAAGCATGATATGACCGCCTTCACGTGCCCTTCACTTAATTAGGCTAGTAATCGCATGAGCCGGACTCCCTTAAGTTCGGCTCATGCCCCAAGTTTCATCCGGTATGGCACCAGACTTTCCTTAGCCTTTACAAAGCTCGCCCAAGCGAATGGAACCAACTTTTCATGTGAATGGGTCAGCCCAAGCCTTTGTAGGTTGGTCCAGTCTATCAGTTGAGCTTGGCCCAACATAGCGTGTCTCCCCGGGTCTTGTTCCTGGGCTTAGTCTGACTAAGTTCTGTCCAATACAGTCGATGCTCGGCTCAGCCCACTTCAATAGAGGATCAAGTGTCAATCCATAGTGCTAAATGTTGAGATAATTTGGAATTCAGTTTCTGTAAATTTTGAGACCGTGACTATTTTCCATATTTGGCATTTACCCCCAGTTTTAGAAGGCATTTATCACAGTCTGACATAATAATTGTAAGAATAAGCAGATACTACTGAGTACTACTGAGATCCAAGTCCTTTGTCTTGGTTATTTCACGTGAATTAACAGTACACTGAGAGAATCACATGCTCTTTATGGACCAAATTTCACCTCCAGATGGCCACTACTCCAAAGAGGAGAAACCTAATGGGCCACACCACAAAATCGTTAACTTACTCTGTCTTCTTTACTTGTACTTATGAATGGGTGTGTAGTATAAAAAAAAAGGGAGAATTACATTGACCTCGCCTGAGGTTTACCTATAAAGCACAAAGTACCCTTGACATTTGAACAATTACCGTACCCTCCTGAGGTTTGAAAAATTAGCTGACACCCCTTGACACCACTTTTCTTTTCTCACTTTTCCTCCTTATGACATGACAAAATGCCCCCTCTCTTCTCTCATCCATCCTCTCCTCTCTCCCTCTCCCCTTTCTCTCTCTCTCTCTCTCTCCTCTCGTCTCTCTCTCTCTCTTTTTGTCAACCCTTTATTTTATTTTTTTTACTTGTTTATTATATTTTTTTAATACCCTTAATTCATATTTTTTAATAAAAATAATTCTCTTTTTGTTATTTTTTTGTTAATTTTTTTTCTTTTATAGCCGTTTTATTTTATTTATATTTATATTTTATTATTATTTTTCTTTAATTCTCCTTTGAGTTAATTTTATTTAAAAAAATGAATCCCCTTTTGTTTTTTTCTTATTTTTTTCTTACGTACTCTTATATATTTTTTACTTTTTTTTATTATTATTTTTTCCTTTAATACCCTTGTTAAATTTTTTTAAACAAAATGAATCACCTTTTTGTTACTTTTTAAATTTTAAAGTGAGTTATTTTTTGTTAAAAATATGAATTAACGGGTATTAAAAAAAATTATAATAAAGTAAAAAATAAAAAAATGGTTCAAAAAGTAGATAGAGAGAGAGAGAGAGAGAAAGGGGGGAGAGAGAGGATGGATGGAAGAGAGAGGGGGGGCATTTTGGTCATTTTATAAGGAGAAAAGTGAGAAAAGTAGTTTCAAGGGGGTGTCCCAGCATAATTTTTCAAACCTCAGGGGAGTCACTGGTAATGTTTCAAATGTTAGGGGTACTTTGTATATTATAGGTACGCGCCGTCAGGGAGGTCAGTGTAATTCTCCCAAAAAAAATGGGGTGATGTATTTTGTGTTTAATTATGAATTTGTGATACTCTTTTTATTGTGTGATTTGTTACGTGCAATTCTAATTAGTTATGAATAACTAGTTGTATAAAGTTGTCAGATGAAGCCACTTTTTAGTCTCTTTATTCATGTCTTTTGAATACTAAGCTTTTAAATTGTAATATTATGTAGGCAATAAAACTTAAAAGTCTTCTTCGTAGCCGTAATGGGTAGGAAGTCTTCTTTCTACTTTTTGTAAATAGGTTAGATATTAATTCATTAGCTAAGCACACGCCACGACACTTAGAGAAATAACATTTGTCATCCATCCATTAAAAACTACTACTACTCCTCCATATATATATATTTGATTACATTACATTTGCCCTTCCTTTTAGGGCCTTTATAGTTTATGGTGGACATCTCACGTGGCAAATTGGATAAAGAAAAAAAAAACGGAAAGCCAATATAATATGCATAAGTGGAACACCCCCACCAGGAGTTGTACCATCAGAGTTTGGCCAAATTAAAACACCAAATCATGGAATTTGTTTTCCAAATGGGTGGGACCCTTCCCTTGAAGCCACTGCGCAGCGCAATCAAAGGGTGGTTTGGTGGTCTCACTGACCATGCCTAACCTAAGATTACGAAGTTTTGAAGATTATAAGAATCAGATAGCACAATCCATGGGAAGGAAAAGGAAGGAAAAAAGGCTCCATACAGTCATACTTTTGACAATTGACATATATAGGATAACAAAATGTGATATAAACATAGTGATGGTACAACTTTTTTCCTCTCCTTCACTTTTTCCCTTGTGTGGGTATATATGTTTTGCCAAAGATGCTGAACTCTCTCCCCCTCTCTCTCTCTCTCTCTCTTGCCCACAAACATAAAAGTCATGCCTTAAATAATACCCTAGTCTTTTTTCCCCAAGTTCATGCTGAAAAGCAGTTTGTTCCTCTTTTCTTTTTCTTTTCTTGTTGGGCTTAAAAGATAAAAGATAATAAACCAGCAAGTTTAGCTAGCTCTAGGAGGGCAGGAGCTTGAGTTTTGAGGCATTTTGGTTTTGTAACTTGATTTAACATAACAGTATTGAAATAGATTTGTCAATAGGTTATGGTTTTGTACATGTATCATTGCTTTGCGGGATGACCCTCTCCCTCATCTCTCTATCTAGTTAGACTCGATTCCTTTCATGGTGTGGGCTTAAAAAGAAAATGGTCCTGCAACTATTCGTGGTCTAAATAGTAGAGATTCTTCACACTATTGCTACATGGCAAGTCTCAGCTAGCTACAATAGTAGATTTCTATATAGATTGCAAGAAACTTGTTCCCACGAATAGTTTTGGCCCCAGTTGGTTATATCACTAGGTGGGTACTTTTGTCCTAATGTCTCCCAACTGAAACTTCGTAATATAATGTAGAGTTATGGTACCAACTGATTTTGTATGAATGTATAGATAAGAATTATGAACCTTGGAGTTGGAGGAATGACATGTAAGCAGAACTTATATACTTAATTTTCATATAAAAAGAGGTGTCTCTTTCACATCCATCAATTGAAAATAAAAAAGTACGGTAATGTGTTTTGTAATTGCAAAAACACTCCGTTATATCATTTTGTATGAATTTTATGTATAAAAATTTTATATGAGATTACGGGTTCGAATATAAGATCAAAATATCACGTTGCGAGCATAATATTCCAAGGATAGGTTTGTATATAATCCCTTTCTACCGTATCAGTATTAATGGGGACTAAATGGGCACACATTTTTTTAAGATAATATATTTATCTTTCAATTAATTTAGAAAAATGAGATGAAAATAAATACATATAACTCGCTTAATTTTCTTTCTTATTGTCCTTTATAATCCTATTATAATAAGTGCGTGCCTACTCTCTTTTTGTTACTATAATTGGCGAGTCTTCATCATAAAGAAGAGATTAAAGAGATGATTACACAATCTTTTAGAATGTAATTCCAATCAAGAATCGGATCATCTTGATTTACATATAAAAGCATAAGGGTCCTTCAGTTGTTCTTTAATTTACTCTAATTTGGAATTGGAACCTTTTTGTAATTGTGCAATTTAAAAACAAGAGAAGAGAGTTGGATAACCCAGATTCCACTTTCAATGCGTGATCTCTACTTTTGATAATAACAAATCACTAAGAAATTCCTTTTTAAATATGTAGTTTTCAAAACAAGGTTTGTAGTGGGGGCTTCACTAGAAAATGCAACTAATATAGATATTTTTTTTATAGCCTCACAAACTTCTAATAATCTTTAAAGAACTCGAATTGCTGGAGAGAGAAATAACTTTATTATTTATTAGAGGTCAAGTCTTTACCCAAATCATTTCTTTTGTTTTAGTTTGTCATTATTGTCATCTTCACGTGCATCCATGTTGCATGTGCAGGAGAATGTTAGAAGTGTTCATTTCACATTACTTACTTAAGTTGTAAGGGCACAAAACACGCGACGGTACTGTTCGACCGCAAGAGGGTAAGAGCAACACCACAAAGAGGTTATCATCCACCTGGACTGGCTATCTCCCGAACTAAATTGCGGTGCAGGAGCACTATTACACAACTAACTTGAGCTCGGGCACAATGCTAGTAGGATCTCATCCTCTCCGAGCTGAAACTACCATCTCGACCGAGCTATTACTTTGAAACAGTCCACACCTGTAGTCACACCGAAACTCGGACAAGAGACAAAGGTCGATGGGAATCCCAAGGGATGACGTGAGATAACAGGAAACTTGTATGGCATGGTTACCACTGACAGTCTCATACCCAGACAAGGGGGCCTACGACTCGATGACGTGTAACTAACTGATTTGCAGAGGTGGGATTAGGTGAACTACCCACTGACCGACACGACCGGTGGCGCGTCAAGATACGCGCTGAACTGAACTACATGAGCAAAAATCACTGTAGAAGGAGGGGTTTTTTTCTCTTTTCTTTTGACTAGTTCTTTTTCTTGTGGGTTGTTTCTCTCTAAGGGGGACATTATAACTCTGGTTATCTAACTTGACCGTCGGAGTGTCATTTCCTAGAAACAGCTCCGGCGGCCGATCTCACTGTTGTCGGTGTGCAGCTAGGAAGAGAGCACGTTCTACGTGGAGCATACGGCCGGTGTCTAGAGGGAGAGCTTGCCGTGGGTGTCTCTACCTTCGATTTTCGTTCTGCTAGATCAAAAACTCACCACACCACATAAGTCAATAAACCCTAGTACGTATAATCTATTGTCAATTAATTTTATATTAGAGTCTCATCTCTTTTTATCATAATATCATAATTAGGATTTTAGTAACTTTTATTTGAGTCAAGTCTCCAGTCAAATCGTTTCTATTATCACTATTGTTTCCTTATCGTTGTCATTACCTCCCCCGTGTACATGGCTACTTCATCCTTTTCAACATCATTTTAGTATTGAAGTGTATATTTTTAAGGTTGTTTCGTGCCATGAAAATGACATAAAATAAAGTAAGAAGCGTCTTCGAATGCTTCCATTTGTAATACGTATTTTAAGTGTGTATGTTGACCCGCTTCGTCCCATGGTTAAAAACAAACACAAATAAATAAATAAAAAGTGTGGTTTGGACAAACGGAGGATGTGTTTACCGATCCAAATGAGAAGGCTGTATGGCAGAAGAACCATCATCATCTCTTGCGGGAGGGGGGAGGGGAAGGCCTAACCTTTTGTTGTTATGGTAAAGATCAAAAAGTGGGAAACATATTCAAATCAAAGTTGGCCTTTTCTCCAATTTTAGGCATCGATGGAGGTGCCGAACATTTCGATTTATTTTTCAAAATTAGTTTTAAAACATATTTCTTTATAAATATATTTGTATGAAAAGGTTGATTTCTGATAAATATTTTTTAAAATGATTGAAAACCTCCTTATTCGTTATAAGATAGATATGAAAAATAATAAATGTATTTATTTTTAAAATCAATTTTGAAAAAGTATTCCCCAAAACAGAACCGAATCATTGAAACCAAACTCCCCCACCTAACAAAGGCATTTAATTTTGAAAATTAATTTTTGCACTCCAAAAATTAATTTTTGTACTTTAAATTTTATAAAAATAAGAATGCAAAAATTAATTTTTGAAGTGCAGAAATTAATTTCGTTAATATTAATGCCAACTTTTTTTTTTGGGAAAAAAAATAAATAACAACTTCATTGAATTAGGAAAGAGAGTTGGCCCAATATGAAATTACGATGGAGCCCCCCGGACCCACTCCGATCGTACACAGTGACACGCCCCACGCCCATGTGCCGTGACGAAAAGCAAGGCAGAGCTCCTACGGAATGAATTACAATACAGGCTTTTTCGATGAGCAATGATAGATAGTAGATATACACTTAAAAATAGGTGTGTATAAAAAATATTTATTTTTTATATCTCATAAATATCCGTTCTAATTAGAATTTTTAAAAAAATTTAATTATGACCGACCCATTATATTTGTGAGATATATTTTTGGATGTATCTTGTACACACCCATTTTTTAGTGTATAACTAATATTTTTCTTTTTAGACAGAGAAACAAAGGGCCTCGATTGGTTACTGCAGTTATGAATCCTCCACCGTTCGATGATATGCTCCTCCAGAGCTGCAGCTGCGACATATTCCTCGTGATTTGCGTCTCACGGGTTCTCCTACTCTGCTGTACGTACACGAGTACGGATTAGGCCTTATCCAATGAGCTAGGATTCTCTGAAGTTTTTTTTTTTAAAGTATCCCTGAAATGATATAAAACGTCGTCATTTTACACCTAAATAATGTCGTTCCATTAAATATATAAAACGACGTTGTTTTATATTTTAATAGAACAACGTCGTTTTGGTGTAAAACGACGCCGTTTTATACTACATCTAAAATACTTCAGACAAAAACACCTCAGTCGATCCGAACTCATATCCAATCTTTTATGGAAGACAAGGTCCCAAAACGAGAGATGCTATATTTATAACAATTGGTTTACAACCATTTACAACAATGACAAAACGACGTCGTTCCATTTAGTTAATCTATTTGGTGGCTAAATGGAACGACGTCGTTTTATGTTTATATCGCCAAAATGACATCGTTTTGGCGTTATTATAAATGGTTATTGTAAACCATTGTTGTAAACTTAGCATTTTTCGTCCCAAAACACAACTTCCTCCGAAAAAGACGTCTCAGGGAGGGAGGGGGGGATTCCAATTACTTGAGTTGACAAGTTTTGCAGCAAAAAGAAAAAGGTAAATTCTATAATTTTTCCTTGTAGTTTGATTAAAGCTTTAGTTGAGTCCTTATACTTCCAATTTAAACAGTTAGGATCATGTAGTTTAACAATCCAACACTTTTTAACAATTTAGATGGTAAAAAAACTCACATTGTCATTTTTAAGAAGTGAAATAAAACATTGATCAAATTACAAGAACTTGTGGTGATAAGATTACTTTTTCAAAGGGGCTATTGAGTTGCATGTGCTCAATTAATGTCCAAACACTTCATTGGTATTGGCAGAGGGACTCGATGGAAACTAAATTAAAACGAAAAGGTCATCATGGTTCATATTAAAACCGCAAGGAACCATTCACTTTTGTCAAACTACATAGACTCACAGCGAGATGGACCCAAAGAAAAACACTAGGATGATGGTTAAGAAAGAAAAAATATAATAGAATGAAGTACCGAGTCGGATATTTCACCAAATCTATTATATCCATCCTCAAAGATGGATTCGATTCTTGATCTATATATTAAGTTGGGTAAAATTACAATCCCTAATTGCTCTAATTTTCCAATATCAAATGGACTAGTAGAACATTAGGGTTAAATTATTAGTAATATTTTTAAAAATTGTGAAGGATCGTCCTCAGTATCAATACCGACCAAGTTTTTAGTAAGCAAGAAGTTTGACCCACGTTCGTATGCATATCATTATAAGATGGTGTGGTTCTTCAACTACAAGACTCTTTTGTTTTTTTTATTAATACCACGTGGTATAAATTTAACTGGTATGCAGATTAGAAACAAGCATCTTTGTCCAAACTGCGTAAAAAAATCAGTTATATTTTGGAAAAAAGAATATATACACAACTTTGTGAAAGGAAAAAAAACATTTTAAACAAGGGAAATTACACTTGAAAGAAGGGCAAATTTGGTACAATAAATATTGATTACTTTTGTTATCAATGCAATGCAATAGATTTCTTGTATAATAAATGCAAATAGTTGGAGATGCCTTTCCTAATTACTCTTCATCTTTTCATAAATTCAAGAATAGATTTCATAACTTTAGTTGTCAATTCATGACTCGTCAACAAATGTTTTAGGGGGCACCAGTTAACATTTGCCTTTTCATATAAATTGGCATATAATATTCTTCATGTTTTTTACTCTTTGGCTTGATTGGCTAAATAACAGTTTGAAACCTTATAAAAAAAAAACTATTTGATGCTATGATAAATTCAATGGATCGAAAATGCATTTTAAGTTTATTAATTTTTAGATTAAATTTGAATGATCTATTCATTCTCTTGATTTCGCTTATTTATTACAAGTGACAAAAAATGCAGTGAGTTTCTGTACAAATAACTTCGTTTTGTATTTGCATTCCTGTCAAAAAAAATAAAATAAATTCTCTCTGGTTTATATTTGGATTGGGCATGAGGTTTATTATGAGCTCCACTTGGATGTTCAATTTTAAATTAATTTGTTTTTAAAATAAATGTGCTAAAATCATATTATTATGATTATTATTATATTAAATTTATTTTTCAATAACCCCGATGGAACTAAAATAAATCTTTTCCCTCCTTGAAGTCAGACATGACATTTTTCAAGGGAATCATGGATCCAAAGTTTAACACAAGAATGAATCTTAAATCCTTGCTGGGTTAAAGAATATAAACATTTTGAGGTACAACTACAACTACAAGTCTACAACAAAAAAGAAAAAGATGATGATAATAAAGTTTGATTGATTTCGGTGCTACGAAACCAGGACAGGACAGGAACCACCCCACTCCCATCCATCCAATCCAATTCAATCCATGTTGAATATGGACATTGATAAAATTGTTATTTGTTTGAGTAATACGATGGTACATTCAATTTGTATTTTAAATGCACATCAGATAAGATGAAACATTTGAATTGATTGAGTGTAAAGTTAATTAAGTCTTTTCAGTTAATTTAAATACTCTACCTTATTAAATATGTATTTAAAATATAAATTGAGTGTATAGCATTTTTCTATTTATTTATGAATGTCCCGATTTCAAACGGGGAATAATTTTTTTGACGGGACAAGGATATCATGATTTCGTTGAATCGGTGAAAATTTCAATTGTCCATGGGGCTTATAATGACGTGATTAGCGGAGGGAAAAATAAAAAGTCTCCTGTCATGATTGGACGCAATACTTGGAGCGTAATTGTTTTTATTTTTACTTGAGTAAATGTTACTTTTGTTGGGACTTGTAATTGTACGTGTACACGGAATTGTATTAAAAAAATATATATTTTTTAAGTATATTTATTAAAATTTTATAATTTAAAAAATAAATAAGTTATAAATATCAGATAAGAGAAATGTTATATACATATATGAAAAAATATATTACTATAAAATGGAGAATAAATTAAAAAATATAATAATTTTAAAAAAATATTGTTAGTTAGGCTCCGTTTGACACTAAATTTTTTTAATTTTTTTTATAATTTTTTAATTTAAAATAAGCAAAAAAATCAATCAGAGTTGGTTTTTTTTCTTTTCTGTTTTTTAGTTTTAGTTAAAGTAAAGTTACAAAAGCAAAAAGTCAAAAATTCTTGACTTTTTTGATAGCTAGGTTAAAAAAAACTTGGCTTATAAGTATTACCAAACAGAGCCTTAGACGAGTTTTGGACTTCAACTCTTAGGGCTCGTTGGGCTGGAGGATATGGGAGTGGGATAATTTTTAGAGGGGTATAAATTTTAAAGGAAGATAACTTTTAATTTTATTTGGATACTTTTTAGAATTGGTGAATAAGAGTGTGAGATAAAGAGTAAAATATATATATAAAAACAAAATATAAAATATTTTGATATTAAAAATCTATATTTTCTTTTTTTCTATATTATTATAAAAAAAAATTATACATTTGGTTTCTCTTTATATATATATTTTTTTATCTTCCATCCCTTTATCCGTATAACTTTTAGTTAGGATCTAGGCCACCTAAAAATTATCTACCTCTATCCACTTGTTGGGAGAAAAATTATTCGGGAAAAAAAATTATCCGCCAGCCAAACGCCGGAAAAAAAAAATTATCCGTGAGGAAAAGTTATCCCCTCCTAATTCACCAGTTAAACATGCCCTTATGCTCAGACCCTACCCAATAGGCACGGGTGGACTCGAGTCGGGCTTGGACCATTTGTTACCAAAGTGGCCATGGGAGTGGTCGGGAATTTAAATATTAGAGAGGGGCAAATAGGGAAGTGAATTTTGAATGTGGAGGGTAAATTTGGAAATGCAGGCGAGTGATGGGTAGGAGTAGGACCTCCCAAGAAGACAAATACGGCAGTGGGAGTAGTGCATTTTCTGAGATCTCCACCTTTGGATTCTCTCCCCCCTTTTTCCCATTCTCTCTCTTCCTTTTTACCTCCTCGTGTTAGAGAGATAAAAGCATGAGAAATTTTTGAGAGAGAGAGAGAGGCGTCGGCAATTTTTATTGGATTTTTTTGCTGACAAACAGAGAGAAAGGACTTTTGGTTTTTGTTGGTGAGAGGTGCGCAGGATAAGATTCAGGAGTGCACACAAAGAGTACTAGTCTGGCCCTCTTGCGCGTATGTTAGCTTGTGGCCGTCGTGGTGTGATGGAAATGAGCTCTAATCTGTACAGCTGAGACTCAGAGAGTGTCTTGTGAGTTTTTGATTTGGGCTTCTTCAAATTTGTGGTGGGTTGTACTTGTACCATGGACGCTGCTGTGCATTTTAGCAGTGGGCGGTCGAGAAGAAGAGTAGCTGCCGTTCTCTTCTTCTGTGGTCTGATCTCGCTATCTTACGCGGGTAGGTTACCTGTTTCTAAACAGAAGCTTGAGGTCCAAAAGCACTTGAACCGCTTGAACAAACCTGCCCTTAAAACCATTGAGGTCTCTCTCTCTCTCTCTCTCTCTCTCTCTCTCTCTCTCTCTCATCCGTTGAATGCAAACTGTTGATTTTTCCGTTTTGCTTCTTTTTCGCTGCTTTTCTCTACTTTCTGTTTGGCTACTGAGAAAAATGTAGCAAAATGGGGATAAAATAATTTTGGTACATGGGTATACCGTATTTCCGTTGAATGCAAACTCTTGGTTTCTCCGTTTTGCTTCTTTTTCGCCGCTTTTGTCTGCTAACTTCTGTTTGGCTGTTGAGAAAATGGGGAAACAAATAAATTTGGTACATGGGTATTTTCTTGGTAACTATTTTTGTGGTTAAATTCAGTTCAAATCAGTGATTTGGTACAAGTCTGATTTCCTGAGTCGAATATTCTACTTGCTTGATTTCTTTCCTTTCCCACATTTTCTGGGCTACCAAACAGGCGAAATTGAAAAATGGGTATTCTCTTGGTTACTGTGTTTTTTTTTGGGATGTTGGGATGTTGGAGTGGCTATGATTTTTAGGATGGTGTTCTTAATCTGCTTTATTTATTTATATTTCTTTTCTCACATTTTCTTGGCTGCCAAATAGGCAAAATTTCAAAAGGTATTTGCTTGGCAACTATTTTTGTGGGGTGGGGGGGGTGGGGGTGGGGGTTGGCCGTTGGAGTAGCAATGATTTTTAGGATCGATGATGGTCTTTTCCTCACTTTATATTGATAATAATGGTCTCCTTTTTACTACACAAATGGCGGTATGTAGGAATTTCCCAAAGGAAATAGAAAAGATATCTCATTTTTAGGTTCTTTTTGAATCATTGAGCAGAGTCCAGATGGGGATATAATTGACTGTGTACACATCTCTCATCAACCAGCTTTTGATCACCCATTCCTCAAAGACCACAAAATACAGGTTAATCTCTTACTGTAAATCTTGTTTATAATATATATCTAGCTATGTATTTGAATTTTTCTTCTTCATATTTTCATTGTTTTTAATTATTATTTTTATTTGGTTGGTTTCAGACGAGGCCAAGCTATCACCCAGAAGGGCTTTATGATGAGAACAAGGTTTTTAGTGAGAACAAAGAAGGAACAAAGCCAATTACTCAGCTTTGGCACATGAATGGTAGATGCCCTGAAGACACCATACCAATTAGAAGAACAAAGAAGGATGATGTGCTAAGAGCAAGCTCAGTGAAAAGATATGGAAAGAAGAAGCATAGAAGCATCGCCAAGCCCAGGTCTGCGGAACCTGACCTCATCAACCAAAGTGGTCATCAGGTAAATCAAGAACATGAATTTAATTCTTATTAAAGCAAAATGAAAAACGCTTTTTTGATTAACATGTATCTTGATTTTGTGATAATTTCTTTGAACTAAATGCATTTTGTTCTCTTTGGGTGGTTTTTCTTTTTTCTTTTTGCCAGCATGCAATAGCTTATGTTGAAGGAGATAAGTACTATGGAGCAAAAGCAACCATCAATGTTTGGGAACCCAAAATACAGCAGCCTAATGAGTTCAGCTTGTCTCAGCTTTGGATATTGGGTGGTTCGTTTGGTGAAGATCTCAACAGCATTGAAGCTGGTTGGCAGGTATTTTTCATACTGAAATCCAAGTTGAACTAACCTTAAGCTGTGTTTGGATCATGTATTTTTGAAGGGATTTACATTTCAGTTGCATATTTTCCTCCACTATTGGGTGTCTGATTGTAGGATGTACATGATTTCAGGTCAGCCCAGATCTTTATGGTGACAACAACACAAGATTGTTCACTTACTGGACTGTAAGCTTCCTTGTTTGGGGGTTTTGTCATTTTGCCATTTCTTTTAACAAAGTTAATGGTTTTCAACCATCTGTTGTCTGTCTTCCAAAATTGTAGAGTGATGCATATCAAGCCACAGGTTGCTATAATCTACTCTGCTCAGGCTTCATTCAAATCAACAGTGAAATTGCAATGGGTGCAAGCATCTCCCCAGTTTCTGCCTACCGTGATTCCCAATATGATATCAGTATTCTTGTCTGGAAGGTAAAATCCAAAATACCCAACTCAGCCTTACTTGGAATAGTTAGTGGTCATTGTATGGGATTTTGAAACACCAAGTAATTATTAAATCATGAGCGAGGATTTAAAGGATGGAATTGAGAATCATTGCATGTACAAAATGCATCCTTGACAATGTCAGTTGGCAAAAAAAGTAGATTTTCTTGTATTATTGTGGCTTAAAAAAAATACTTTTGGTTTTGGATGCTGAGAATATTTGGACTTGCTTTTGGTTCCTGGTTCCTGATATGGACTCTCAATGTGCTGGACAAAGCCATAAAGGCTAGTCTACTTAAAAAAGCAATTGGAATGCTCGAGTATCCTTGCTTTGCATTGCACACCATAAAGCATTGTTAACATTGTAGTCTTCTGACTGTTTACTGCCTTGTTTGAGAGGGCAGAATCAACTCCCCCAGAACTCATCCCTTTGTCCTGATGCACTCACCACCACTCGCTAGGTGAGAATCTTCTCGACGAACATAGATCTCGAGTCAAGATTGTGGTGCTGGAGGTGCATTGGGCCGGGAAAGTTATGGGTTCAGAGGATGCCGTTCTTCCTTCACAGTTATGGAAACAAAAATTTGGCCCAATCGAGTTTTTTTCTGATATATCTTATGTTCATTCCTTATTTGCTAATCATCATTTTGTGTCCCCCTCTCTTCTTGTAGACCCAAAAGAGGGAAATTGATGAGCATTCAGCAATGGGTATTGTTGGGTATTGGCCTCTTTCTCTGGTTTTCCTACTGTCAGACAGTGCTCCATGATTGAATGGGGCGGTAGATTGTGAATTCGGAGCCTGAGGGCCAACACCCTCCACTCAATGGGTAGTGGCGATTCCCAGAAAAGATTTGGCAAGTCAAGCTATTCAGAAACATTCAAATTGTCGATAGCTCCAACAACCTCAAGGCTCCAAAAGGGCTTGGCACCTTTACTGAAAAATCCAACTGCTATGACGTGCAGACGGGTAGCAATGGCGAATGGGGTCATTTTTTTTATTATGGAGGCCCTGGAAGAAACCCTAATTGTCCATAAAAGCAAAAACAAACCCCTCAAGAACCACCTCATTACTACACCCCCTGTATCATTCCATGTAGTGTATGTCTTGTCTTCTGTATACCCCCTCTTTTTAGTTTTTAGGTGGTGGGTCTGATCACTGTGATGTTTTCTTTCTTGGGAAGTTTTGCCTGTTTTTTTTTTCACTCCGATTCTCTGTGCAAGTGATTGGTGAAGTGGCCGAGTTTCTCAAAAGCTTGAAAGAAACAGGCCTCATTTTCATTGCATCTTGTTTGTTTGTTTCCTATTTGGAGTGGTTTGTTCATGGTGAATGAGCTTCTTCTGTTCTTGATCTTGGAGTCAAAGACGACTCCATTTTAACCTGTGTCCACTTTAGGTACGTAGATTCTTCTGCATAAAGGCATGTTTATTTTTTTTTCCCTTCTTGTTAATTAGGATTTAATTATTTGCCTTTGAAGTGTGATTTTTTTTTTTTCTTGTTCCTGTGTTGTGGTTATGTGAAGAACATCCCAATTTATAAAAGTGGTACCACCCCACCCCACCCCACCCCTAAGCGTGGGGGATTGAATTCCATTACCAACCCAATCATAGGGGGGAGGGGGACGGACCCTAAAAAGACTTGCTTTTACTTTCCCCGAAAGGTCCACTCGTCACAAACCCTACTCGCCAGAGAAACTGACTTCCTCCTAATCTGAAATATCGTCTGTCTTTGAAATAGAGCTCAGCTCAAGGAAATGATAGAATACGCACAATTCTACGAAAGACATGACTCAGTCAGGTCTCAGGTTCATGGGATAAAACTGATCTTTTTATAAAAAAAAAAATTAGCTGGAGGGAG